>NQII01002058.1:250928-376174 GCA_002778355.1 Clitarchus hookeri
TGTCCATTGTCAAGGACGTGTGAACCAATATCCACGCAATCATCGACAGACATCGTGAAATTGTCCAAAAACTTCATATAGTTTTGTACGTGTAGGCTACTTGAGGTATATTGAGCACTTTGAAAGATCTGCTCAGGATATACTTTCATGCTTCTCTTGTATCCTTCCACCATTCATAAAATTAACATTCCAATGGATCCAATCACTTTATTCATGCGCCAATGAAATCTGATATGTGGCATTTTTAGGAATGAAAATATGTTATTAATATACAAATTCTTACTCTCATGTGCATAAAAAAGTAAAAACATAGTATAATCAATTTTGTGTCTACAAATTTAAAAATCACACTTCAAATACGGCGTTAAGACGTAGAACTTCTTCTCGTAAACCACTGTCAAATGTACTGGGAACATTGCATCTCTGCGTCTCCCATAACATAAATAATAATGGCCCTGGACTTTTTTAAAAGGTTGACACCAAACGCGCTAAATTAACCGCGAAGAGTTTATAGATTGGAGGGGAACAGGCAAAAGAGTTGTTCGACCCAAAAGTAGAGTAGAATTTTTGTTGCCCAAATTGCACAAAAACGACCAACTATTGGGCGCATGACGACTGAGATCGCCTTGTAATTCTGTGTAATATTCAATAAAACAGATATAATGTCAGCAGGGCTAACAAAAGTTATTGTACGTCGCTAGTGTGTTATTGTCCTCGGTCAAATATTATGAAAGAATATAGTCACCAATATTAAACTAGGCCTACACGAAGCAGGATGCACAATCACGCCAACTACCTCGTCGACGTGATTTTCAGTGACGAGCTACAGCATGTGAGACTCATGAAACTCTTGCCTTGTAGGTCAATGGCTTACCCAGTTTTCAGCCACCTTCCTTCAGCGATAATTACATGGTACGATTTGAGTAGAGCTGCATCCTTTTCACAAAAATATTCTGTGAACGCACTGTGAGATGTGGGTCTGTTCGAAAAAAAAATGTAATTTACACCCACATCTCCAGTAGGAAACATATAATTATAATAAATTTTTTTCTGGAAAACCAGTNTTGTGAGATGTGGGCCTGTTCGAAAAAAAAAATGTAATTTACACCCACATCTCCAGTAGGAAACATATAATTATAATAAATTTTTTTCTGGAAAACCAGTTTTACATCCTCGTCTTTCATCCTCGTATCAGAGGATGTCGATTTATTTTTTTTACTAAACGAGTTGGATACGNGTTTTACATCCTCGTCTTTCATCCTCGTATCAGAGGATGTCGATTTATTTTTTTTACTAAACGAGTTGGATACGTTATTTATAGCCTTGAAATCTAATTTGTGTAGCGTTTTCCCTCGAATTGAGTGGTTCCTGAGTTTTATGTGGTCCACATTATACACGGATATAGTCTTACAGACGCGGTATATAATGGGAAACCAGTGTGATTACGACATTTCTGTTCTTTTGCACAAGTTCTTAGGAGACCATGCAAGTGAAGGTCAATACGATAAGAAGATTAGTTCGGTTATGGTACTCTTCCGACATTCGGCATGATTCAGTTTACGAACACAGACTAGCAAGTGATGCGAAAACTTGTACAACAAATTATGTTATGTTGATTTCATAATTTCTGCATGAATTATCAATTTATAATAACACTTCTTTTTTAACCACTGATATATATGTAATATTCTTTCTTGTAAACAGTAAGCAGATTTCACCATAAACACGACGCCTGGAAGGGGGTTGAGTTTTTAAAAATGTAATTTACATTTAGCGAACGTAAAAACTATATGGGCTCTTAAAGCGATTCATTTTATTCTCTTAATATAGGCATTGCTAATGGGAAAATTTTAAACAGAGAACCTAATAAACACATTTAACAACGACAGTCCGGAATCTAGGAATACAAGCTTGCTAGATGGCTTGTGATAGACAGTGAGAATTTGATTAGCTTAGGTAAGTAATTTTACCTTTTACGATTTTGGTTACAGGAGACTGTAATAATAACAAAGATCGATTTATGCGGAACCCATTACGAAACAAAATAGTGATATATGTTACCTCAGTTGCTATTATCGACATTTCTACACACCTGACACAAACTGTGCACGATTTGCGGGGTTTCTCTCCATAGGAAGGTGAATNGCTATTATCGACATTTCTACACACCTGACACAAACTGTGCACGATTTGCGGGGTTTCTCTCCATAGGAAGGTGAAGAAACGTCCAAAACTTGACACATGAAATTTTTTGCTGTTGAAATTTCGAATTCTATTACCATGTTTTTATCCTAACAGCTGAAGACCATAAACCCGATATGTTCCCAGTCTCACTGATATTGAGGCGGTTATCAAAATTCATTTCTTACAGCAACACCAGGAACTAAACNCCGATATGTTCCCAGTCTCACTGATATTGAGGCGGTTATCAAAATTCATTTCTTACAGCAACACCAGGAACTAAACTTTTTCCTTGTCGTTTCTTGCCGTTTATATATCACACCTAATTCAACTGTCTCACTGTTTATTACTCACGCCAAATAAGTGTTATTCTTTCACTCGGTGGGGGCTGCGATGGTGTGGTGGCCAGGCTGCTCGCCTCCCACCAAGGCAAACCGGGTTCGATTCCCGGTGGTGTCGTTCCCCGGATTTTCGCAAGTGGGAACCGTGCCGGACGAAGCCGCTGGTCGGCGGGTTTTCGCGGGGCTCTCCCGTTTCCCCGCCCTTGCATTCCGGCACCACCACATACTCACCTCGCTTCACACTCATCGGCTCTCAAAACCCCGGCGTTAAGAGCCACCCAAATCTCTCCATTTCTTTCACTCATGTTCTTGTTTAGACCTCCTTACCCATTATATTTCTATAATTATGTGGTGTTATAGATTAATGAAATTCTCTCTCTACGCCTGCAGCTAAACTGACACGATAATCATTAGAGTATAAAGTAAAAAAAAAATATTATTATGTAACAGTATGTCAGCTGATGTATAAAAAGCGTCGGATATACAATTAATGACCAAATGAAAATTTTCGACGTTAAGTAGCGGATCCCTGAAATTGTATTTTCCTAGTTTGCGGGGAAGGGGGGGGGGCAGGGTGCACATAGTTCACCTCGACGTTGTGGAAAACAATGACGAAAATATCGAAAGTGGTGTTTGCACAAATTAGAATCAAGCATTATTTAAACTACTCTTTCTTTCGGTGCAAGGATTTATAACGCTAACAAGTCATTCGTTTGCACTACATCATTATTACCTCAGTAGAAGACTCAAGTTTTTTAAATCTCTTCAATAATAATTAGTAGGTTAAAAATACGCTTGATTATTACAGTGAAGTCTCTGCCATACACAAAGTGAACACACCTACAATTACCGATTTATAAAGTGTTTAAGAGTTCGTCGTTGTTGTAATAACTTTCCGATTAATCGAAGCAATGCAGCCGGTAACAGTAATTTAACGCAGCCATAAGGAAGTCTCACACAAATAAAGGAAAATATTAATAATACAAACGCAATTTCACGAAGATGATTTAGCAGGTAGTTTCCATTATCCCTCACGATAATGATTGTGACATAAATACAGACAATACAAACCTTGAACAATTCCTTTGACGTAAAATTAAAATCTCGGAAATGAGTTTAACAGACGGTTACAAAGCGTTGGCTACGACGTCTTCGTGTCGCCCCACTGAGGATAATTAGCGGTTCCTCGACGGGAAAATAATTGAAAAAAATGTCTGTAATTCACCGACGCGTAATGGATCACACGAAAATTCTTTGAGATTCCTGAGATGTTTCCGTGAAANAAAAATGTCTGTAATTCACCGACGCGTAATGGATCACACGAAAATTCTTTGAGATTCCTGAGATGTTTCCGTGAAACTGTACCCTTGGCAGGGAATGACAATCGTGAGAGGAAGAAATGTGCCTTGTGCGTGACTAGTTTGATGTCTGCTTTNCTGTACCCTTGGCAGGGAATGACAATCGTGAGAGGAAGAAATGTGCCTTGTGCGTGACTAGTTTGATGTCTGCTTTTAACACTTACAGAGTTCCCGTCGGAAACCCAAGCAGCCCACACAGAGACTGCCTACTTCATTATTTTTTTTAAATTGCTGTGGCTCTGATTTGGAATCTGAGATGTAAATAGGATGGTTCTAGAGACACCCGCACGTTAATTGTTTTAAAATCTGACGTAAAAAATTTAAATACGAATTATAAAATATTAATTTTTTTGCAGAAAATTTCTATAAGCACATTGGCGAGTATTTATGTTTCCATCACGTGACACTATCAAAATGCCTGAAAAAAAGTATACAGTAGCAATGTTATACAAATTAATGCCGTGATGTGTGCCAAACACGAAAACAATTTCATTGGCTTACGGCCAATGAAGATAACATTTTTAAATAAACTGTCGAGATATTAAAATACTTTCCTTAATTTGATATTGGTATAATTGTACGCTATCCACTCAATTCCTGCGTTCAAATATACGGTGTTTTGAGCAAGGATTTTGTTTTAAAGGATGATTAAAAAATTGCGCAATGACGCTCTAGCCAGCCATACTCCTGTGGTCCTTGGGCACGATAATCTACTGAGTGAAGTTTTCCTGGTGAAAACGTATTTAACGTGCGCCTCGACCGGAACCCCGTTTCCGATGCCCTACATGGCAGCCAAGAAAGAGGGGAAGAGACAAAATTAAATAATGGGCAATTGGAAGAACAGACAAGTCTTTCGCACAAATAAAAAGAATCCGAAGCAAATCCCCCTAGAAACAGGGATGTCGAAAACAATTGTTTTAGTTGCATTTGAGCAAGATCGTCTCCTCGACCACCATATACGTAACTGAGTTACTTCAGTTACATAAAGCTGGATACATGTAGGATGTTATTCTTGCCTTTGAAAATCAAAGAATGGAACAACTTTGACATCCCAAAATATACGCGACCCACTAAGACGTGGAAAGAGTTTTACGGAGCAACACTAATGGCGAGAAGAATTTTTTAGGGTCGGCGCAAGGTACGGAGACAAAGTACTGTGTGTGACGAAGTTAGTCTTCAAATAAATGATTAGTCGCCTACAAGAGAGAACCTCTTTGTGTGGCCATATCACTGTCTACTGGCAGGCGCTTCATTTCTTTTTAGACGTCTGACAACTCTGAATCAGAGAACCAATGAAATAGTATTGTTGACATTCAACGCTGCATGCTTAGTTGCTGGCATGCGAGTGTCGGTAACAGAAATCTAGAGAATTTTTAAAAAGCCCTTTTGATTGAAATTTCTAATTTTTAAAGTGGATTGTACAATTCAGTTAAATGCAAGTAAATTCTGATTGGCGGAGTTTCAATGTAGAACCACTCTAATCGAGGATGTGAATTATCTTAAGTTACACAAGATATATGGAAATTAAGTGTATTTCTTTTGGAAATACGCTTCCGATAACACAACATTCAACGTATGTTTACCACTGTTAAGGCGTTACGTAGTCGAGAAGGATGCCTTTTGGAATTAGGTTTAAAATGCTACTTGGAAACGAAAGTTAAGCTTGACATGACTGTCGTGCCCATACACAGAGTGGCATTTATTATGTACTGCTATAGCAAATGCAGGGAAAGCATGAGCACAAAATTTTTTTGAAGAAAAAGTCAATTAATATACTACGATCAAAAGAGAGCCTCTTTAATGAATGGAACGATTTTATTGTATTGGCGGCGACAAGTTTACTGGCTCTCCAGGATTTTGCGTGGACATTATTTTCGGTCACTTTGGGAATCCTTCAGTCATGCGTTTCTTCTACTTCAGCCGAAAGTCTTAAAAAAAAAAAAAACGCATAGTGACTTCAGGGCTGAAAAGTTTATTTGCTAACTTTTCTTTGCAGAAAAAATGAATAATTAAGATCACACTTGTACCTTATTTCAAAATCACTGATGTATTCATTAAACTTTGGTATAAGCTATTTTACGTGTGCATGCATGTATGTATATATATATATATATACACTAGCTGTGCCGTGGCTCCACTCGTGTACTACAGAATTATTGTTTAGGTATTTTTTAAAATAAAGTCCATGATTTTATACTTTTTCCTGACAATGTCTGCACTTGCTTTTCAATTTCAACGAGTGCAAGGTTAAAAACTTCGTCATTGAATGTTGCTTGTGAATTAAAATGTAAAAACGCTTATTAGTATTTCTCTGTTATATATAGATAGATATATGGTACTGCGAAGTTTTATTAGGTCTTTTTATTCTACACAATTCTTTACTACATGATATTGTTCCGTCTTTAACGGTTTAGACAACATATTGCAAGAGCGCGCGCTGGCGGCAAACTTTTTTCCGACTTGATTCACTATTATCGTCACTGCCTATTCGTTATGTTACTTTACGTCACAAAATATACACTAAAACCTGGCCAGAAAACATAGCTATGAATTAAAAAGAAAACACGTAAATCGGATACGTGGTTCTCGAGTGATAAGAGCACTAACAGACAGACAGAGAGACGTTGAATTTGATTATATATACATATATAACTAGCAGAACTACCCGGCGTTGCACGGGCATTATTAAGGGTAATAAGAGATTTACGGTCACCGTTTTAGGGGTTTCGGACCCAATAAGGGTCAGGAGATTCACGAACCAGTTTTAGGGTTTTCCAGTTTAAAAAGGGGCCGGAGCACATTTCGGCATACACAGTATTTTAAGTTGTTGGGAAATGAAGGGTATCCCTGCCACACTTGATTTAGGTCCGTTGGCCGGTGTAGAAATATGATACACCATCCCGTTTTAGGGTTTATTGAGGGTTTTGGGCTCAATTGAGGGTTGTAGCTCACTTTGAACTACACAGTTTTTTTAAGTTGGGTACTGAAGGGCGTATGTAGCAAATTTGTCTAAAATCGCTACGAAAAAAAAACGCTCTTATCTAGAGACGGCAATGCTATCAGAAGGTGGACTGAAGGGCGCAGATAAGCGGAGCAGCGGTGAATAGGACACGGTGTGCGGACACGCGAAGGTCTGTCGTGTTCGCATCGACATTAGAGGCAATTAGGACGCTGCACGGTGCAGCACCGGGCCTTGGTCATCTCCGGCCTTCCACATCCTTCCGCCCCCCTCCCCGCACAGGAGGTTCCCGCAGGTGGACAGAACCCATCTCGCCTTGGGCTCGAACTCACGCCGCTGGCATCCAAGGAAGTCAATCTTTTCGGACCTACTTTAGTCCACGATTTCAGATGTTGCAAACAAAATTTAGGTGTGTTCAAAAAATAAGGTGACTTGCTATTTTGTAACTTTGTCTCGATAAATATTTATGTATTCATCAATATATATTTTGTCCCCTTCAAAGTAATCTCCCTCAGATATAATACACTTGTGCCAGCGCTTTTTGCCAATCCTCGAAGCACTTACGATATGCGCATTTTGGTATGGCATTGAAGTCTCCCAGGTCTTTATCTCCTCAATAGTGGCAAACCTTCGTCCTTTCATGGGTCTCTTAAGTTTTGGGAACAGGAACAAGTCGCAGGGGGCCACTTCCGGTGAATACGGTGGCTGAGGCACGATTACGTTGTTGTTAATACAGATTCTTTGATCCATTGTTTGCGAGAGCAAAAAATCGCCATGCACACCAAAACACGTCTAACCTTTATATCTGCCACAAACAAACTAACAATGCAAAATGGCTGATAATGTCAACGTATGTTGGGGACATGTGTACCAACATAACAATAAAAACAATCGATAATCGAATGTAGGTAGCCCTCGAAATTTGCAAAGTCACCTTATTTTTTGACCACACCTCGTATGTTCGGCAACAGTTATACGAACCAATTATGACTTAGACCAGTAAGACTGATTGCGAATCGTTCACCCACAGGTAAGATCGTTGGTCATTGAGTTTCTCAGTTTGCGGTACAGACCAAAAATTACCTACACGTGCCTAATGTACACAATTTTGTACACTGGGTCTGAATGTGCTAAGAGTGTTGCAGAGCAAAAAAAATTGTCAATAATCCTTCCAAACTGTACAAATTGTTTGAACTGTTGTTTCCGGCAGATAAAAACAGACTCTGTATTTTTCGTTTTATCATACGTGATAATCGTTTTTTTAAATTTTATTTTATTTATTTTTTGAACACATTAAAAATAAAATCTACGCAATTCACTTAACAAAAATTAGATAACGTGTGTTGGAAAAAAAATTGTCATTAGCTACCTCAAGATATACGGACTGTTCCTTAACATATGGGACCCACTTCACCGGTGGACAGGAGACACTAAAACAATGAAAAAAGTACATATATGCATGTGGCCTACACGACATCTCACAGCCTGTTTATTATGTATGCTGTTTGTCCTCCTAACAGAAGCGGTCGAAACCACAGAGTACTTAAATATACAGACGTGAAATAGTCGCTTATTCCGCAAACTATGGCCGCGCACGCCTGCAAAATGGCGCTACTAGGAAGCAACATGTGTCTGAACGCCGTTAGCCAATCAGCGCCCAACAACTTACTCACCAGCCGGTAGCCCAGCCAATAGGGAACCTTTCGCAGCACGCAGTAGCCAATCAGACACAAGACCCGTTACCTCAATCTTGCGCAGCTAATCATAGAATGGGCTTGGCCGCATCAAAAGAACCACTACGACGCCTTTTCGTCTCTGTGTATTTACCTATTCTGTTCTGTGAGTTGTACGTGATAATGAGTTATTAAAACCAGGAAATGGCAGCTACGCATTTGATGCACGGGCCCGCGGAACGTAATGCAGCAGAAGCAGAGGACACGAAATCATTACGGCGATTACACGAACGTCTACGAGATACAAGCTCATTTAAAAAACCGAGTGTGATACGGTAGCATATCCATTAGTGTTCGAACTGTTAATCTCGAAGAGCGGATTTTGAAGAATTTTGGTGGAAATGCTGGCATTAGTACCCGAAGAATATCGGAAGAGAACGTTGGGCATGCGACAGTTTGGACCATTTTGCGACAGCAACTGCTTTTTCCTTACATTGTCCGAAGAGTATAGGCACTTAATAACGATTATTTTCTACCAATAGTCAAATTTTGTGCTACGTTTGAGCACGTGTATATCGATGACTATTTTCTGTCCACCGTATTGTTTGACGAATAAGCTGGATTCACCAGAGATCCAATCGTCAATTTTAATAACACTCATCATTCGGTTGAAGAAAATCCACCGGTGATTCGTCAACCATGACACCAACAACAATTCAGCGTCAATGCATAGTCAGAAATACATGGCGACAATCAAAGCAGCTTCTGCTTTTCTCGTTGGGAGATTAATGGGTCAATATTACGTACTTTTCTCACAAACCAGTCGCATGAACACCTGGAAGACGTTCTTCTTTATATTGCAACTCTCGTGTGATTTATGTATGATGGAGCACAGCGATATTTTAGCCGAATAGTAAGAAGTTCGCTGAAAGAAAGATTTTCGAACAAATGGATAGATCTTCCAGGCTGCCCTGCACGTTTTCCAGACTTAAATCCTTGTAGCGTTTTATTTGTAGGACTACTTGAAAATAATTCTGTATGGAAAACCCATTTTCAACTCTGAAATACTTCGTCAGCGTATCCAAGAAGGCTGCTAACTTATTCGACAAACACCTGGCATATTTGAAAGAATAAGACAGTCTACGACACAATTGCAGGCGTGTATACAGACTGGAGGTGGCCATTTTGACCACCTGTTATAACGATAAGCAGCGCCACATAACTGAAGTACAAACAGGNTATACAGACTGGAGGTGGCCATTTTGACCACCTGTTATAACGATAAGCAGCGCCACATAACTGAAGTACAAACAGGACTATAGCTCGGAAACGAAGTCAAATAAGCAAAATATTTATTCAATTTTTTTTTTGTTTTGTTTTCTTCTCTCCTGGTTACTGGAGAAGTAGAACCCACATGTTATGAAACATTATATATATGCATGCAGTCACACTTATTACTACGCTTCTAATTTTTTAAATTATATATTTACTTGAATTGAGTGACAGCCTTTAAATAATTTCTTGAAATAAGCTAAAATATACATATTAAATATCAATATATCATTTTTTATTTAGTTATAATTATTTTTGTTATGTGTATTAATATGTTACAAACCACGTGATGATATTTATATATATCTGTGAGCCGTTGTTTTTTATATTTCATAGTTTTCTAAAAATGAGTTTACTAGTTATTTATATATGTATACAAGTTGAATGGTGTTATGTGTGTATATATATATATATATATATATATATATATATAGAGAGAGAGAGAGAGAGAGAGAGAGATAGAAAGGAATTCACAAAATACAAAATACAAATTAAGTTATTATTAAATTAAAGTATCCCTAAAAACTGCCTCAAAAAATATCATTTAAAGAAATAAGAAAACTGTTATCGAGGGGAGGGGGGGATCTAAGTGCCTACCGGGAGTGAACATCCTAGGATAAAGTAAACTTACATGTAAAATGCGTAGTACGCTCATCGTGGTTTACCTGGCGCCCGAACCCACGACTTCGTATTTAATGACGCATTACAAACCTCTGCTACGAGACCACAGTATAAGGTAATAAGGGTGTGTAAGGAGAGTAATTTTAGTGTATTCACTCCAGAATTATGGTATTCTGTGTATGGTAAATAGGCTGCCTGAAGCGTGACATGAACTGAGCTTCTACGATGCGAGCACCGCGAGAAAGCTGGTNCATCGGCAGCGTCCGCCATGTTCCCCACAAGCGAAAATCGAGACTCGGCTCCTCCGGTAATCGAACCAAAGTCGTCGTTAGCTGAAGGTCAGCTACGTATAGACTGTTTACGGTAAACTGAGCATTTCTGAAAGCAAAACAATACATGATAGCAGCATGCTATCATGGAACAGGAAGTTGTTCGATGCAAACTCATTCATGCCTACATTGCACCAAATGGCTGAACTCCTCCAAAACGCCCCACACATGCTGATCGAGATCTTTTATTCACGATCAAGCTCAGTATAGAATATTAGAAAGCCTCTCCTTGTGAATATTCCCGAAGAGCGAATAAATAGTTCAAACACTGACGCACCGAGATACGGGTAATTTAAATATAGCTGGTACGATTAAGACGAACTGCAGATTGCAACAAGGTTGAAAGGTGGCCTTCACAAGCACGCGTTGTAAGACGAAGAGGACGAACACGACGTAGAAGTACCGACCTCATCATTTCCAGGTATCGCAGCTGCGCGTGAAGAAGGATTCTTCACAAATTCATGTTTCTCATGTCGACGAGCAGTGTGGTCAAAAGCCTCGCGAAGAAGGCGTAAATCTTGGCTCCATATTCGACGCCAACAATTTTAAACCTTCCTGCCCACCCTTCAATTTCAAAAACTGGGAGAAAGACCTCTTCCAAATCGATGTTCATATCTAAATGCCTAAAGAATAATTACGCTGCTGGCGTCTATCACATACACGATCCAGTCTGCAATTCCGTATTCATATCATAGAGCCATAAGACAAATTATGTATTAAACCTTCGTGGGGCCGTGGTGGTGCAGTGGCTAAAGCGTTCGCTTTCCATCCAGGCGAATTGGGTTCGATTCCCTGAGAGGTGGGAATTTGTACCTGGACGATGCCGCCGTCGTCGGCAGGTTTACTCGGGGATCTCCCGTTTCTCCCGCTCTTGTATTCCGGCTGCTCTATATCCTCAATGGCTATCAAGACCCCAAAGTTAGAAGCCGCATAATCTCTTCGCTCCGCCATTCCATTATCGCATATGATTCCCCTGTCGTCGGATCTACACAAAGTTAATTTATTTACAGCCTACGCATAATGAACATGTTAGCGCACTTCGTATTGTGCTCATCATCACATGCACTGTATGCAGTTCGTGTAATGCAGCTGTGTAATACGAAAATTTGATTTTGTCACCTGTATGCAATGTTCCTGTTTGCTATGACTGCGATTGGTTTTCTTGGAAACCCCTGAGAAAAAATNGATTTTGTCACCTGTATGCAATGTTCCTGTTTGCTATGACTGCGATTGGTTTTCTTGGAAACCCCTGAGAAAAAATACTATATTTGAATATCATGTTTCCTTTAGAATCTCCCGTAACCATCACCTTGCAAAACGTGGTCCCTTCGTCCCGACAAATTCTGTATACTGACCCCTTAAAAACTTTATATCACAGACAAAATTAATTTAACGTATTAATTTTTGATGATTTCATTATTATAATTAATACCCCAAATCGCTGTCAAATGCACAGAAACATTTGGAAAACGAGCTTTTGCGATCGTCCTTTATTAAGTGTTCAAATTTTTCCGCTAAAATAATTTATTTCTTTATTTTTCTCNAAACGAGCTTTTGCGATCGTCCTTTATTAAGTGTTCAAATTTTTCCGCTAAAATAATTTATTTCTTTATTTTTCTCAATTTCTTTACTAAAATATGAATATATTACGAACTACCGACACCTTCCATTCTCTTCCAAACCAATGTGAACCGTGTTTGATATACTGCGTGACCAACCGGATTTTTTTATGTGCGAACCATGGTGGACGTTGCTTTGGCCGGCGGGTTTTCTCAAAGCATTCCCGTTTCCCCGCCCTTGCTTGTACATCTTCGCCTCATTACACCCTCACCGGCGCTCAAGTTTTCACAAAACTTCAGAGATTTAGTGTACCGCTTACTATGTAGGTCTGATACCCTTCCGTGCTTACAAATACTTATATATTTTATTTCTTCCATACGCCGTTGATTAGAAGGGCTCGCTCGTGTCCGACAATAAAAATAAAATGTTTCTATTTGTCGGAGGTGTCCCATCTTCGAGCCGTAATTAGCCACAGATTTACAGCGCCTAATTTTAAAAATTTGTTGCGCTTCGGAGTTGAGAAAGTGGTCCTTCCGTCGGGTACGGCCGCCGAATTTGGTGCGGCGTAATAAGAGGGCCGGAAACAGCCGGCTACAGCCCGGCCGATTCCCCGAAAACCAGTTGGCCCACCGCCACGGGCCGCGATTCGTCAACGCCGCTCGTCTGCCGACGCCGCCCCCGGGTCGCTCCTGAACACGGTCGTCCGGCTGCACGCGAGTCTGCCCCCAGCACCGGCAGCTCACACAAACCTGCACGTTAATAACGACGACGGCCACCTGCCAATTTGCTTGCGTGCACGCATTAACGCACCCGCGTTCCAGCTTCGATGTTTACCGAGCGCTTCTGGAAACCATTATACAGTTCGTTTAAATAAAAGACGGGCAATGCTTACATAATGAGTATAGTCCATTCACGGCTACCTAAACATTTTCTGAATCCCTGCTTAAGTTCTACTTTCCAAATATTCCTTCGCCTCGCGCGAAGAAAGCTTAACTAAGTGTCAAAAATTACAAGGGGCAACGCACTGCATTCGTGCGCACTCAGTTTTATAACATTCTGCATACGAACTATTTATTACGTCCTTCATGGACGTAGGTCATCTCGGTGTGTATTACTCCGCTCTACGATGCAATTAACCCCCCTTATCACCAACACGACTTTTTTAAAATATTAATTTACGGTAACCAAGAGAAAAATTAACTCGTGAANTTAACCCCCCTTATCACCAACACGACTTTTTTAAAATATTAATTTACGGTAACCAAGAGAAAAATTAACTCGTGAATGTTCACGAAGAGGGCAAATAATACAGACACCAGTGTCTTCGTTTACGGCCTACCGCTAGCACCGTGGTCTTTATAATTGTTTCCATTTGCTATATTGGAAATAAACGAGAATAAGCAACGCATAAATCTAATGTGTTTATTTTACAGTAGAAATACAGTGGCTTTCCTTTCTACACTACACCTTGCTGTGAAACCTGCAAAACTCGCTAAAAAGTTGTAATATACAATACCAAAATTGCTCGAAAATTAAGTCCGATTCATGCTGTATATGACACAAAAATACCCGTGTATTTTGCAACAGTGTAAAATATTTTTCAAGAATGCACATGCTTGAAGGCGAGTGAATGAATTTAGTGGGGCAGTGAGTCAATGAGCGCCCACATAAAAAAAAAATGAAAACAGAAGCCACAAAAAGAAACAAAAGCGAGTAAACAAACGATAAAACAATTTCCGTGGGAGATACACAAACAAGNTCAAGAATGCACATGCTTGAAGGTGAGTGAATGAATTTAGTGGGGCAGTGAGTCAATGAGCGCCCACATAAAAAAAATTAAAACAGAAGCCACAAAAAGAAACAAAAGCGAGTAAACAAACGATAAAACAATTTCCGTGGGAGATACACAAACAAGAGAAACGGCAAAATGGTCGGGTAACACCATAAAATGGTCATATGAGTACCTAATGTGCATGCACTGTGCTGGTAAAATCAAGTTTCTTATAGCTGGTTCGCGGGTAAATAAATATATTTTTTTTGTAAACAAATGAGAAATAAAAAAATTCTTGCCCATAATTGCACATATTTTGCTTTAAACACTGTGCATAATATTTAAAAAAATGTTTGCAGCAAAATATAAAAAATGGTCCAATGTCTTAACGTCTTATTTAAAGCGCACTGTTTAAACAGGTGTCCACTAAATGTATTTTTCTTTTACAGACCAGAGTTAGAAGTTGAGTAATAGCATTATATTTGCTACTACTTCACCATACCATTTTATATAGACGCAGGACATTTACAACAAAGGGCGCCGCCTATAAGTCTGTAGTCCTGGAGTTTAAACGGGGAGTCAATGTTTAGTGGACAAAGCCCTAAAATATTTATATGAGGTTAAAAAAAAGGATGCACGGTAGTCGAAAACAAAATAAAAGTATGCAGGGCATTCAAAAGTGCCCAATAAATCAATAACTGGCTACAGCTGTATCGTTATATATTACACAAATCAGAACAGGAGGGAAAGGAGAAGGAAAGAGAACGTAGTAGATAAAGAGATTAAGAATGCTCATAAAACAAATCACGTAATATGAAACATCCATTTGTCACCCCAACCATTACTTTCCGCTCGAATTTTTTATTAGTCTTAACTCGCCGCAAGCTTCGTTTGATACTTTATTGCGTTGTTATTGCAACGAGGACAGCTACCTCTGCCACCATGATACTTTTAGTGTGACGGACTGCAGACTTATGCTGAAACGTAAGTTTGTAAATATGTGCACGAAGTGTGCTAATAATAGCACGGTAAATTCCATCACAGAATTACGTACAGGTTTCTATTTTTCTCTCGCACACACGTGGAAAGCTTCCGGTCAACCATCAATTCAACAACACGTTATCAGAGTTATGTATTATAACGCCGTATTATTTAGCACACTTTCTTTCTTAACAACATCAATTGTCTGTTATGTCGACGTTGTATCGTTAAGTTTCGTAAACTGGTTTTCAGATCTCATGTTTATCTCTAGCACGATTATTCCTTAAATAGATGTTCCAGTTTATGCCAGACTAAAATGCGATAGCTCAGTTTGCAAGTCAGGAAATGCTAACAGCAATAAAAAATAAAACGATGAACTATTAACTTTAACGCCGGTTTTCATACACACGTTACCTACCGAACTCAAATAGGGACACGGAAAACGTGTGGCCTTGTTCAGCAGTTAGCATTTCTGGCCACGGCTTCTGCGTTATGGCCTGTTTGACAACTCGGGAGTGAGCACGCCACATTAAAGAAAAAAAAAAAGTACTATTGACTTTGGCGTGCAAAGTAAAATTATTTTAACTGCATGTTGAGAGTAGCACGACTTTAATTTTCCTTTGATGCTTCGTTACTTCATACAAAATTTTTTTTTTCAATTGTTGTTATAAAGTTGCAATAAATATGTTGCTGCACAGCGCTAACATTTTAAATAAATCAAACACACAATAATTCGTTTACGTGTTAATAAAACATATATTCTTAACATTAGTAAAATTATGTATCTTAAAACAATATACAATATATACCTTGGAGTAATGACAGCATTGTCACGTCGCAAATGTCTGCCCTGTAATTTAACAATTATTATTTATTCCCCCCATCTGTTATTTCAGGTATACCAACTGGATTTTTGATTTACGTGCAAACTACTAACAAAAATACCTCACTCCGGATTCGAATACGCAACATCATACTTCGCCCTCGGGGGGAAGGGGGCGAAATATACCCGGACAATCTGAGAAAAAAATTGTCAATATGAAACACGATTAATTTGAGTCACAGGTGTGTTAATTTTTATTTTTATAGGCTACTTGTGAAAATATTTTTTCACCCCCTCGTTCCCCAATCAGCCTATATCAAAACTTGCACTTCACGTGCAAATTTTGGTATAGGCTGTTCACGATTAATAGAGCAACTTTTGAAAACCCTGCTTAGGATATAATTTCCTTCTCATTTTGTATATATTCGCTATATGCAATATTAACATTACCATGGACCATCTCACTTTATTCATGGGGCATTCAAGCGAAACTGTGGGATACACTGACTTCAGTAGTCTCGAAGTAACACGTTTAAATAATAAATACATCACGTTTTAGAAATATTTGTATTAGCGCGTTGCCGACGTAATTCACGAGTTTGCATGCTAGTGATTTTTTAATTCAAAGGTTAATTTTAATAGTGCTCATTTTAACGTGAAAAGCCTTGACGAGCGGCTTACCTCATGGTTGTCAAGTCCTTCGGCACTACGGTTTTTCCCCTCGGCGTCTTCCTTCAGCGGTCGTCTCCTGCTGCGACGTCCCGTGGTCGGGTCCTGGGGGGTGTATTGGGGTGATGGCTGTCGTGCACTGCACCACGGTTGACGGAGGGAGCCTGTGGAGGGACGTCGTCGCGGCGTGCGGCGTCGTGGAGCGGTGGCTGGCGACGAGCCGCGAGCCGCGCGCTGTTTTTATCGCGGGGCGCCCACCGCTCTCTCCACCCCACGGGGGAGGGGGGAGGAGGGGAACCATCTGCCGTGCTCTCCTCCTACCTGTCCTCCCCACCTCCCCCACCCAGCAACACACAGCGTCCAGGAGCTGCGGAGGAGAGACACGGTCCGCATACCATCTCGGCGTCCGGCTCTACGTGTCCTGCGATGCCTCCCGCCCGCACAAATATTGAACTACTTAACGCGCCATGCCGGCCGGAGGAAGGACGTGGCTTTACGACTTGCCGCATGCGCTCGGTACCTCGGCGGTGTCTCTGACCAACCAGTTGTCGGTGACCTCCCCCATCTGGCTGGAATTGCTAACGCGTTTCCGGCCATCGAGGTTCCGCAAGCCGCGTGAATGCGAACGTATGTTTTTTTTTTTTACTGTTTTTTTACGTCGGGGGTTCTTAAACTTTGTTATTTAGAGTACCCCTGTGATATGATGTACATTTTACCGAACTCCCAACCGTTCTTTAGTGCAAGCTAAGGAAATTCGCACGTAATCAGTCTATTTATGTTTTAGTATACTAATTGTTACAACCTCAAGTTTAGTTTACAAAAAAATTAAAAAAAAAAAAATGTTATATTATTAAAAATAAATTACACAGTTGCAGCATAATTAAAACATTTTTATTAAATGTAAAATATATTAGTTTCACTTACGGACCCCTTGCTGGTAAGCTCAAAGACTCCTAGTTGTTTAACAATGGCTGGTGTAGGTTATTTTGTTATGTAAAGTTTCCCGTTAGTCCCCCACCACCCCCTCCCCACAACGCTCATTAAATAGGAACGACAAAAATGCTAGAATAAAAAAATCGTTTTGTGACTGTGTTGGAATGACAGCCGTGGGTTATACGTGAACATGTCTGTGTTAGCGGGTAATATTTTCTTTGTGATATGAGGGGAATTAAATTAAAGTAACGGAATTGATAGTTGGCTTTTATGGCTTAAATCGACAGATATATAAATACGTGATAGTTCGTTTTGGCACCAAAATTAGCACGCTAGCACATAGGAGTTGCAAGATAAACTGCCAGAAAATTTTCGTCCCGCTGGGCCCTCACCGGCGCCTCACGCGTACAAGTCAACTCAAAGCCAAGCTGAATTCAGTGATTTTGGAGGCTCTTAACAACGAGGCCTTGAGAGCCGATGAGGGTGAAATGAGGTGAAAATGGTGCATCACCGGAATGCATGGTCGGGGGAAACGGGAGATCCCCGAGAAAGCCCGGCAATAAGCGACATCGTCCAGCATGATTCCCACTTGCGAAAATCCGAGAGTGACCCGGCCGGGGATTGAACCCGGTTCGCCTTGGTGGGAGGCGAGTAGTCTAACCGCTCAGCCACCGCGGCCCCGCCAACTCAAAGTCATGCACAATAATCGTATACTCGATTGAACGAGACCACATTTATTAATCATAGTGTCGGAATGAATCACACTGCAAACGTTCATCGCCCTTTCCGTCCTGGTACCCCATGTGTCGACCTGATTTTAAAGACGTATTCATGTCAGAAATTGAAAATACCTATGCTTACTTACAAATCAGCTGTGGTATCTAACAACAGTTACAACATGTGGTTTTCTAATGCCCCATCCAATACCGTCAAGGGTACAGCGCCAATATTAACAGTTAAAAATAACTTTAAAAATATAATTTCACTCATCTATTAAGCAATACTATAAAATGTGTTTATTATGTACATCAAGCCAATAGGCAGGTTAGGGTATAGTTGATTTCCACTGAAAAATTCACTCACTATATTTTAATACCACTCTAGGGTCCGAGTCACAGCCGTTTCGGTCAATCTATTTTACCACTGGGCCAAACGTGTCGGTGAAAAGGACGAGAATGCGATGGCATAATTATGCGATACTAGACACCACTTCTAAAAAAAAAGAACTAAATACGCTGCATTTAAAATATGGTTATTTAGCTTCTTTCACGTATCGCGTATTATCAAGTCGTTAGGCCGCCGCCTGCCTGCCGCTTGAAATGCATCGCAGTGTGTTTGAAATCCGCGTTTTTTTTTACGAAACTATTAAACGTTCCCCCAGTGATACCGACGTACTATAATAAAACACATTTCAGGTGAGGTACGTATAATACTCTCAAAACATCACGTACATTATAATTGCTATTTCCGAGCCCTCCAACATGGCTAACAACGGCTTTTTAACACTGCTGTATGTCATAATACACTGGTTAGAAACACGCGGAACTATCATAGGGACCTGCATTATGCTTCGCCACAGACTTTCCTCCGATAAAATTATAGGGTCACCTCTTAAAGTCCCATGGGTACACGCAGCACAACGGGAACACTGCACGCCAGTTCAGGGCCTAGCGCGTAGAAGCGAAGGGGCATCAGGCGCGCGTGTCAGTGTCGCCCTTATCGCTCCCGCGCTTCCCCGTCTCGAACGCGCGAAAAATAAAACCTCCAAGTAGGCGACGCCCTTAAGGTAATGGGTGAATGTTCGGGAATGGAAAATAATTTGGGGAAAAATCAATGCTCAGGGCAGCTGGCTGGAAACGAACGCATGACCTTTCAAACGTGAGGGATTCACGCGACAGCATGGCCTCGCACACTCGGTCTGTTCTAGTAAAAATCTCTCGTCATTATACGTGGGGAAATAGTTGGGACGGGTTGGGTTTCTAATGAAGTATACCACGTGATATAAAAATGTTTGCAGGATTATTGTTAACGTGATTCCGTTAAACTAGAATGAAATATGGCATGTTTACAAATGCTTTGAAACACATATTTTCAAATCGTCCGTAATTATAGAAAATAATAATGTTGTGCTCATTTTTACATCAGCATTTAACGAGAAATATAAATTGGTTCTTTGTTGTAGCCTTACGATTAATAACAGCCATGCAATAAATATATATTGGCGAATGTTATGACTAACAACTCCTAATGAGCTGCTAACTTCCGCGTAGTGTTAACTGGCAAATATTTCTGACTACAAAGAATAATGAAAACCTCCATAAATACAGTATATTCATGGTTACTTCAAACTTTTCTGAACACCTGCTAAAGCTATACTTTCAGGATATTCCTCCGCCTCGTGAAAACAAAGCCTAACAAAGCTCAACCAAAGAAACAACCCACCGATTTTGTGCGCACTCAGTTTAATAATATTTTGCATGAAAACTATTTCTTACTAGGCATTATCAACACAACTATTTTCTATTTTTTTTTTAATCCGTTTGAAATATAAATTACATATTATAATTTATACGTAAAATATGCTTTAATGTTAACAAAAGTATAAAAAGCTTGTGATACGCGACGCATTTAGAAAATAATCACACGCGTCATACATAGAGCGATTTTTCAAATGTTTGATTTAAAAAGTTTGAAAACACCGCGAATAGACTATATGTGTTTCCAGTAAACTCCCTAAACTCTAATGGGAGTTTTTAACCTATACATTGTATGGAAATACTATCATATTTCAGGCTGCAAACATAGGAATACTCAGCTCCGCTACAATACAAAGTTGGTAACTTCTGTAAGCATTTGAATGTTTCCTGAGCAAATGTTGGAATGCTGCCATGGATTTATGGGAAAAGAAACTTTACCGCCTGCTCTTTCTCGCTTCACGTATGCACTGGTGTGGTATATTTGAGAAAAATTTCTCATAGTGTAGAATCATTCACGCATGACAGGGAAATGATTACGTCGGGTTGGCTGTCCAGTAACGTACATCAGTCGTCACGGTGGTGGGCCTGGAGATTGGGATGCTGGACACGAGACGCCATTAAGTGCTGGAGGTTTTACAAAGCAGGGGGGAGGTGAAGGACCCCTCTGTACGACGCTCCATGCATCCTAGTGGCGCGGTGTGTTATAGGCTTTTCACGGTAAAGTGAGCACTTTTGAAAGTCCCTCTCATTTGGAATAACAGTCAATTAATATATTTTATTTCAATCGCAGACGTTAATTTCCGAGTGTGTTGAAGAATTTACACACTGCATTTATTACTTGCATTGCTGTATATATTTAATAAGGAGGTTAAAGGATAAAATATTTATGAAAGGAAAAAGTAACTAGGGCCTCAAAAATGCCCACTTTACCGTGAACATGTCTGTACAATGGAATATGTCCAAAATAATGTTTCGTCTGGTATGTTAACCTCATTGCAAGAACCCATCAGAGGACATAACGTTATGCTACAACTCAAAATAGTTGGCCACATTATTAGTAAGCCATAAAATATGTTTCGTCGAAATCTATTAAGCGATTCGCCCGGGGTGTGTTGAGGCTGTAAGCAGTCGAATGAATACTTTCGAAAGTTCTGTCTAGGATATATATACACAAAGAAATTATTCTGAAATTTACCATATCAGTGTATACGTTTAGTGGGAAAGCGGGAATGGTAATTTTTTCCCCTATAAATTCATTGTAGCGTTCCTACATTTGCTCAGGAAACAGTCAAATGCGTACGGAAGTTCCCAACTTCGTATAGTAGCGACGCGAAACATTCCTATATCTGCAGCTTGATGTGTAGTATTATTTACATACAGTGTATAGGTTAAATACTTCCATTGCAGTTTAGGAAGTTCACCAGAAAGTATTTTACACTGTACTTAACTGTCCGTTTGTAACCTTCCACCACATGTAAGATTAATCTCGCGGTGGATGGAACCGTTTACTTTATCTTTCCGTAGATCGAATGTAGCTGTGAAAGTGCTACGAACATAAATTATCTCGCGAAATCGTTAATGCTTACGAGCACGAAACCAAATCCAAGAGATTCGGCGCATATTTAGATGTGACATTTTCAGTACGACATTAAGAAATGATGTAACCACATTTCCTGCATCACCGCTAGCTCTACTGGGAGTAGATATAGCAGTCAGTTCTGATATAAACTTTTGATTGCCATGAACTGAGTGCTAAGGGCGCCCGCGTTGGGGAATTCTTCAGCGCGAGGCTATCAGTGCCGTTAGAGGTCGTCGTTCGTGAGGATTGCCCGAACGAACCTCAAGAAACAGTATTATCGCGATATCTGCGACACTCTCTATGCGTGATAAATGTTACGTTGAAGAGTGACGTCATACTAGCCACGGTAGCCGCAGTCTATCCGCGACTGCTTCCTGTTTGGTTTGTTCCCGAATAGCTCAGAATTCAAAACTACCTTAATAAATTGAAGTATAGGGTTTGTTCCCGCTGCAGCGGAGATCGTGTCCGAGAACCCACGCGCGGCAAGACTGAAGATTTATGTTAACGCTGGATCATTTTTAAAAGTCAAGCTGAAAGCCACCTTTAAACGCGTTCGCTGGTGGTGTCGTTTTAAAAAAAAGTAATTGTGGGCAGCAGATATATATTTCGTTACTACGTCATCGAGGTTTTTGTCGCACGCGCGTAAATTATTTTTTTTTGTGCGTTGCTAGTTTGACACTTAAGTGCAGCAAAATGACTATTTGTTTTAAGCGTGAGTGAAATACTACAGTTGGAATTATCACCTCAATTGGTAGAATTTTCTGTGTCTACTCTATACACTCGGTTTACCAGTGGTCCTGAGGGTAGAAGTTTTTTTTTTGCCTTGAATGAGCAATTGCCAGAGGACGTCTCTCTTAGATATTTATTCTGCCTTTAAATATTGTATTATATAGGGCTTATTAGCGCCCCCCGCTGTTATGCCTGAAGGCTTATCAGAGGATGGCTTGCAAACTAACTTATGATCTTACTTAAACTAACACATGCCTTACCTGGGATTCGAACCCAGAACCTCCCGCACCCCAGACCGCCACTGGAGGTTGGCTCTGCCTTTAAATAAAAATCAGTCCAGAACTTATCTGCAATTTGATTATTTCTTAAGACCTTCGAATTTGACAAGGTAATCAGCCAAGTATAAAGACTATAACACAGGATTTTCGATAAATGAAATATAGTTACGGGCAGAAATTATTATTTTCAAAGGTAGATTTCAAAATGTGCCCAGTTAACCGCGAACGAACTATACACTCTAAAAATGTTCTGTACTTTTACAAGAAAAATCCTTGATAACCCAGTTGCCAAGAAATTCCTTGGTAAAACTACAAACAGTTTTCCTGTAAAATCTGCAAAACATGTATTTTTAATATTACAAATAATAGCCTTGTATTACAACTAACATTATTGAGAAGTGTACATAGGATTATTTTTTTCTTCTAGAAAACAGATGTAATGAATTAATAACAGAGAATAAAAAAAAATCAAAATATAATTTATGAAAAAAAAAATGGTTGCCTGTAAAGTCGGTTTTACGGGCGAAGATTTTACGTGACAACGTAGTGCTGCGCGCNAAAAAAATACTTTGCAACGGCAGAGGCTAGAACCCACTCCCCTCACTCATTTTATAGTAAGTATAGCTGTAAGTTCCTACAACATATTAAGGAAGTTATTTAAGAAGAGTACATTAAGAAGAACATTAATTTCATTTTAACGGTTCTGTGTAGCTAGTAAAGTTTAACAGTTAATGAGTAATGCTGTTACGTTTTGTTGAAATTGTCGTTTTATTATGATTATTTGAGTTCTTTTAAACGTTTTACGTCATTCAAACTCGCAATACATTTATTTTTGCACGCAACTACACTTTACATGACCCATAGTTTTTGCACAAACGACTACAGTATATACAATTTTACTTGGTTAAGCGTCCGCCATTTTGATGAAGCTCGTGGTTATGGGTCAGTATAGTACAGGCATTTCTTGAGGTCTATTACAAACACGGCCCTTGTAGTTTTACAAACGAGTAGTTTTACGAGAGAAATCTTTGTATTGTTACAAGCATTTGTAAAATTGCAAACAATTTGTCAGTAAAAATTACAAATAATTTTTATAGTGTAAAATGCAATGATAAATTGATTTGTTGCCACTTACTTGAAGAAAAATCTTTTAATAAAATTTTCAGACACGTAAAATATTTTTTAATATTCTCTGCCAAAGTTAAGTACTACAATAAGAGTTTACGTCAAAATTAAGGCCTACGTGGACCAGGGCAGGGGTATTAAAATTTATTTCGAAAATTGTTTAATTAACAGCTAACCAACTCTAACACGT
Source organism: Clitarchus hookeri (assembly GCA_002778355.1). Classification (NCBI taxonomy): domain Eukaryota; kingdom Metazoa; phylum Arthropoda; class Insecta; order Phasmatodea; family Phasmatidae; genus Clitarchus; species Clitarchus hookeri. Next base: position 274,838 of record NQII01002058.1, read on the forward strand.
TTTATTAACTTTCGATACTAACTAGCCCTAACCTTCATATACTTCTAAAGTTCGAAATGTCACGTCTTTTCCGAGCGAAGTATATCCGTCGGCTTGGATGGATAATCTTCTCCACACACTCGCAGATAAATTTAAAATTCTTGCCAAAAGTAATTACAAGGATAAACTTTTCCGGTCAGACACTGTACGCATTCGGATTGTAGAGCTACAGTCTCCGTCTTGGTGGCTGACACGTAACGGTATAATATCTCAGTAAGTACTTCACAGTTTTATTAAAACTGAAATTAATATAAATGATTATGTTGAAATTGTCCAGGTAATTTTATTTATGCAATGCATTTATTTTATAGTAATTATTTTGTATTTAATGATTTATTTAGGTAAGGATTCAATCAAAAATGCAACCGATATTTTAAACATTTGATCGTGTGTCATACGCTGCTTTTTTACAGTCACCGTTTTAATGACTTCAGCTACCGAGATTTTTAATGTTACCTCAGTGACTTGATTTAAATTGGAATAATTGACATGCTTAACTTAAGCAGCGCTAACACCGTAGTTTATTTTTTTTTAAGATTAAAAATAAAAAGTCTCGAAGGTTTTTTATGGAACTTCCAAAGCATATTTGGGCGACTGAATCTATACAACTGACTATGTACGTCGCCTATCAAAAACTTCTGAAATAGCATTTGCTCGGTCGGTAAGAATAACACAGCTAAGTGTTCCGTGTGGCCCAGCCAACTTAAAATGCCTACGAATTGAGAATAAACTTTTGTCTTCGTGGCCCAAAAAATAATAAAAATCTGTTGCATTGCCCTATTTGTCAACTAAACGGAATATCAAAGAAATATTCGTAATTAGTTAGTTATTGTAATTTTTTTAGCAAAAGGTACGTGATTCATTTTTTTACAACTGATACAACGCATCATAACATAAGAGCCAAAATATTGCAATACATTTATTGTAAAATTTAATTCCGCGAATAATCATTGAACTCTCGACCTTAAGATTGTGAGACCTACGCGCTGCATACTGCGCTACCGAAGTTGCAAAAGACAAGCGCACAAAATGTGGGATTTCACCTACTATTATTTAGTCTATGCTAAGTACATATTTGCATTTAATCCACTTGACCATGAAGCATAATTATATTGGAAAAGAAAACAGATGGATAGTTTGTTCACCGCCGTATATATTGGGATCTCTTTAGAATGAAACATTTCTAAAAAATAGCAGTGTCAAACGTTAATGCAAAAGAAAATCATTTTTCTGAAACTAGACATAACTTCACAAGGGCGCGAACCCACATACACTAAGGCCAACCTTGGTCCACCGCTTCTCCACAAACGAATATACATGTCACATTGGAGGAGGTTTGTGCGCCGGAAAATGTCGATACGTTGGGCACAGCACTCAAATAAATGCGAGGAATACATACGGATGCTTAAAATCTTCATTGCTAACAACATATATTGAATATATCGTTTTTAGCGAGGCAAGTCACTGAGGATATTGAGAAATCGTAGCGTCCTGCAGATTTCAAGACATGTTTCATTCACATACAGAGAGTTAACCAGGTAATTTGCGTGAAGGAATAGTTGGAACTACGACCTACGTCCTCAAGGAAAAGCCTTAAGGATCAACGGGAAGTTGCGAGGGATGACTGGAGGGAATCACGAGAGTAATTAGGCCTACCAATAACATCCATATGTGAAGGGAATATTTGTATGTGTCTGAGAACTTGTGTTGGACAGAAGAATCAGCAATCGGTGACTTTAAATATCTTTGACGTATATATACCAATCTAATAAATAAGCCACTGCGGATTAAACTTGCAAAATGAGACCTATTCGTCAATGGCTCAAGTATTTGTAGTTGTGCCTTGGAGCATACAATGGACCATCTCAGACAGGGACTGCACACCACCACAGGTTGTTCAGAAATAGAAGTTATCGTAGGCAAAAACAGGGCGATGAAATTCGCCGAAGAATGAAAATATGTTTTATAATCAATGTGTTATAACGTTAATAAGGTTGATCACTTCAATATAATTTTATTTATCTATTTACATTTGTATTTATTATTACATTTGCATGCTTCAATAGAATAATTATATTGTCTTCTTGAGAAATAATTATGCTTCAGGTGGAGACTGTCTCAGGCTTACGTTTACATTGCGAAGGCAGTGAGAAAGTCAAAGCTGCAAAGTATACCAAACATATAGATACATTAGAAACACACATTACAGAAAAAATAACTAAGCTAAAGTAGTACAAGTCATTAAGCGGTTAAGTGGAGTAGAATTCAGATCGTACAACTTAGTCAAATGAAGTGGTCAAACTGGTATAGTATTTTCCCATTGGTGAGCCAGAAATATAAATATAAATAAACTATAACTTCTGACGCTTCCAAGAGAGGTAGGCCTTTATACGATATTTCCATACTACTGTATAACAGAGAGCTTCAGTGAACTTTCCTACAAATTTCACATCAAGGAAATTATAAGGTCACATCTTAATCCCAAATTGCACCCTGTAAGTCGAAANCAGACAGGGACTGCACACCACCACAGGTTGTTCAGAAATAGAAGTTATCGTAGGCAAAAACAGGGCGATGAAATTTGCCGAAGAATAAAAATATGTTTTATAATCAATGTGTTATAACGTTAATAAGGTTGATCACTTCAATATAATTTTATTTATCTATTTACATTTGTATTTATTATTACATTTGCATGCTTCAATAGAATAATTATATTGTCTTCTTGAGCAATAATTATGCTTCAGGTGGAGACTGTCTCAGGCTTACGTTTACATTGCGAAGGCAGTGAGAAAGTCAAAGCTGCAAAGTATACCAAACATATAGATACATTAGAAACACACATTACAGAAAAAATAACTAAGCTAAAGTAGTACAAGTCATTAAGCGGTTCAGTGGAGTAGAATTCAGATCGTACAACTTAGTCAAATAAAGTGGTCAAACTGGTATAGTATTTTCCCATTGGTGAGCCAGAAATATAAATATAAATAAACTATAACTTCTGACGCTTCCAAGAGAGGTAGGCCTTTATACGATATTTCCATACTACTGTATAACAGAGAGCTTCAGTAAACTTTCCTACAAATTTCACATCAAGGAAATTATAAGGTCACATCTTAATCCCAAATTGCACCCTGTAAGTCGAAAATACGGCACACCAGTTCAGAGTCTTGCTCGTTAAGGTGATAGCATATTACACTCGCCAGTTTGCATCGCCCTTAGAACTACACTGGTTCTGTTTCCCACACAAACAAAATTCTTAACAGGTGGAGCCCGTAAGGTTACATACACATTTTACTGCCTATGCTAGAGGTTATCAAACCGTGGTCCGCGTACCATTGATGTTATGTAAATAGAGATAAGGTGNCCTTAGAACTACACTGGTTCTGTTTCCCACACAAACAAAATTCTTAACAGGTGGAGCCCGTAAGGTTACATACACATTTTACTGCCTATGCTAGAGGTTATCAAACCGTGGTCCGCGTACCATTGATGTTATGTAAATAGAGATTAGGTGGTCCACGAAAGTTTCTAAAATTCTCAAAAATTATTTTCATTGATTTGAGACGTTTAGTTTCAAATCTTGGTAATACATTTCTGTTTTATNTGGTCCACGGAAGTTTCTAAAATTCTCAAAAATTATTTTCATTGATTTGAGACGTTTAGTTTCAAATCTTGGTAATGCATTTCTGTTTTGTGTTGCTTTTAATGATCTACCATTTTATTTTTATTTTCAAGCNTGTTGCTTTTAATGATCTACCATTTTATTTTTATTTTCAAGCAAAATAGATTGAAAGAAATTTTTAAAAATATGATTTTAACTTTCTACAACACAATTATTTAAAAATCAAGTTGTCATGATGACAATGATTTGGATAATTTGATAAATTATTATTAGTATATTATTGCTTATTTCGACACATAATTTTGAGGTATGTGCTTTTTTTANTGGATAATTTGATAAATTATTATTAGTATATTATTGCTTATTTCGACACATAATTTTGAGGTATGTGCTTTTTTTAATGATTGCCATTGAAATTTGTGTGCCTTTTTGTTACCTTTAAACTCATTAGAATTGCTAGACCAATGCNTTTTTTTAATGATTGCCATTGAAATTTGTGTGCCTTTTTGTTACCTTTAAACTCATTAGAATTGCTAGACCAATGCCAACGTTAATTAATATGCACACCTCTCACAATATAACTGTAGCATTTTCTCGAATTCCGGGTCTATGACATCACTTCCAAAGGCCACGATCTTAACTTGTGGAAAACCGCAAATCGTTATCTATCAAACGTGGTGGGTTGTTTATTTATTTTCAAATAACGCCATAACGTATCACTGATGTCACCCATTAGAAAACACACGTCCCTCGCGCTAAAGAATATCACTCCATATTAGTCTGTAAGCCAACGCTGCTAGATGGAGCCCGCTTCTTCGTTGGAGAGTCATCCATTTCCAGAAATAATCAGTTGTAAATACGTATAGGTACACCAGTCACTTTCTGGAACCGTCTAGAAACCACCCGTGATCATAAGGGCACTGCCTACCGGCTGGCAGCTGCAAAAGTTTTATAGGAAATCCCGTGTTAAGGAAATATCGCCTCAGTGCANAGGGCACTGCCTACCGGCTGGCAGCTGCAAAAGTTTTATAGGAAATCCCGTGTTAAGGAAATATCGCCTCAGTGCGATTATTTTTTAAGATAGGCGTTTCAAACAAATGTATTCTTCACGAATTTTTAGGAGAAATACCCTGGAAGCGTATATTTTCAATATTGGTAGGCAGTATGGACTTTTTTGTAAAACATAAATTGTAAAAATTCCTTGAAAATATGCTATACATGTTAGGAAAACGCCTCTGCTGTAGGGATCTTATCCTAAAAAAACTCGTGAAGAATGCATTGTGTAGCAGCGCCGGAATGCAAGGGCGGGGGAAACGGGAGATCCCCGAGAAAACCCGTAGACCAGTGGCATCGTTAGGCGCGATTCCCACGTGCAAAGACCGGGAGTGACCTCTCCGGGAATTGAACCCAGTTCACCTTGAGGAGAGGTGAGCGCAGTAGCCACTGTGCCACCACGGCTCCCTCCGCTCTAAGTAACCGCAATTTCTCTGGGTGCGACTTCAGGCGTCAGTGGCTAAGTACGGAGTTTTTTTTCCTGAGGCAGTGGTACGAGAATTGCGCGCGAAGACGGAATGCATACTTGGATCTCCTCAAGAGGGAAAAGCACTAATTTCTCAACGCGTTCTAATTCTATTTTACAATTTGATGCATGCATGCAAATTTTTATCGCCAATGTGATATATTTTCGGGCTAGCATTTAGTAATTTCTCATCGCAAGCATGAGTGGCCTTCTTTTCCTCAATACCCGTGATGTCTTTTGGATATAAGAACCTACGTTCACCGACTAGGTTAGTGACCATAATTCCTACCGGGATAAAAACTGCAGGTATAATTAGTTTATAGTTGGTGCTAGAAACAACAAACGTGATATGGAAGTCACTAATTTAACCCTTAAGTAGAATTATTATTATTATTTTCGAAGATTCCGTGAAAAAGCTTTAGCGATATTTCTTCCTTTACACTACAATGTATAAAAAAAACAACATGAAAAATTAACGAGTAAATATTTGTATACGTTTTATTATCGTTAAATCGTGACTGGAAACCATGTTTATTTGCTAGACTAACTTTCTGATTTAATATCAGATTAGGTAATCGTATACATAATGCAACAGTACTATAGTTCTGAAATTTTTCATTATTATGGTACTAGTAGTTAAAAAATAATAGACAGGAATGAAACCTCTTTACTTACCACAGCAACGTTTCGTTTTAAACACAAAAATTTCGTCACCGTTCTGTTTGTAAATACACAAGTGACATGAATGAAAATTATTCATTCAAATACTGGTTAGGTAAATACTGACGCGTGATCGAGAATGCGGAAGAAAGTATACTGTGACAATTCCAGGCGAGTTTTAAGAGCGTGACTAATCTCAGATATCAATGTTTGTATAAAATGGCAGTGAAGCTGCTTAGTTTCAGCCGTCTTTCTGCAGGCGATGTAAATGTGCATCTGTAACAGATTTCAGGGAACGTGTATACAATCTGACGCTGATAATAGGATTTAAACAAAAAGACATGTAATTTTTTTTTGGAAGACTTGAGAGTAGGATGGATAAAGAGATAGATAGATAGATAAAGAGATAGATATCTAGATATAGAGAATGAGAGAGAGAGTGTGTGTTTGTGTGTGCGTGAGTGTATGGAGGGAACTGAGAATTAAAGGGAAAATATCTGCAGTCATGCGTTTACTTGAGCTGTTACAATTGTCACCCATTTCAAAATGTGAACATTCCACGTTTTTGACATATTTGTTATGCATTTGTTCATACTTTTTCTATGGTCACATGAGGGCGCTGTTAAAACTATCGTAAACTAGTAAAATTCGACGCGTATCAAACACAAGATTTAAGGCCGGGCAAATAATCGGAAACACTTAAAGTTAGAGTGTAGGAATGAGACATTTGAACCTCCTGTAATTTCATAGTTGTCTGTGATGAACGCCTGAAAAAATCCGTAGCCCAGATATATCAAATGAAAGAAAACTGAATAAAAGTAGCTGTTCACGCGTGACAAACAATTAAAATGTTCTGGGTTTTCCTTAGTCGTAGGCGATCGGTTGTAATGTTTGAAAAATGATTAACACCATATTTTTCCTATTTCTGCTTACATTATTTACCTTTTCTGTTAGCCGAGTTTAGAGAAGGTGCTTGCTTGCAATCGTTAGGGGTTATTTACTTTTCGTATTNGGAAACACTAAATGTTAGAGTGTAGGAATGAGACATTTGAACCTCCTGTAATTTCATAGTTGTCTGTGATGAACGTCTGAAAAAATCCGTAGCCCAGATATTTCAAATTAAAGAAAACTTAATAAAAGTAGCTGCTCACGCGTGACAAACAATTACAATGTTGTGGGTTTTCCTTAGTCGTAGGCGATCTGTCACATTTCCACGTACAGTTGTAATGTTTGAAAAGTGACTAACACCATATTTTTCCTATTTCTGCTTACACTATTTACCTTTTCTGTTAGCCGAGTTTAGAGAAGGTGCTTGCTTGCAATCGTTAGGGGTTATTTACTTTTCGTATTCGCTAGCAACAATCAAACACGGCCAGTTCGCTGAGGCGTTATCGGATTCCAAGGTTCTGAGGACGAACCCTGGCCAAGCAAGATTTATGATTTATTTTATATATTTAAGTTGTCTTGCAGTTAGCCTTCATAAACAAAGAGGGGCTATTAAAAATTATATAAAAAGTGTACTGTAATCAAAGTGGAAGAAATATTAATTATGGTTTACTTGACAGCTTTGCGATAAATGAAGCTGACAGGTGCGACACATATAACACTTCGTACTTCCTGAATACAATCTTCAGATGATGTAGCAGACTTTCTGGAAATTGTAGTTTCTGATTTCGTCGGAAACAGGCTTGTTCTGAACTTTTTTTGTTATGTTGGTAAGAAAATCATCTCCCTGACAACCATTAAGTTACAGACATAAATGCCAACGTGACAATAAAAGTAATTTCATGCCGATCATCTTTATCGCAAATGAAGAGGGTTACGTCATCGGTGTGCCCGCTGTTGCAACTCCACCTGCTCCTGTGGACAGCAGCGGGCGTGGTAGAATAATAGAATGCGTCACCCTCCTTGCTTCCGGCGATTGGCAATTGTCTTCTACTTAGTAATTGGCAGAAATTACGTCTTTTTAAATTTATTCTCGCACATTCTTGTGACGCTGCTGCCACTATTCTTTTTTTTTTTTTCGCAACAGATGGTCGTTGCGGGGCGGGGTAGATTGAGTGCGACTCCTATACACTTGCCCGCTGGGGCCTTGCAGATTAGAGACGACGAGTGACGATATGGTGTGACGATATGGTGAAAAGTAAATTATCTGCACCTCGTGGCGTAAATCTGTAAAAATAGTGGGCACATTTTGGCAGTTAAGAATTCGATTCCGAAAATTTTCTGACTGTTGCTGCTCAGTGCAGTACTTATTTGAAATGGTAATTACGTTTTTAATATTGTTGGCCTGGACCCTGTTAGGTTAGGAGCCTCCCTAAGCACTGGTGAATAATTTGAAGCTTTTGTGTCCGACGTGGTATATGTGCTTCAATTTTGTTGGTATCTTAGTGAATAAAACGCTTTTTAAAACTTGCAAAGAAGTGTAGATTAAAATTCGTGTTAGGTTGAGCTCTTGCGAAAAGAAAATTAATTTTTCGAGGAGACGGAAATTAAAAAAAAAGATATTTGTAGCGTGCCATATTGATGTTATGAATATCTGTCACCGGAGAATATCCATTTTAATAGCTATATTATTTCTATATAAAATTGTTAAATAAATTGTAAAACGTACGCATTTGAGGCGACCAAATTTGAGTACTCTTTTTAAATGACAACTTCGGTCACATTTTTATGAGTGCAAAATTCACCTTAAATACCTGAGATTGTGATAATAGGTCAAATGAGAAAATTGAAATTTAATGTCCATTTTTAAGGAAATAATATTGTTAAACAATTTTTTTCTATCAATATCGTATTTTAAAATTATTTATGGTTTTAAGGATTGGGAAAAGTAATCGAGGAAAAAAAAATCTTACAAAGCAAACGCAAAATAAACACACGAAATCAAATATGTGCACGGTTCCTTTAGAAATTCTCCCCTGGCCCTATTTCTGCCTTTGAAAAACTTACTTTGTTTGACTTTTGTTTTCNATCTTACAAAGCAAACGCAAAATAAACACACGAAATCAAATATTTGCACGGTTCCTTTAGAAATTCTCCCCTGGCCCTATTTCTGCCTTTGAAAAACTTACTTTGTTTGACTTTTGTTTTCTTAAAGACTGTTTGATGCCGATGGGGAATGAGACATCTTAACGGTGGCTTAGAATGAAAACCTCTTATCTCACACCTTTGGAAAAATGTTTTTCTGTTACGGTTGGTTGAAAAATCTCGTATCCCTCATTTTACAGAGCTCCAAATAAAAAACGGCATTCACTTTTTTTTTAATTTATAGCGCTGTAAAATTTGAGATACAAAGTTCTTAACAAACAGTAAGAAAAATAATTTTCTCCAAAAATGTGACATACAAGGTTTTAATTCTTACCCATCGTTTATTGAATAGCAACAAAATATTTAAATATACATCAACAAAATACGTTCAACTTGCACGTGTATGGGGAGGGATATTATAATATATGGGGTTCAAGGGTTTCTCAGAGTGCTCCTGGAACAGCCATCCGCTCCCCTTTCAAAAGCATTTAATTCTTTACAATATTTACCGCTGTTCCACTTATGCACAAAGAGCTTTATTAAATTAAGCTTAGTAAAATAGAGTAGAAACATATGTGTGAANACTTATGCACAAAGAGCTGTATTAAATGAAGCTTAGTAAAATAGAGTAGAAACATATGTGTGAAAATACATAAAGTAGTAATATGTTTGAGTGATACTTACGAATGTAATATGTTTGCATAAACGATTAGCTACCAATTTGATTCAATAAGAACACATGCTTTAAAACTTCACAACTCTGCAAAAAACAAACTTTGAACCCAGAGTTTGAAGTCGCATAGTTATTATTATTTTTCGTAAATTATTTAATAGCTATTCAACTCACATTTTATTTCCTTGTATGCTGTAACGCATATTCTTGCTTTGCAAATAAAGTGATTTTATTTCGCATTGTCAAGTGATCTTTTCCTTTTGCTAGCCCCTGTGCCAAGTTTTGGTTTTCAACATTCCAACTCTTCGTCCTTATGAAATGGATTGCATCTTTCAAACCAACTTTCTAAACCTATAGGCCAAATAAAATTCACCAACCGTTCGGTCAGCAGCCGAACGCGCTGGCCGATTGCACCATGGAGGCTAGATACTGTACTTTACCATTTATCTGTATTTATATTTCTTTTGGCGAGAGAGAGAGAGAGAGAATAAATATTTACTTTCATTAAACGTAAAGGTATGGAGTGTGGATTTTTAATCCTTACAATTATGAAATTTTCAATTACAGATCATTGCCGCTCTTAAAAAAATGTTCGTATTTTTTTTTTAAAGAAGATGGTATCGGGAATACGAAACATTAAATTGCTTAGCCACACATACACTGGCCGGGAGTCATAATATCAGTGGATAGATATCATCAACATGTTTAATTAGAGGCGGTNATGGAGTGTGGATTTTTAATCCTTACAATTATAAAATTTTTAATTACAGATCATTGCCGCTCTTAAAAAAATGTTCGTATTTTTTTTCTAAAGAAGATGGTATCGGGAATACGAAACATTAAATTGCTTAGCCACACATACACTGGCCGGGAGTCATAATATCAGTGGATAGATATCATCAACATGTTTAATTAGAGGCGGTAAAATATAACGCTGGTCTGTTAAATTGTCGAACCCTTTTAGATATGTTTATTAAAATGCTTTTTAGACATGATGCCGGTTACAAGAACATCTGAGCCATTGAATGAATAGATAAGCGTTTTTAAAGAAATTCCATAAAATCTGACTCAATGATGCAATTAAAAGTAACTTACTGAGAACTGTAGACCACTGTAGACCTCCCCCCCCCCATTTTTTATACACTAAGATGAATGACTCACCGTCCAAAAACATTTATGGACCCCTCTCCATCAAATCCACCTACACCTTTCATAAAATAAAATTTAACCCAAAATTACTATACGTTTAATTTTTTTATTGTTATGTTTTGCAATATTTTATATTAATTATTAACTGATTTTGCGATACTAATTAGACCAATACCAATGTTGACAAAATTAATAATCATAAAGGAAGGATAATACACTTTTGAGTATTGTGGTATGTGTTAATTTTTATTATAATAATAAATTTAAACGTTTTTAAAATTTTTTTTATAGTTTTAACTTTTTCAAAAAAATTTTAATGCTGCGGTTTGTATTGTGAAATCCCCCCCCCCATGGGTACCCATGGTTTATGAACAACAAATAATGATGATGTAGAGTAGGTGATGAATTAGATTAAATGATGATCCAGATGATGACGAAGACGATGACGATGATAACAATAATGGTGGTGATGATTTTTTTTTTTAATCTCAGGCCCTTCTTTAGCGAGCGAGCGCAGTGATTGACGAAACTTCCGGAGTAGGGTCGCAGTTCCCGGATACGACGACGGCGTCGTGGCGGCCGGCCGGTAGCGGGCTCGGTTCCAAGCGTCTGTTTACGCGAGCGTCGCGTCGCGGTGAAAACTGGGGCGTCCCGCGACGACGCCCGTGTGCATGTGGGTCGCGTGTCCGTCTCCCGCGTGGCGTATCGAGTCCCCGGCTCGGCTGTTCTGCCCCCCTCCCCATTCCCTTCTAGGTTCATCGCCGTAACTCAGACCTGAAGTTTCTCCTCCGCCGCCCGTGCAGTTTTCACACTCTGGTTGTCACTGACCTCGCGGCCGTCTGCGGCTCCCGTATATTTTATCTGTCGTCACACGATAAGCAAGCTCTGCCGGAAACCTACACACCGCATTCAAAGAGGGCGTGGGACATTAATTAACGCTAAGTGTGATGTTTGAAGTCCGCAGGTTTACGGAAGCCAACGAAGTAAAACGAAGTAAAGTCAGTCCTAGATAACAGTTTTTTCCAACTTTGTGAAAAAATATTTTGCATAATACCTTCGCGCCGCAGCGACGTGTACAGATTTCCGGCGCAAGAAATAGCTTTCAAGAAATACATCAATATGGTAAAACATCAGCTCAAAATGTTAGCAAAAACTGTTATACGAGATTTGACTTTCTCAGTTTTTATATAATGCCTCTCATAAACTTGTGGAATACGGTTAACTTTTACAGTTTGCATTTATGTCTCACGTTCTTTTAAAAACCCACTGTAAGTAAAAATTTAAATTAATTTTACTTATTAACATTCCTGATAATTGGGTATGATTGACCTACTAAACTGACCTACTCTTCATTCTTTTCTAGAACGACACACACTTAACATGGCTTGCCTGAGGTCTGGCTTCAACCACTTATGCGGAAAAGACCGCGGAATTAGAGACAATGGGACTAAAATAAAGAAGAAGCAACTTGGCAAATACGCTATACTTAAATCACGATGCTCAGTATCCAGATGTAACAAGAATATTATTTTCTTCCTGACCTTAGCGGAATAAACCTTACCTTGAGACACAAAAAAGGAATCAGTTCCTCCATGTGAACAACTGTAGCGATAGTCAGACTGCTCCTGCAAAAACTAGAGCAGTAAGTAGTGCACTGAGCTGTAAGTCGGGTACTGAGCTGTGAGTAGGGTACTGAATTTTGGGTGCTGATATAGCTGGTCATAGGTTACGTAAGCTGCTCTGAAATAAACACTGTAAAGATATCTTGCTCTAATTGTGTGTTTTTCGAGGCGCACAATGACTACTGTTCGCCAAGTAAGAAAATTAGTTTCATGTCTTAACGTCGTATTACAAGAAATATGATCCCATTTAGGACCGGTCAATATATATTATTTAATTTAAGCTTGTTTCACGTACACATCAGTAAAAGTTGGCATATTGGTTACAAATTTACGTTTCTAGAAATTCCGAAGCTTTAACATGTTTCTCGACGCAAAGTAAATTTTTCATGCCGTGGAATAAGACAAAATAGACGTAGAAATAAATCTTAAGCAAAAATTTTGTTTTAACCGCCAACAGCCCGCGTCATTTATTTATTATTTAATTTTTTTTTGCCTCCGAACAGCGACAAGGCCTTGGTAGGGGAACACCAAACAATGAGGAATGGGAAAGGAATTGGCCAAGCCTGTATTAAGAAACCATCCCAGAATTAACCTGGAGTGGTTTTGAAAATCCCTGTAAAACTAAATCGGGATGGCCGGACAGGGAATCGAGCACGGGTCCTCCCGAATGCGGGTTTCGTGTCTTCGCCGCTGCGCCACCTCGCTCATGAAACTGAGTAGAGAACTGTCGCGTTATTTATCCCGTGCAGATGTTCCCCGGCGCACTCCGCGTATCTTGACTTTTATGCGGCTGGGTTCGAACCGGGATTGCGGCGGTTGAAGGACCGGACAGCTATCCGCCGGTGTACCGCGGCCTTTACTACCAACTTCCGCTGAAACCGGCCGTCGGGAGAAAGCGCCCGTTTTGGATGCTACGCTGGAAAGTGATTACGTTCCGTTATTAACAAGCGGCGTTAGTTTCACCGCGAAATGGTCATCTAAGTGTGTGCGTGAAGAGGAACCGACAAGGTCCACATTCGCAAGAGAATTGACATAATCTTCTCTCGGCCTGTTTCTTTCGAAAAACTGCGCGTTTTCGAGCAACTTTCTGGTAAATTGAACTAAAACTATGGTGAAGAGTTTTTGGAGGCTCGAAGTCTTTGATAGCCGATGAGTGTGAAGCGAGGCGAGTAATGGAGCAGCGTCGGAATAGAAGAGCGAGGGAAACGGGAGATCCCATAGAAAACCCGCGATCAGCAGCATCGTCCGGCACGATTCCCACATGGGAAAATCCGGGAGTGACCCCGTCGGGAATAGAACCCGGTTCGCCTAGGTGGGAGGCGAGTAGTCTAACCACTACACCACCGTGGCCTCACAATTTGTCTTCGAAATCCACTCAACAAAACCTCCAGTTTCTACTCCCGGCGTAAAAGCGGTGGCGATGATACACCAGATAAACTCCTCTTCCATAAATTTAAAGTCCATCACGAGCTATTATGTGGAATATGACGGTTGCTTCAGACTGGGGCCAAGGCGAATAGTCTCTCTTCATGGTTACTTCCAACTTCTCCGAAGTGATGCTAAGATTATAATTTCGGGATGCTCAGTTGTCTTCCGCCACGAGCAAACAAATTGTAAATAACAAAACACAAGGGACAAATCAACGTAAAATATTATTATAGTTAAAATTTTAATTTAACCAAAAAATAAGATAATTTTGTGTTAAGAGAATTATAAAACGCTTGTGATAGGTGATTTTTTTTGGTAGCCAACTGAACACGTCATATGCCTACATGGGGTGATTTTTCAAAGGCTTGGTTCCAAAAGTGTGAAAATGTTGTACGTAAATACACTATGTAAAAGAATGCTAGGCCGGACGATTTGCCGTGGAGGTGGGTCGAAATCGTGGAGTGAGCAAGGAAGGAGGAGGGGGTGGGGGGTTGCTGCGCGGGAGAGCGGCGCACACGTAAAAACATCCGGCTCTGTAAATCACGGCGCTGACTCGGCAGCCCGGTCTCGCTCCAGAACACGCGCNGCGCGGCCTCCCGCCGCAAAGAGCAATACACGCCCACCGCCGCCCCTCGACCACACACACACAATGTAAATACACGTGAGGTTTCACACACGTCTGTAACTCGCAAGGGGCCGCGGTGTTGTAGCGGTCAGACTACCCCGCCTCACACCAAGGTTCGATTCCCAGCGGGGTCGCTCCCGGATTTTTTTTTCGCACGTGGGTATCGTGCCCGGAAGATGCCACTGGTCGGTGTGTTTTTTCTTTCGGGGATATCTTGCTTCCCCCGCCCTTGCATTCCAGCGCTGCTACATACTCGCCTCACTTCACCCNGCGGATAACGAGACCTCGATAATAAGAGCCACCCAAATTTCTCCGCTCCACTCCACTGTTAACTCAGTAAGCGATGTTAAAGGCTGTTCACGTTGAACTGCGCACTTCTGCAAGCCCTGCTTAAGATATACTTGCATGCTTACTGTGTATTATTCCGCCATATGTATAAGTAACGTTGCATGGGCCTGATAACTTTATTAATGCGTTGGCCAAGAAAACTGTAAAATTATTGGTAACGTAAATATTTTACAAATTTATACTTCTTACATTTATATGCATTAAAAACAGGAAAACCAAATAAATAATTTTATAATTTACAAATTTTTACCTAACACTTTCAATAAACGTCGAAGCGTGGAACTACTTCCTTCCGTCGTTACAAGCTTTACTGTGTGCATGCCACTCAGAGTGCCCGTTAAAATATATGCAGGTAGGGGCAGTTACATTTTTAAAGGTTGATTTTGAAAGTACTAAAATAACAGTGTACATCCTATAATTCATAACATGCTGTTTTTCAGGAGAAACAGTTTTACATAAACAAAGTGCTTTAATAAAGCACATAATCACATTGCATCATTCCACATAAAATGGTAACCATCATTATATCACGTGAAAAAGTGTTTAACATAAAATATAATTCTACACTGCATGTTGTAAGGTAACTAGCTCAAAAGTGTGATTTTTCGAGTTATAACACTGTTGTACTGAGGTATCGATGTAAGCGTATATGTGGCAGCAGACTCTTAAGTCGGTGTATTCTTACTACAAATGTCAGTGTTTTGTTTATTATTCTGCGTCTATGTAAATTTATCATAAATATGAGGGAAATAACAAATACACTGTACTATTAATCATACATNTTATTATTCTGCGTCTATGTAAATTTATCATAAATATGAGGGAAATAACAAATACACTGTACTATTAATCATACACTCCAGTGTGTCAAATTACTACTACCATTGTGTAGCAAAAAATAAACTCTAACCATCTTGTACTCTTTTATCTTCACGACAAGAATATTTACTGAGATATCGCAATTGTAATTTTACCACAGTGTACGTATCTTTTTTTTCACTAACACAAAGTAAAATCGCAGATTCATTGCAAATATAAATANTTTCACTAACACAAAGTAAAATCGCAGATTCATTGCAAATATAAATACAAAATGTCTTTTCCGCTGATTCGTCAAGTAATTTTACCATCAGAATCAGCTCTTTTACAACTCTTTCATGTTAACCCACATTCTTTTATATATGTAGATGTACAATTTTCACTTTATTCGACCACGTTATGTAACTCGGTAGATACAAACACAATTGTAAAAAAAATATCTTCAAATGTTGAAAATACCTGACTTCAGAGCTAAA
Source organism: Clitarchus hookeri (assembly GCA_002778355.1). NCBI lineage: Eukaryota > Metazoa > Arthropoda > Insecta > Phasmatodea > Phasmatidae > Clitarchus > Clitarchus hookeri. Next base: position 290,851 of record NQII01002058.1, read on the forward strand.
ATAGTTATATGCAGACAGCAAGCATATTCCATTTCCGGGAGTTTAGTTTATGTTAGAACACACAAATGAAGTTCGTAGTAGTTCTATGTACTCCATATCGTTAGATAACATTGTGTCTATTCCATTTGTGGCTTCTTCACACTTTTTGAATCAAACCTTTGAAAAATCACCTCATATATGACGTGTTTGGTTATTTCCAAAATAAATCTCACAAGCGTTTTATATTACTGTTGACAAAAAAGTACCTTAATTTTGGTTAAACAGAACTTTTATTTATGTTATGTCTGTACATTAGTAGAATAATGATCTCGGTTCGGGCATAATGTATTTCAAATGGAGCAAAACTGGCACCCGGCACAGGCGCCAGGCGCTGGCCGGCCGTCATGTTGTGACGTCACCCAACCGTCATCTTGGACGTCGGTGACCTTGACCTTGACCCTTGACCGTGACCCAATGTCCGTAACCTTGAACGACCTTGAAACCAAAAAAATTTCTAAAAATTCCTCAAATTATAAAATTTTAAAAAATATATATTAAAAAAATATTTGAAAAATTGTTATTAAAAATGTATTTAAAAAAAAGCTTACATTTCCGAACGTCTCTCTGCCACCACCCTTGCCAGTTTTATTATTGGTTATTTAATCGATCAGTTACTACCGTTCGCTAATTAGTTGGCAGGCTTTCACCCCCTTCCAACCCCCTTCCTCTCCATACAACATCTACTGTCCATTTATTTTTAGTATCGTCCCGTAGAGCGCACTGGTAAGTTCAAATATTCCATACATAAGGTTGCGGGGCATCCCCGAGAAACGTAATCTGTAGCCACCACTGACGAAAAAAAAAACCCATTCNTTCCATACATAAGGTTGCGGGGCATCCCCGAGAAACGTAATCTGTAGCCACCACTGACGAAAAAAAAAACCCATTCATTTGGGAGATGGGGCCCTCGCATATGTAAGACGCATCACTTCAGCACCAGCAGCGACGACGGCAGCAGACATGGGNATTTGGGAGATGGGGCCCTCGCATATGTAAGACGCATCACTTCAGCACCAGCAGCGACGACGGCAGCAGACATGGGTTGGTACCACGTGCAGTTTTCACGAGGTGGCAGCCGTGTGTTGTACTTTGTTCTTCATAAACTGCGGTCAGCGCGTGGCCACCTGGAGTCCGTGAAAAAGCGAGCGTCCTGGCAACAGCAGTGACTTCACACTAGCTAACAAGACTTGAAATATTTCGCACTTGAAATATAAATTCCATCATAAATATCTATTATGTCAGTCACGAGTATGTACAGACACATCAAATGTAAAACAACATAGAGTAATTTTTTTTTTATGTTTAACGCCTTATACCAAAGTCAATTTTGTAACAATCTACGGGGAAAAAATAAAACCTCACACCCAAGTTGCCACAAAAAAAAAAAAGCTTTAATTCGTAAATAATGTACATTATGGTTAGTCCGGGAAGGATCTTCCCATACGAGTTGCAAAAACTTGTGACCGACTCGCTAGCCGCTAACATTTCATCTTTGCCCTGCCAGTGGATACATTTTTTAAATGTGAAAATCCTTTTCGTCCTCGTTTTATCTTCGCTCAGCTTGAACTCATGGAATAGACACACTTAAAGCAGACAACTAACTACTGGCAGACCGACCCCTCACAAGACTGATCCGTAAATAACCCCTAATTACCCCTAAATAACTCCTTAATGACCCCTTAATGAGCCATAATGATCCATAAATTACCCTTGATTATTTCGTGTGCGGTACTAAGTGCGATGCTGATTGTGGTGCTAAGTGCGTTACTAAGTGCGGTGCTGATTGTGGTGCTAAGTGCGGTGCTAAGTGCGGTGCTAAGTGCGGTGCTAAGAGTGGTGCTAAGTGCGGTGAATGTGGGTCGCAACTTAAAATAAANAGTGCGGTGAATGTGGGTCGCAACTTAAAATAAATTCCCCGTATTTAAAAATAAAATTATGTAGTTCTACCTCCAAAGCTAAGAGGTGGATATTTTATTTAATAACTCGCTTTAAAAATATATATAGCCAGGTCCCTCCGTATATTTCATCGCTTCCTGGGTAAACTGTACCGAACAGAAAATTTTTGTAATGACTGTATTTGCACTTTGCACTACAAGTGCCTAGCACCACGGCGGCCTCCCACCACGCTTCCTAATTGGCTGTTGCATGACTTGGATTTTGTACAGAGCCACGCGCATCACTACGGGTGGGCCCCGCACCTGCATTGCCATTCTTCCGAAATTTGTTCGGAACTGCCTCGCAGCCATAGGATATTGCCTACAACTCGTCGGGTAAAGTTCACAGGGGCATGGCCAAAGGGAATTTCCTGCACCGTTTCTCTATTCAATGTCGCAGAAATCTTACTTTGAATTGTACTGCTTTCCGACCAAAGAGCGTTCCCCTCGCAGCTGTCGTTGAGATCCACCACGAAGGGGGCCTTAATGGGAGGGGGAAATGAAAATTTTAGAGTATTTCCGTAACTTTTTTTTTGGGACTTTTTGCAAAAAAAAGTTGAAATTAGCAATGTTAAAATAAATTATTTCTCGTAATTACATAACTGTGTTGAAATTATTTTGTTAGAAAATTATGCAAATACTGCAACTTTATTTCAAATGAACGTATATTAAGTACAGGAGAGGGAGCCTACTGAGAAGGGGCAGAGACCGTCCGTGGAGTAGTACAAGGAAAATAGTTCCCAAAATTTGATGTAAGCTACAAACGCACCTGCTTCCTTCCATTCTGTCTTGTGAATTAGCTTAGTGCGATTCCGAGTTCTTCTCCTCTACGGTTATCTTGCTTCCAGACTAGCTTCATCACTATATAGGTAAGTAAATATATTTCGCTTCTGCTGCTCTTTTTGTTTAGGAAACCCACCATACACTTTTAACGAGAATAGGAAAAACCGCGTGTGTGCTAGGTATAAACGTGCGCCTCCAGTCAATATATATATTTAAAAAAAAACCAACACCTTATATCGTTAAATGCGCTTTCCATTCAGTATTGCCGTGACTGACCTAGTAAGAAGCGAGNCCCTGCACTCCAGTGCCGCACAGTTGTAGGGCCTCACCTCTGTCATGGTCGGGGATGACGGTCACCTACGGGTCCCAGCTGGAAATACCGTCACTTGGAGGGTGTTGCCTTGCCCTGGGTGCACTCCCCATACGCCATTATTATTATTATTTGTGCAATACTTTTAATCATGTTGGTAAAAAAAATTGCATTATAGTTTCGAGTTTTTTGGTATTATGTGAATTTTACAGTTTTTTGTTTGGTAATGNGTTGGTAAAAAAAATTGCATTATAGTTTCGAGTTTTTTGGTATTATGTGAATTTTACAGTTTTTTGTTTGGTAATGTATAAAAAATTAATTGGTAATCGGCGAATCGACACTGGTGAGACGAGGAGTTACAAGTCACGAAATTTTTTTTCACAGGAAAATTTTTTTTACACAATTTTATGTGTAACTTTTGTATTATTTTTTTAACGTTTGTCGATAAGAATATGCGTGTATGTTTGTAGGTTTTCTCCTGGTCATTCAGTGCCTCTCGCGAGTTCCACTGTGATTGCAATCGAGATATCCAACCCGTTCCTCTCATATCTCTGCTTTGCTGAGTTATACAGAATGTTGTACCATTAAAACGTTTTTTAATAAAACCACAAGACGAGTAAAAAATCCGAAAAGTTTCTATTGTAAAAAAAATACTTGGTCCTTAGGAGCGGTGGTGCCCGAGATTTCTAGTGTTAATCTTCCTTAGCAGCTTCGCTGAGCCGGGTCCGATTCCCAGCAGGGAACAGGTCATTTTGGCATGCTCACTCAGCTGTGGAAACCCCTTTCTCCCAGCTACAAAACATGTCATATATTCACGATAGAAATGTTTTACCATACTTGTACTTTTTTGAGTAAAATTAATTCACATAGATCGCGGTGCTCGTCTTCCATCACATTGCATCGCCATAACATCATTCGTAGAAGATATTACACGTTTAGTTACGGTACGCGTTTATTGATAAAATGTATATGAATGCTGGCAGGTAATCTCCTGGTCATTCGGCGTAGAACTGCCTTTCGCGTGTTCCGCTGTGATTCTGCGCAGTCGAGATACTATTCTCGTGGTGATTCGTTGTCTGTTTCGTCCTTCTGCATTTTCCCGTACGCATTGTTAATTAACTTCTTGTTGGATATAAACACGAGAGAATAAAAACTTTACGCTCAGTTCTCCAGCACGTGTTAGCCCACAGGTAAGCAATTGTCCTTCGCAAAATAATTTAACGTCGCATGAAATTCCGAGCCATGCAGCGAATAGTAACCAAAAGGAAATTTAAAAAAAAATCTAAAATAAATGGGAACACACTGCGAAAACAATATTCTTACACTCCAGAAAAAATTGTCATTTGATATCATGGGAACGAGCATGTTTACGGTCAGAATAAAAACATATAAGTAAACTTTGGCGAATGTACCGCGTTCACGGACGACCGTGTCCACCCTAAAGTCACGTAAGAATGAAACAATAGAGAGAGAGAGAGAGAGCGAGAGCTGTGGTGACGTAGCGCAGTAGCCATTAGCAAGCTTGACTCGCGTTGCAGCGGACTGCAGTGTTGGCAGCCTGCTTCTCCTACTACCCACCTTCACACCCGCGCTGCTATCATACGTGTGTTCTTACCATAACGTCCGTGCCGATCTCCGTTCTTAGCGCGCTCGCCTACCGGGCAAAAGACAGCTGGTGTACTATGATAATGCGAGTTGCACCGGTCTCTTCTCATAATTTTATAATACGTTTGAAAACGCTACAATTATCACTTTAACACTAACACGTTCGAAAGGCTCTGCCGTTCGCCCAAGTAAACTTTTAAAACAAAAATAAATATTAACCTTTTTATTACAGGAAAATAATTGTAAATCATACTGTTTACTTGCAGGTGTCTCGATCCAACGTGATGGCTGACGGCCGTGTATTGTCTTCGCATATCGACAGGTCCGCTTCTGTGTAGCATCATTCGCTGTCCGCAAGAATGGGCTCCGACATGAAAGGTCGTGTGTGCATAACCAGTGCAGAGATGCACCTCAGATCTGCGAGCGGTGTGGTATCACCATTGACCGGAAATATAATATCCACAAACACCTTCGCAGCTGTCTCGGTGAGATCGGACAGGCAGCAACACTTAACTGCAGGGTTTGTAAGGCTGCTTTTACCCACTTGCGAACGGCACGACGACACGAAACGAGCTGCCACTTCAACCCGGACAGGCGCTCATATGCTTGCAGAGAATGCGGCAAGAATTTTACGAGGACAGGCACTTTGAAGGAGCACATGTCTAAATGTGGTAGACGAGCTCCACCTCCCGCCAAACGCCCGCGACTCGACGTAGCTCACCAACAGCCCGTAGCTTTGGTTCAGACCCCTGCCCAAACTTCGCGACCAAGAATCGTCGCAGGTTCTGGAATGGTTAATGCCAGTGGGTTCGTGGAAGCTGAAACAGCGTTCAGATGTAATCTAAGAACACATATCACTCAAAACGAGAGCGGGTTGGCGAAAGATATTTGTACTTTTTTGACATCAATTGAGAAAAATATAGTTAAGACAGCTCACCATAGAACTCGAGGAGCACGGGCCTCTAAAATTCAACATTTGGTTGGAATGTGAATATGTGAAACCAGAGCCATTTGACGAAGGCTCTGATAAGAGAGCCCTCAAAACCAAACATACATATGCGAAGAGGAAGAAACACACGTTTCGAGGGGGTCCGGGTGGCTGTTTCAATCAGTCAACCACATACAACTACGCATAAACAAGCTGTACCCCCTTCGCGTATCGTCCTACATTATGATGCCAGAATCTAGGAGGCCATTATCAACCCGAAAAACACAAACGATCGCATGTGTTTCAAATGGGCAGTTCTGGCAGTTTTCGTGGAAGGGAGAAACTGTCAGCAAATCGACAACCGATACAAAGCCCTCAAACCGAAATTTGATTTTTCGGAGCTAGATTTCCCTACACCATTACACCAAATGAAAGTTTTTGAGAAAAATAACTCTGGGGTTTCCATAAATATATATGTGGTAGACAAAAACCAGAAGATCTACCCTGTACGTGTAGCTGAAGAAGAAAAAATCAAGCACATCTACCTACTCCTCCTCACTACCGAAGATGGGAACGCCCATTATTGCCGTGTAAAAATTTTTTTAGCGTTTGATAAGATCTCAGCTGACTAGCGATCATAGGATGATCCACATATGCAAGCGCTGCTTGACATATTATCATGATTTGCCACGGGTATCCGGACTTACGGGGCAACAGTGCTTGGAACAACACAAACAATACTGCAAAGAGTGCGTGCTGGAATGCCGCAGCCAGGCAAAGACGGACGGCCACCCGTTTTGAAATATAAGAACTGTCACCACATTGATAAACTGTCCATCGTTGTTTATGCAGATTTCGAGGCAATTCTGAAACCGATCCACACCTGTGAACCGGACCCCAGTAGCGCATACACGTATGCCTACCAGAAGCACGAGGCATACAGCTTCTGTATATATAAACATGTGGACAACGACGTCATTCCAGCAGCACTAACATCTACGCTGACCCAGGGTCCTCTCATATACACGGGTAAGATGCAGAGAAAAAGTTCATGTAGGCAATTGTAGATATCGGCAAGAAAGTAAAAGATATTTACGCCACATCGAAGCCGATGGAGTCACTCATCCCCGCAGAAAAGACCAGCTATGCCAGAGCTATGAGCTGCTGCTACTGTGCTGCTCCATCTATGCATGACAACTATAAGGTGGGGGACCACGACCACTTCACCGGACAGTACATCGGGCCCGCTTGCACCGGCTGCAATTTGCTGTGTCGGCGCCCCGACAAACTTGTCGTCTTTTCCTACATCCTGAGCTACGATGAGAATTTAATGCCAGGAAGCTCGGGTACGACGGAAAAGATATTTTCATTATTCCACACACCAGAAAAAAAATTATCACATTTTCAAAACAGCTGGGGGACAGATTTTCCATCCAGTTCGTAGATACCTTCTGGTTCATGGCTCGCAGTCTGGCATTATTGACTGAGTACCTGCCTAGAAATCAATTTAAATAACACATCCAAGTTCTTCAGCGGAAGCCAACTAACTGCCTCTCGTCACACGAAAACGGGTCTTCCCATATGATGATGTTGATAGCTGGGAGAAGTTGGATGAGCAGCAGCTGCCTCCTAAAGAGGGTTTTTACAACAGGTTGACGGACTTTGGGTTCAGCGACGAAGAATACGCCCACGCCCAGAAGGTATGGCAAGAGTTTGACTCTACTAGTCTAAAGGAATATTCAGAGTTGTACTCGAAGATCAACGTTCTTCTCCTGGCGGACGTCTTCGAAAATTTCAGAGATTTCTGTATGTCTACATACAATATCGATTGTGCACATTACGTCAGCGCGCCAGGGTTCGCTTTCGACGCCATGTTGCAAATGACGGGGATCGAACATAGAGCTTCTAATGGTCTACGACATGCACATGTTCGTCGAGGAAGGGATCCGTGGTGGCGTGGCCCAGTGCGTCAAACGACATGCGGTGGCGAACAGCATCTACTCACCAGTAAAATATGATCCCAGCAAGCCTCCCATCTTCTTACAGTACCTCGACGCATACAACCTGTACGACTGGGCCATGACGCTGCTGTTGCCAATACGCAACTTCAAGTGGGCCGATGTGAACATCGACGTCATGTCCGTACCAGACGACGAGACGACCGGTTACATCTTTGAGGTGGATGTCGAGTATTCTGCGGCCCTGCTCGAGGAACACCATGATTTACCATTTCTTCCCGTCAACCAGTGCCCACCAAGCTCAGAACAGCCAAAGCTTATGACGATGCTGGCAGACAAGAGCCGTTACATCGACCATTACCGTAACTTCAAGCAGGCTATGGAACATAGATTGAAGATCGCCAAGATTCACCGCGTGCTAGAGTTCGAACAGACTGCATGGCTAAAGCCCTACATAGATTTAAATACTGCAAAGCGACAGGCAGCCACCAACGATTTCGAGAAATAATTTTTTTANGGCTAAAGCCCTACATAGATTTAAATACTGCAAAGCGACAGGCAGCCACCAACGATTTCGAGAAATAATTTTTTTTAAATAGCAAACAACGCTACTTTCGGCAAATTAATGGAGAACAAAAGAAAATGGCAAGCGATGGAATTGGTGTGTAATGAGAAACGACTAAAGAAATTGGTGGCAAAAACGTCATTTCTAGGATAGGACAATTTACGAAGAAAATTTTTCCCGAGATTCGACTGCAGCACGAAGCCATACTTTTCGACAAGCCCGTTTACGTAGGGTTCACAGTGCTCGACATGTCCAAAACGTTGATGTACAGGATCCACTATGACGTGATAAAGGCTCGATACGGAAAAAAACATCGAACTCCTGTATACAGACACGGACTCGTTCCTGTTCGAAATTAAAACACAGGACTTCTACGAGGACTTGGTTTCGGATGCTAAGTTATTTGCAGAGTTTGACACCAGCAGCTATCCCACGAACCACAAATGCTTTTTGCCCACCAACAAGAAGAAAGTGGGCAAGCTCAAGGACGAGTGCGATGGGTTGATTATGACCGAATTCATGTGGCTACGGGCGAGACTGTAAACATACATACGCATGTGCCGGGTGCCAGTTTTGTCTAATTTAAAATGCATTATGCCCGAACGCAGATAGTTATTCTACTTACATTGAAACATTTAATTTATGTTTATTGTAACTAAAGATCAGTGGGAAAACAGGGTTGTTGGTAACACTTAGTAATAAATAGTTCTTATGCAAAATATTATTACACTCAGTGCGCGCGAATTAAATTTGGTGCGTTGTCCCATTACTGTAACTTTCTAGACTCGGTTAAGCTCTGTTTGCGTGAGATGGAAGAATACCCCAGAAGTAGAACTTTCGCAGGGCTTCAGAAAAATTTGAAGTAGTCGTGAATGGACTACACTAGTATATGTTTCGTAAATTGCACATAAAACGTGTAGAATTACCGGAAATATTTATTACTTGAAATATAAGAATTTTTGCACATTTTAAAATGGAATAATTTTAAGTACTGCTTAACTGTTAAATAAGCAATAAATTCATGTGTTTGAAACGAAGACTTCTAGCTCGCTTTGAATTCCTAGGAACATTAGTGTAAAATTACAAATAGTGTACTCGTTTTTGAAAAATTTCATGTAANTAGCTCGCTTTGAATTCCTAGGAACATTAGTGTAAAATTACAAATAGTGTACTCGTTTTTGAAAAATTTCATGTAAAATATAAGATCACTGAAAATTTTTATATATAACTCTACACACAGATACTTTAGAATGAAATGACAGTTTACACATACATGGTCATTGTAAAATTACACAATAGAATGTGTAAGTACTACTACACTGACAATACGTGTTTATACAACGACCAAGTAGAGTAACGATGTGCAATTTTATTGTACTGAGAATGGATTTTACACATATTTAAAAATTATGTAAATTAAAACTAACGTGAAGCTTGTAAAGGATGTTCATTTGTATTTTACAATGTAGGCGACTTTTGAGCGGCGATCTACGTTGGCAGAAGTCTCTGAGGCGTCACCTACGGGGTTCAATAAATATATATACACTGAAGAGCCAAAAAAACTTATATACCTGCCTAATATTATGTAGGGCCCCCCGAGCACACACAAGTGCCGCAAAACGACGTGGCATGGACTCGACTAATGTCTGAAGGTATACAGGAGGCAATTCACNGCATCAAATCCTCGTTGCTAAGGGTTCCAACTGCCTGCTGCTATTTTGCGCATTCGAGGTCTCGAAACGAGGGAGCTGTAAGGCAAAATCTTCCTCGTTCACCACTTGTCTCATCGCCTCTACGCGCAAGGCGTTCATCTGACATGCAGCGGAGTGCAGAGATTCGGGCAGCTCAGATGCGGTATTTTAGGTGGCGACTCGCCTGCACGTGGTTTTAAGAGGTGACGCTGTATTTTTATGGCACGCTACTAAAAATAAAAGTATGACGCGTGTCTAAAGAAAACTCTAGAATTCCTCTGTAGAAAATTGAGCTTCTTTACAGGTGATTCTGAAAACACAGGTTTTAAGCATTTTCACGGCCAAAAAAATAAAATTATCCTTTACGAAGTTCAGTTTCCTATGTGAAATTTTGGTATTATTAAGGACCAAATTTTGTGTTCTGTGATGGTGTCTATGAGNACGAAGTTCAGTTTCCTATGTGAAATTTTGGTATTATTAAGGACCAAATTTTGTGTTCTGTGATGGTGTCTATGACTCATTTACGTCGTATTATGGGCTTATGCAAGAACCGTATTACAAACTTAAGCATTATAAAACACTTAAAAATCTTGCTAACCTTCTATTTCTGCTCATTGTGTTTTCTTTGTCAAGTTTGACGATAAACATTGCCTTTTACATACACTTATTAGTATATATACGCCGTTGAAATGAAACTGTGTGCGAGATTGGAAGAAACATACCCAGGCGCATTTATTGCTGCTACGACTGTTTCTACTCTAAAGGCAANAAACTGTGTGCGAGATTGGAAGAAACATACCCAGGCGCATTTATTGCTGCTACGACTGTTTCTACTCTAAAGGCAATACAACAAAAAATAACCCATTTGAATGACCTCCAATTTAAATATTGCTTTTTACTACGGTACATGGAGTAATTTTCTTAGTTGTCTTTGGGCACTTGTCCTTGGGCACGAAACGTTTCTTAAATGGTTTTTTTGTGCTGAGACACTACTACAAAATACCCTAGCGTTTTTTGATCCCGTGTTTCTTTACCAAACCTCTGCAACGCACTTAATGAGCCAGCTAGGTGGAGCCCTTAAGGAGAACCTTCTCCCGCCATATTGGATTCTTAGGTTTTCTTGCTTGTTTTTATTTCTGAAAAAGAAAATTCTTAACTTAAAGTACCCTTATACCCAACTAGCTATCGACGTTACACTGCATTACAGACAAGACAAGGGAACTACGGACTCATAATTATACGTCACAATTTTAATTCTGCCAAAATTTGGTAACATCAATATTTTGACATAAATACGAGCTTGTAGTTCAGTCATTATGCCTCTACTGTTAAGTAAGGTCAATAACTAGTCGAGTATAAGGGTGCGTTATGAATTTACTTTTTTTAAAACATAAACAAGCTATAAAAACCAAGAATCCAATATGGCGGAAGGAGGTTTCTTTTAAGTGCCGACCAAAACCACTCCATTCAATGGAGACTGACTACTTGGGGGAAGTGAAGGGTGTCCTTCGGAGACTACATAGATTCCAGAAAATCGACATACAGAAAGAGAAGGCGAGAGAAAGAGAGAGAGAGAGAGATAGAGGCGTAGAGAACGTTGGCCAGGGGAGTTGGTTGCCTGAAGCGCGCTTACGTGGAGCGCGGAATGGTTTTGGGAGCAGGGTGACACGAAAGAACGATAGCTTGATACCGGGAGAGATGTAACGCAATCAGGGCCGTTTGCTTGGGCACCTCTTCACGTCATGTGTGTTTTGCGCTGCTGGGCAAAGGTGATTTGTGTCCCCAGGTAACAGCTCTTATGCNGGCACCTCTTCACGTCATGTGTGTTTTGCGCTGCTGGGCAAAGGTGATTTGTGTCCCCAGGTAACAGCTCTTATGTAGTTTCCAGTAGTTTCAGTAGGAGTGAAGTTCGGCACGAGAGCTCTGAGCGAGCAGTGACGTACCTGCTGGAAGTTCATGAATTTTCCAATAACAATATTTTAATAATATATTGTTTTTATTTTTTAGTTTTAGTAAAATTTATAAATTTGTGAAAAAATATGCAATGAAAATACCGAATCAGTTTCTATAATTGAGGCGCCTGTTAATTTTTAAACTACGAATGTCAGTGAGTGTTACGCTACGACTGTGATTGCTTCAATACGCAAATACTTATATGCGTCNGGCACCTCTTCACGTCATGTGTGTTTTGCGCTGCTGGGCAAAGGTGATTTGTGTCCCCAGGTAACAGCTCTTATGCAGTTTCCAGTAGTTTCAGTAGGAGTGAAGTTCGGTANTCCAGTAGTTTCAGTAGGAGTGAAGTTCGGCACGAGAGCTCTGAGCGAGCAGTGACGTACCTGCTGGAAGTTCATGAATTTTCCAATAACAATATTTTAATCATATATTGTTTTTATTTTTTAGTTTTAGTAAAATTTATAAATTTGTGAAAAAATATGCAAGGAAATACCGAATCAGTTTCTATAATTGAGGCGCCTGTTAATTTTTAAACTACGAATGTCAGTGAGTGTTACGCTACGACTGTGATTGCTTCAATACGCAAATACTTATATGCGTCTAAGGCAAACCAAATAAAAAGCAAAGTTACACGTTTCTATGCGAACATACGACACGTTGTTTCGGGCAACGTTGCCGAGTATTTTGAACACCTCACGTAGGTATCCGGAAATGCACAAAACAAAGCAAGCGTGGTCGGTTCTCGGAGATAAGGCAGCGGTGCGTGCATTGACGAGGTTCGTTCACTCGGTGTTGTGCCTAACAGCACACCCCTAGCCAGCGCTGCCAACTAGTTTGCAGCTGTTATACTACAGATCTCCCAACATTATACTACTTTTAAGGATTTTTATAAAAAATTGTACTACTGCAGCAATTTTTTTTTATTATTAAACTGAGACAATATAATAGTTACAGTATCAAACAACATTTAAACACAGTATAAGAGTACCCAACATTTCAGAAGCTGGAAAATCGCTGTTTAAGGCACGCACACTCTTACTCGTCTAAGTACAAAATAAATTTGTTCTAGAAAGGCACTTAACAGTCTTCATTTGAGTTTGTAGTGTATATACTTTTATTAATGATTGAAGTAGCCAAAAATAACCTGGGGATATGATTGGCTACTATACCTCAATCATAAACTGACGTGGGGACGATTACTTACAGTTATTGGCAGATTATATAATTACTGCAGTTATAATCGTACTGAAAGATTCCCGATATGTTGCAAGGAGGAGATGCCGACTGCATAACCAATTGTTAATCTCCCCTTTTTTACTTTCTTTCACCATCATATTCACATCCTCTTACAATTCAAAAACACTAGAGTAATAATTATCATTCTTATTAATTCAATAGTTCACTGATTACCTAAATGCAATTTCATTTGTAACCTAAATCCAAGCTGTAAACACGTTTTCCCGCCAAATACAGTTGCTGCTCTTCCCTGGTTGGCTACTCCATGTTGACTATTACTTAAAGGATGAAGTATTATCACATCGAGCCAAGCATGCACACGACCCGCACGCACCCTATAACTCACAGACTCATAAACTAAGCATATGGAATACTGTTACTATCAAGTCAGTTGTAAATCAACCTTTACAGCCCATGCTCAAATGTGCAAAGTCTCTGGTCAAAATTACATGTTAAAANTCAAGTCAGTTGTAAATCAACCTTTACAGCCCATGCTCAAATGTGCAAAGTCTCTGGTCAAAATTACATGTTAAAAATTTTAGTGCGCTTTCCTTCAATGTAATTATTTCCAGTGGCTATCACAATATACTTTTCTCAGCTCTATTAAATATAAACAAACTTTTTCTTTGTGCACATTGCTTACAATATTATAAAGTTCATCAACAAAGCAAACACTGTCGAGGAAAAAAAAAGAACACACACCACAACATATAGGAAAATACCACAGAGAGAATACAAAGATAAACTTCTCCGATTTCCATTTTGCTTCGTTAGTTCCCTTCCGAGGATATATTACCGTTAATTAAATTTCCCTTCTGTCCGCTCGTTTGTTAGTGTACGATTGCAATGCATATTGAAAACCTCCCTGGAGTTGAATTACACTACTTTTCCCGTGGTGTAATGGTTCATTATACCACATACTACCACAGACAGAAATTATACCACGAATGGTATAATTACACTACGGTTGGCAACACTGCCCCAAGTCCCCTTGACAGGTGCCGTGGACTCAGCGAGCATGTAATGGCNATAATTACACTACGGTTGGCAACACTGCCCCAAGTCCCCTTGACAGGTGCCGTGGACTCAGCGAGCATGTAATGGTAAACTACACTGCTGCGCTCTGCTGCCGTCTCTGAGATAAAGCAGGACAGCGCACGCAAGCTCGGCAAGTCAGCTTGCAGTCATGCCACTGTGCCGTACCACACAGCAAGTCACGAACAGCTGTCACGCAGACACGTGTACAACAGAAGAATAAAGTATCTATTGTTTGGTGTGCGTTTCAGTCCGTTAGTTAACACATTCATGTGAACATGTCTGAGGTTTCAAACACTTGCAAAAAAAAACTTAATTCTTATTATGGTACAATTTTTTAACAGTAATTTCAGCAGCAGTATTATTCTAAGGAATTTCGCATTAGAGCTTATTTCTCATGGTTTAATTATGTCTCGATAAATCAATGGGAAAACTTTTGACCAGATATGAGTTAAATGCGTTTTAAGGTAGTGTACACGCTCGTTTTTTTTTTATCGGAGCCTACAAACTCAGAACTATAAAATTTGTTTGGTGATTTCGTATATCTTTAAATAATAACNATAATTACACTACGGTTGGCAACACTGCCCCAAGTCCCCTTGACAGGTGCCGTGGACTCAGCGAGCATGTAATGGCAAACTACACTGCTGCGCTCTGCTGCCGTCTCTGAGATAAAGCAGGACAGCGCACGCAAGCTCGGCAAGTCAGCTTGCAGTCATGCCACTGTGCCGTACCACACAGCAAGTCACGAACAGCTGTCACGCAGACACGTGTACAACAGAAGAATAAAGTATATATTGTTTGGTGTGCGTTTCAGTCCGTTAGTTAACACATTCATGTGAACATGTCTGAGGTTTCAAACACTTGCAAAAAAAAACTTAATTCTTATTATGGTACAATTTTTTAACAGTAATTTCAGCAGCAGTATTATTCTAAGGAATTTCGCATTATAGCTTATTTCTCATGGTTTAATTATGTCTCGATAAATCAATGGGAAAACTTTTGACCAGATATGAGTTATATGCGTTTTAAGGTAGTGTACACGCTCGTTTTTTTTTTTTTATCGGAGCCTACAAACTCAGAACTATAAAATTTGTTTGGTGATTTCGTATATCTTTAAATAATAACTTCAAAAAATCGTTAAAACTGCTTTAATTTATTTTACTGTTATCATACGGAAACTATAACATTGCGGCTCAAGTCTAAGTACAATTTATAATATAGAAATTATAAGCCAGATTTGTAAGCAATAATTTTTTTTTGATGTTAGTTTTACATTAAATATAATTTTCGTATAGCGAGTAGGCTAATTAGTAGGTGATTAAAAATGTAAAATATATCGAAGAAAATTAATATTTTTCACGTGTGATTGCTTGAAATGGTGCCAATATAGCCACCAATGATTGTGACCTATTACTTTAATAAGTACGAATATAAATTAAAACTGTGATACATTTTAACCCTAATTATACGCCAGTTTTCATTGCGTAATCTCACGTTCAAATGGCCATTATCTAATTAATAGTTATTTGTATTGCTTCATTAGCACACTTATTGAAATTGCGCACTTGCATATAAAACACCAGCGTAAACTGAGCGTAACTATTGAATATTTCANGTACGAATATAAATTAAAACTGTGATACATTTTAACCCTAATTATACGCCAGTTTTCATTGCGTAATCTCACGTTGAAATGGCCATGATCTAATTAATAGTTATTTGTATTGCTTTATTAGCACACTTATTGAAATTGCGCACTTGCATATAAAACACCAGCGTAAACTGAGCGTAACTATTGAATATTTCANATTAGCACACTTATTGAAATTGCGCACTTGCATATAAAACACCAGCGTAAACTGAGCGTAACTATTGAATATTTCATGTAAGCGTAAATTATATTCACGGGTGTTACTTAAGCAGATCGTATTTACTAACTGGGCATGTATGTTGGCATGAGTATGAAATTCGGAAGTGACAGCTCCACTTTGAAATCATGCTGCCATATATTTGTTGACGCCTGTTGCATGTTTTACAGCCCATTTGTCCTTACCTGTCGGTTCCGTAATAGTATGTTATTTAAACAATTCACGCCAAAATAAATAAAAATCTTAAAAATTTAAGATTTAAAGATTTTATAAAGGTGTTTTTTTAATCGTTAGGGCGTCCAGCTTCTACGACGAGGAGGCTTAACTGGCGTTGATTCGTGATTGTTCACGATACGAATCAGAATTGAGCACTAAATCGGTTTTAATGCGATTTCATTCCTAGTTTTTTTTTGCAGAATTTAGATTAACATTCATAGAAATGCATAAAAAACTGAAATACCAGTGTCTATTGTACGTAGGTACTATACAGGACCAATATGAAAGCGCTTTTGTACATTTATGGCAAAAATTTATTTTAGAAAACGGAGCCAAAGAATGAAATTGTGATGAAATACTGCTTAGTGCGATCTCATAGATGAGGCGTATACGTGAATTACTATACAATATTGTCTATTATAGTCACATAGTGACGCCTTTTCAATATGTTTTCTTTCAAATATTAAGAAAAATACTTGTGTTTCTACCAGAAGCTTGAATTTCATCGAAAAAATNTTTCAATATGTTTTCTTTCAAATATTAAGAAAAATACTTGTGTTTCTACCAGAAGCTTGAATTTCATCGAAAAAAATACGTTTTACAAATGATTTCAACTTATTACCACATAGGACAAGTGACTCGGGTTAGATTTCAAAATGCATTTTGCAGTTTTGTAAGAAGGTAACTAGTATCATTAAATTTCGTAATAAACCATTAAACTACTCAACGAATTTTCTCTAAATTTGGCACGTAAGTAATAATATGATAGGCCAGATAAATATAAGTAATNTTTTTTTTGCAGAATTTAGATTAACATTCATAGAAATGCATAAAAAACTGAAATACCAGTGTCTATTGTACGTAGGTACTATACAGGACCAATATGAAAGCGCTTTTGTACATTTATGGCAAAAATTTATTTTAGAAAACGGAGCCAAAGAATGAAATTGTGATGAAATACTGCTTAGTGCGATCTCATAGATGAGGCGTATACGTGAATTACTATACAATATTGTCTATTATAGTCACATAGTGACGCCTTTTCAATATGTTTTCTTTCAAATATTAAGAAAAATACTTGTGTTTCTACCAGAAGCTTGAATTTCATCGAAAAAATACGTTTTACAAATTATTTCAACTTATTACCACATAGGACAAGTGACTCGGGTTAGATTTCAAAATGCATTTTGCAGTTTTGTAAGAAGGTAACTAGTATCATTAAATTTCGTAATAAACCATTAAACTACTCAACGAATTTTCTCTAAATTTGGCACGTAAGTAATAATATGATAGGCCAGATAAATATAAGTAATTTAACTAATAAAGCACTTATTTTAAAAAAAGGCGGCCATACAAATTTTTAGTTTATATTTCGTGTAGCTATCATACCGTTTGACCAATTTCAACCAAATTTTGTATGCTGACAGTATCTATTACACACATCATATAAGAAAAACAACAACCAATGTTGGAAGCCATTTTGTAAGACAGCGCTGCATGAACAAATAAAGTGTNTTAAACTACTCAACGAATTTTCGCTAAATTTGGCACGTAAGTAATAATATGATAGGCCAGATAAATATAAGTAATTGAACTAATAAAGCACTTATTTTAAAAAAAGGCGGCCATACAAATTTTTAGTTTATATTTCGTGTAGCTATCATACCGTTTGACCAATTTCAACCAAATTTTGTATGCTGACAGTATCTATTACACACATCATATAAGCAAAACAACAACCAATGTTGCAGCCATTTTGTAAGACAGCGCTGCATGAATAAATGAAGTGTTTATATCATATCTCGGGATACAATTGACCTGTTCCTACAAAATATGGTAAACAAGTAGTACTGCGCTAGGTTATGTCAACTTATGTGTTTTAGGTATGTGAGACACTTATTTACAAAATTTCGGCTATATAGCTATTTTAGTTTTGTATGTTATATCGTCGAAACCATGTAATTAATTCCAATGAAACTTTGTATGCTGACTGTATACACTGAAGAGCCAAAAAAAACTGGTACACCTGCCTAATATCGTGTAGGGGCCCCCGCGAGCACGCAGAAATGCCACAAGACGACGTGGCATGGACTCGACTAATGTCTGAAGGTATGCAGGAGGCATTGAAATCTGCACCAATTTGAGAAACGGTTGCACGTCTGTCACGTTTAATGATTCTCGTCAGTCGTCGTTTGTCCCGTTCTTTCACTATCTTTTTCCGGCCTCAGCGATGTCGAAGATTTGATGTTTTACCGTATTCCCGATATTCACGGCACACTCGTGAAATGGTCGTACGCGAAAATCCAAATTTTATAGCTGCCTCGGAGATGATATGTCCCATCTCTCGTGCGCCGACTATAACACCACGTTCAAACTCACTTAAATATCGATAACCTGCCGTTATAGCAGCAGTAACCGATCTAGCAATTTGGCCAGACGCTTGTTGTCTTATATAGGCGCTGCCGACCTCATCACGTTACTCTGATTGGTTCCATACCTCTGTTATTTGCATACGCTCGCCTATACCAGTTTTTTTTTGGCTCTCCAGTGTATATTACAACCATCTAATGTATACGCACAGTCCATTGTGTGACTTAAATTGTTACCTCATAAATATACTAACGTAATTACTTTGGTGTAGTGCATAGTATTTTTCTTTAATTCTATATAACTCACACAACGATAACTGTATATTGTTGTAACAAATGGTAACATTTATATTTGATACAAATGCATTATTTTTTCTTTGAAAGTATTTCACATTTTATTGTGTCCTAATTTTTATATAAGCAAAAGGGATGTTTTTATACGATGTTAGATTACCATTAAAAAATAAGACATTCAAGGAAATTCTTTCTTCAGTTAACAATACGGATCCTTTAATTTTTTGAACCAAAACAATTATAAATTTCGAGTTGTCTTTACCACCTTGTTTGTCGTGCGTCTTAACTAAAAATTTGATAATGGACTGACTTGTGAGAATTCTGTGGGTCTCATTTGAGGACATGCTGTAATTTGAGGATGCATGTAATTGAGTTACATTCGCAAATAGGTAGCAATTTTTTTTAGACAAACCGTGAAGAATTATAAACCAATTACGCATTTCCAAGAAAGCAAGTCCCGAAAACCACACAATCCGAGGTGAAATGAGCTACACTTTAAATACATGAAATGTATGCGTAAATTTGGTATGGGTTATTTTCAAAAACAGCTGCAAAGTTGAATTGATACGATAATGTTGCTAGGAATCCAAATGTAGGTACACCAACATAGATTTATTAATAATGATGTGTGCGTTTTAGTATTTGTGTAAAAATACACCATCCCGGATTAAATAACCTATTTTTGCATTTTTATCCCTACTGTATAACTGTATGAAAATCATCGTGCCACTTAACAACGAAAGTTCAACGTGCAAATTTACCAGGAAAATACACACGAGTGCTATTTTTCAATGACCGTACTTAAGTAAACGTATACTAAATAGTGAATTTTACAGCCAGCTGAACTGAATGTCCAATACCACGTCCTGCGAATGTCATCACTTTTAAATTAAGGGATTTTCCCTCTGAACGATATGAAAGCTTGGTAGTTCAACAGTCCAAGCAGCGGTTGGCCCTAGGTGCTAACCATCGGACAAAGAGACACGAGTACACAGAGAAAAATGTTTCGTCGAATCAAACAAACTTTGTTTTGCGCAACCAAATCAACTGCTTGTATAGGGGAAATAAAATGTTTTGTTGTTGAAACCAAATTATTTTGTTGTTCTTATTTCGTTGCCACAAAAAATTATTTGGCCCGTGAAAAAAATTACTGTCTGGCTCTACGTACATTAAACAGTTTCGGATAATATAAAAAAATTTAGAACCCTGACCGAGATTCAAACCTATATCGTTTGCTTCAGAGCGCTACGCTCTAGCAAACTTAGCTAAAGTAACTGACATACGAATGTTTTTAAATACGTACGTTGCGAATACTGCACAACGTGCGAAAACAAATATTAAAATTTTTACAACTTCACTTTTTAGTTTAAACTTCACTTTTATTTTAAACCATTATTAGCAAAAATAAATGCACACAATGTCACAAAAAATACAAACAAAAGCTCTTGATCTGTGTTTTCGAACCGAGGCAATCAAACGAGTGGCCAAACAAATGTATACGGTTCATTCGAAAATATATTTGGTTGAAAATCTAATACTAACTTTTGGTCCGATACACAGGTTTCGTGAATTCGTGCGTGTATTTTGTTAGATGGGAAAAAAAATAATTTTTGTTGCTCTTCAAGTTTTGTTTACCCAACAAAATATTTTGTCGAGGCAGCTAAATATATTTTTTGCTATATATAAACAAATATTTTGTTGCCTGGAACAACCCCTTTTCTCAGTGCGGACACATCTTTTCTGGTAGCGATAATAGGCCTGCCTGTGACATGAGCACCACCCAGTGAAGAGTTCTTTCGATGATTCTATGGGTGGCACACGATGAGCCAGAGGGTGGCCCCGAATCTGAATATATATTTGCAAACGAAGTTTAAGTTTATTGCCTTTGACACGATTAATAGGCGTTTATATGTAAAACAAAATTTCTCGTAATTACAACACACGGAATGGTTACACGCGCAGGCGTTCCATCTGGTGTCAACGAGCCTTCTAGTCATGGTCGCCGTGCGACTTCAGATCACTTGTTTCACTAGGGAAGAGACCTTGACTTTTTGCCTCAAAAATGGTACGAACGAAGACATTGTTTAGATTAGCAACAAGTGGACGACTAAAGGCACCCGTCCAATTACGTACGTCACGATGTCACGTGACGAAATATAGAGGGGGTGAATTATAGGATAAGGAATGTGCACCTTGCATGCTCCTATACGGGTAATTCATACTAAGATTACTACTCACACGAGTCGTATTGAGTAATAGTACAAAAATGTGCTGTTAGACACGGCAGCAGAATTTCGCAAACTTGCGTGAAATCCCAAACAATTGACACGGTAGAAGATACGCATTTTCGGGGGTGATCGTCAAAGTCGTATTTCGTAAACGTGCGAGTATTTTTTTTAACAACTCGTAGATTCACGTTAAAAAAAACTGTGTCTATCTGTGATAGATTTTGAGAGTAAAACAAAGACGCAATTACCAACGTTTTCGTCACATCTTCTTGAATGAAAAAGAAACTGTTACACGAATATACCTACACGTAGATAATGTGTTCATTTCACGAGGAAAATTATTTCAATGTATGAAGAAAAACAAAGCAGTAATTTTGGCTTTTGCATTTAGTATTTAGGCGCCGGAATGCAAAGGCGGGGAAAACGGAAGATCCTCGTGAAAATTCGTCGACCAGCGGCATCGTCCGGCACGATTGAAACGAACGAAAATCCGGAAGTAACCCCACCGGGAATAGAACCAGGTTCGCCTTAGTGGGGGCCCCCTAATGCGCCATAAAATGCATACAAATTGATACGTTTTACGTAGTTAAATTACGTGCGCCTTTTTCTATAGCATATTATGAAGTGTCGATACAGTTCGTTTACATGAGTACGGTACGGTTATTTTTTAATGTAGGTTACATTTTTAGCAAATAAGAGATCCTCTTCTCTGAAATTACTTAGATTTTTTAAATAAATAAATATTAAATTCTAATCTGAGGCGTATTTGAGATGACGCACTGAAAACCGATACATATTCGTAAATGATAACATGGAAATACGGTCTGCTATTATAGCTAAACACGAAAGGTGCTAAAAATAAATAATAACATGTTCACATAATGTAATTATTTAAAACTTATTATTTTTAATATTAGGTAAAACAAGAACATTTCTTATGTTAACCTCGTCTAAAACAAATTGTTTTCGGTGGTCGTACTCCTTACGGTGTTACGCTCAAGGCGGAACATACGAGGATTCTAAACAAATACCGAGTCGGTATTATAATTATGACTTATAACCGTGTGATGTAAAACTGAGTACAGTACTACAAAACAAATTGGTATTTCAATTTCAGGCAAATTTCGGCTACGAAATACGTCAAACAACTGACTTTTTGGACATATTAATGAAATAATTCCTCCCACACAGTTGGTTTATATCGTTTACGTGATATGAACGGTTGAAGTGTGTCCATGAATAACAATTTTAGTGACAGTTCAACTAACCCAACGAATTCAAGAAAAACACTAACCTAATACGCACTCCAGTCACGAAACTTTGAGTAGTTTGCTGGATCACAGAACACTGGAGAACAAGGTTTACGATGCCGCTACCGGAAAACCTACAAATAGTCCATCCGAGAATCCATCCCTTTTTTTCGCCATCCATTTATCTCATGGCAAACTGTAACCTTCTTCTTAAATTGTCATAAAATATGCGTTACCTAAATGAGTAAATACACAGTACCGACTAAACGTAATGAGATTCATAATTGGTTTTTGTACACACAAACTTATATAGGCTGATATTGCCGGCATATGGCACACGTGTTCACTTTAGTTTTTTCCTACAGTTTCCACTAGCGATTTCTATTAACAATAATGTAAATCAGTAAACTCCTTCCCATTTAAAGTCGTCCATTAACTTACTACAAATCAAATTCTCATCATGGTCTTCAAAAATTAAATTTTACTTTGATGGCAAACCTTAAAAATAATTTCTCCATACCCGAAAAAGTTTTTCAAGGTTAATTAAAAACTGATAGTGCCTTCAGATAATCCACGATTACAGAAACATTTGAATTGGTCATCCTATTTTGTCGGGAATGTTAAAACATCTTAAGTTTATGTTTATCTGAGTTTTGGCAGTGCAGATCATACTAAACATTTCTGTATTAGGTTTGTGTTTTTGACAATCATCTTTGCGAAGTCAGTATAGTTTTTATTTTGGCACACAATAAACCACCTTCGTTTTAGTACGATATTCATATTCCAGGATTTTATTTTTTTCGAATTCAGTGAATGACAAATTGTGTTATTTTTTCCTTTCAGCGCAACAGCTTAGAGTACCATTTATTTTCCCATCTTTTACTCTAATATTTTTTTAGGCTTTCTGCCGTACTAATAGGCGCATCGCATTAGAAATTGAGTCAGAATTTAGTTATTAGTTCTGCCTCATTTTTGTTGTCACCTCGCGTCGAAAGGGAGAGGAATTTTATACAAGAGCTGCAAAAGGAAGGATGGGCCATTACTTTCGGGTCTTGACAGTGAAGATTTATTATTTTACCTTTAGATCGATGTTGTGTACAGACAATGCCGTTGTCGTTATGGTACATTAAGTTTCCTTTCATATTTTCTCGAGTATTTTTTAAGAGGCTTACATTTTTATTTTCTAATTTTCAAAATGGTTGCCTAGCGCCGGTCGTCTGAGGGCAACGATCTTCTTTGATTATTTATTATAGAAAGGATGACATAATAGGTGATTTGTTTGTTGATCGATTTATTATTTTAGTTTTAATATTTATTTTTTCTTTAATATTTATAATTGTTAGTCCTAATTTATTTATAATTTTATTAGGTTGGGATGGTTTGGGTTTAGTTACTTATTGTTTGGGGTCACGATTCGCTAGTTTGGAACCTGGCACGAGGACGTTTCGTTCGTTTTCCTGGGGCGAAGGTTGTGGAACNCCCCTCATGAGTGCTTTGTGGCAGCCAGGACATGAAGTGTTCTCAATTGTTCGATGACCTCGAAGGACTCATCCGCTGGCTGGAGCAGCCTGCTGCATTTTTTTTCCAGCGACATGAACTTTGACAAGAAAAATCCTCGAGGCAGTCAGTCAAGAGTTAGTCTGTATCCGAGTATTACAGGGGTCGAGAAGTGTGCAAAACTTGGTCGCGTGGAATCGCTAAAACCTATATGGAGGTTTAGCTCTTGTTAAAAGCATTTTTTTTGCATATTTAAATTTGGGCTTTATTTCTCTATTATGGATAAGGATTTTCTGGCGCGTTTTGGTGACATGATTCGATTAGGTGTCGTTGGTTACTTCTTATGGTAATCAATTACGCAGTGGTGCTAGTAGAATAAAAACAGGATGGGAGGTAGAAATTCGATGTGTAATAGGTCAAGTTGGTCCCATTAGTATGGAATAAGATAAATAACAATTTCAGTAATTCTAAATCCATAAGTTATACATGAAAATAACTCTCCTGTTGTTTTACAATGAAAATATGCACATTTTTTGCGTACCAGCTGATTTTATTTTCCTTCCAGTCGACACAATATCAATGGGGACTCTTAGTCGTTCATGGTCCGGAACAAGTTTATTCAATAAGTTTTTATAAAATAAAATAAGTGAATAATAATTTTGGCGTGAAAGAGTTAAGTTAGTTTACTCAAAGCAGTGTATTTCACTTAATATTTTGTAAATTAATTTATAACATTTTCACAATTTTTTTTAACCACAGTGCTTTTATTAATAACTTGTTAGTTAGACTGTTACTGGTGTGGCGAGCTAGAAGTATCATTTGAATTATCTTTGGTACACGTCTCAATTTGCCATTACGATTGCCATTATCCATGCACATTTTTATGATCCCTGTTTCGGGCTTAGTTGTGGTTTTCCTCTCCTTAAAGCTGATCGCACGTATATTGGAGCCACTGTTGCATCTCCGGTAGTGATGACCTTAGCAACTTGGCTGTAAGGTATGTCAGAACTTTATACGGACTTTGATTTCCATACGAAATTGTAGTGCCGGTTTATGGGTTGTTGGCAGTACTTCTAGAGAGTGCATACTGAAGAGCAAAATGCAGCATTTCTCGCTGCATCAAAACACAAAAGATATCCAACAACTTGCTTTATAAAGATGATAATGGTTATAGAACCATGACAACACTCAACATATAATACGATTGTATGCTAGTACAAATTAGTAAAATAATGTTTTCACTTTTGTAGATGAACTTACAGGAGACCTTGAAAATATTTACTCGAGTATTTTTTACAAATCCGCTTCGAAACCCAGAGCAAGTACATATCAAGTTTCACGATATCTTCCACCAGTTGGACGTGCTGTCCTTAACCCTTTCTGTTACAGATAAATATAAAGTTTTAGGTGTTGCAACAAACAAATTTTTTTTTGTTTGGAACTGTCCTGTAATCGATACGACGCTTTGTCATACATTGGGACCAATAAAAACCTGTCCGTTTTTTTTATCTTACTGGCAGCAAAGGTTTAGGAGGCTACGGAATATGGTTTCGACAGCGAATGATGTTTCTCACACGTAGGGGACCTTTAACATTGGACGGTATGTTCTACTGTGTACAGTGCAGATCATTAAAGCCACTTCATAAGCAACGTTTTAATACAGCACTACGTTAAGATAATATCAGCAATGTCGATATAATTCAAAACGCTGTTTTACAGAAGAATAAATATCGTGAACAGAGGGCTATCTAAAGCAAATTTAGCTGACTTTGACACTTTTCAACGTCTAGATTTATGTTTTAATAACAGCATTTATAAATTGGCAACAAAGATCGACTTTCATTTCTGCCTTAAAAAAATATTTCCGTTGAAATGTTACTTAGTTAAAAAAAACTAGAGTAGACACAACTGCTTGCAATGAGACCCATTTAACAAGTAGGTAGGCCCCTTAACAACTGAGGTTGACTAAGCTTAGCCAAGTACTGCAACAGCTGCTTTTGTGGTGTGACAGATTTCGACATGGGTGCGATTGTGCTGGATAACTCAGATTACTCTATTTGTTTATTTATCAACTCTTTCAAACTTCAAACACGATGGTATATTTGTGCCATTGCTTCCGCTTCAGGACAAGATTATGAACACACAGTATCGTTCACTGATTGTAATTGGACAACTGTAACATGCAGCTTAAAAATTCCTGCATCAGTCCTCAGAATACCCAGCTGGCATTTCGCAGCATTTACATTCTATTCGATACTCGCTCGAGTTGTGCTACCCTTCAAAAGCAGTTGTGCCTGAGCTTCGGTGCACACAAAACACACCTCTGTCCCAAAGAATTCGCTAATTCAGTTTGTGAAGTCCCAGTATTGGCCTTATTTGCTATTTTAGATATAAACTTGACCTTCTTAGCTGCGAACTCATGTTTAAGCTCTGCCTGGTTATCTATGACCTCGACTGATTAACTACAAGCTCTGATCTAAACTTTTGACTTCGTCTTGTCAGCTGCTAGCTGTAATCTAAGCTCGACCTGAC
Organism: Clitarchus hookeri; assembly: GCA_002778355.1. Lineage (NCBI taxonomy): Eukaryota > Metazoa > Arthropoda > Insecta > Phasmatodea > Phasmatidae > Clitarchus > Clitarchus hookeri. The sequence goes on from NQII01002058.1 coordinate 317,145, forward strand.
CTGCTCGGCGATACATATTTGTAATGAGATTAATGCGGTATGTTGCCCAAGGTCTTGTGCAAGCCCAGTGATATCCAGAGATTGTACAAGAGATACGCGCAAACCAGCAAACAGTGGCTTGTGTGGGGATAGTAACTTCTTGAAGGAGTCATTCCAACGACTCGTCCTTTATTCCTTTCTGTGCGTCTTATCACCATAATAACCTATTAGTATATTGCTGTGACTTGTTCTGGGTATTCTTCTCTAGACAATTTATTTCTGCTGTCTCACTTACACTTTCCATATGGGGTCGCCCCTCTACCTTCCTACAAACACAGAATTTGGTCATTATTTTCTAAACATATACTACTTGGCAAAAAAATCTGAACACCTCAAAGAAGAAATCAAAACTTTGTGGAATAAATTACACAAGATAAATTTTGGACAGATTCCATTATCACACGAGGAAAGAGCAACTCTACAATGGCGTATAAAACAAGATTTCATATGGAGTATGTCCTTCTCAGAGGCAATGCAGGCGGCTAATCGACATGACACGGAGCTATACAGAACCTGAGCATGGTGAGTACTCAACAACTCTTCAGTCAAAAGCCCCGACGGACTTCTACAAGCATTTGGGCAGGTCGCAAGTACTGGAGAAGATGGTAGTAGATGGATTTGGTAGACTCCAGGACAAGGGCTGGGGGATGCGGATCTACGGATCAACCGCCATCTTGGACCCACCATTTTGTTTACGGCCTCCATCAGGAGGGCGGGATCGAACTGCCGAACTTTATGTCGGCATGCAAATGCCTTAGACCACTCGGTTATCGGAACATGTGCTGGTACAAGGGTTTATGAGAAGTATATGTATTATCATGTGTATGGGGAAGAAATTATATTTAAAAGAATGTAAGTGTTCGTTGTCATGATTGTTTCAGAATAAAAATGTCTAATAATAATATTTTTAGTCACTTTTCTTAAAATAATTTTTCTTATGAAAATTATGAAAAGACGTACTTAAAAAAACGCAATTTTTATTGCATTTTTTAAAATTCTGTTTTTATTAAAAAAATATTTTTTCATTAAAGACATTTCTTTTGTGCTGATAATTCATCCTTCGGTTTGTAATTGCTCATCCATGCTGAAGAAATCAGCAAAAAAAAAAAAACTTGCAACACACCAACAAATATGATTAATATTGGGGTCACGACAGGTTAACAGCAATTGTGCAAAAAATGTTTGGGGGTAAAGCTAAAATTTATAAAAAAAATTATATTTGCAAACAAAGCCAGAGTAAATAAAACTACCCTGCCACCAACTAACCCCTTAACATATTATCTCGAGTATACTCGTTCACGTTTGACTTGTTGCAGAATAAGTGGAATCATAGTCGTTGCTGTGTAAGTCCAGATGCTAACACCAATGCAGACAGCACCTTTCCTTGGGCCTTTTCTATTGTTTGCTGCTGAAACACCAACTGTTTTAATAATTGGTTGTTTCTTGTGGCATGAATATACTGAAACTCTTTCCATAGGTTCCAATGTGACACTTGTGTAAAACAAATTCGTAAGTACGTTTCACATCACAAATTTATTATTTTGCGAAATTTTAATGTGTACGTTAAGCGATTAACTATGTAGCAATTCGGTGTAAAATAAAAATTACATAATTTTGCTATCACAAAATATATTTAAAATTATGAAATAATACTGCTTAACATTTATGTGACTTCTTTTTAAATATGCAATAAGTTAATATCATGGTGTAGCATATGGCATCATATATTTAAAGCTATGGGCAAATTATTCATTTATGAATACGAATATTTTTTTTTACTATCACATTGCTTGCAATTTTATTGTCAATGAGTATAGTAGTGAATCGTTTGTGTGCACACAGCGGAGTTACATACCAGAAGAAGAGAAGGAAGACTGCAGTTTAATGCCTAACAACGATTGGCTACGTTGCTAGGGACTCCCGTGAATCGGACGATTTGACTTGGGAGAAATGGGACTCTCTGACGTCCTACCACGGAAGTCACTTCAACCGATCCCATGCCCTTGTTTTGCATGCTAATGAGTTTTCTTCAGGATAGTAATATTTATATTATTCATGTCGTGAATCAGTTATACATTAATAATTGAGATGTTACAACTGCACTACACGCTATGATCCAAGGTTTTTTNTTCATGTCGTGAATCAGTTATACATTAATAATTGAGATGTTACAACTGCACTACACGCTATGATCCAAGGTTTTTTAAAAGTAATTTCTAAAAATCTTAAATCAACAATCATAAAAAATACATCATAGTGAAAAAGACCCCTCCTCNTCATGTCGTGAATCAGTTATACATTAATAATTGAGATGTTACAACTGCACTACACGCTATGATCCAAGGTTTTTTTAAAAGTAATTTCTAAAAATCTTAAATCAACAATCATAAAAAATACATCATAGTGAAAAAGACCCCTCCTCNTTTTTTAAAAGTAATTTCTAAAAATCTTAAATCAACAATCATAAAAAATACATCATAGTGAAAAAGACCCCTCCTCAAGTGAATAGTGGCTACCTCAGTCGAGAGGAGGAATGCGGCAATTGTTGCTTTGCTGGTGTTAAAACTGTTGTATAACTCACATGTACATGCTTTTTGGAGACTTACCTGATTATATCAAAACTATTAAATTTTAAAGCTGGACAGAATGGCGTCATGATAAAATTTGAAATGGGTGTAAACGAGTGCTGTGTGTATAATATCTGTGTTTGTGTGTGCGTACATAAATGCACATAGCAATTAGCTTCCAAATGTTTATTTGCAACTGCGTAATATTTTTACTTTATGCATTTTAATCCCAGTAAATACTGTGTAAAAAACGTATTTTCTCGGACTCTTGTCGGGGAGGGGTGGGGGAAGCGGTCGCCCCTGTTGGCGAGTGTGTCGCCGGTTCGAGTCCCGATCAGAAGGTGCTACATCTACATCCATGGGCATGCTCACGAGTGTGCGGCATCTATGGTGATTTATACAGCGTCCATTCGTATAGCTCGATAATTAGTTGTGCAATAACTTGTCAACCAGCATCGGTCAAGTGCCATATAACAAATGGTTGATACTCAACACTGCATGTAATGAACGCGATGAATCATCTGCATATATAAATGAACAAATACATGACCTAGAGGTTAGTTGTCATTCAATCGACATGAGTCAGTCGGTATGAGTCAGTCGGCAGGAGTCTTGTGAGGGGTCGGTCTGGCAGAAGTCAGTTTGAAGAATGCTGACTGGGCTTATTTGTCACGTGTCTGTNAGGAGTCTTGTGAGGGGTCGGTCTGGCAGAAGTCAGTTTGAAGAATGCTGACTGGGCTTATTTGTCACGTGTCTGTTTTAAGTGTGACCGTGAGTTCAAGATGAATGTAGGATTTGTCTGGAAGAAACTGTTGGAGATATAACTGCATGGTAATGTGATAAAACTACTATATAAAATGTTTGGATAAATTTAAGCATACAAAATGTTTAANAGGAGTCTTGTGAGGGGTCGGTCTGGCAGAAGTCAGTTTGAAGAATGCTGACTGGGCTTATTTGTCACGTGTCTGCTTTAAGTGTGACCGTGAGTTCAAGATGAATGTAATATTTGTCTGGAAGAAACTGTTGAAGATATAACTGCATGGTAATGTGATAAAACTACTATATAAAATGTTTGGATAAATTTAAGCATACAAAATGTTTAATTCTCACTGATGAAATATGTCAAGAGCAACAGCTATACCGGGCAGATACTCACGTTGCTAGCGTGGAAAGGACTTCAGTTAACTTGTAAGGAGACTGCACTTGTGAGGAGTCGGTGACTGTGAGGAGTCGGTGACTGTGAGGGTTCAGTCTTGTCAAAAATATAGGCGTACGAGTTCTTTTTTTCTTTTGCTTGAAGATGACACAAGCCTTCAAGACCTCGCATATAGCTGTGAATTATGTAGACACAATATAAATTGCTGTTAACGATAGTATGCACAAGTTATGCCAAGAGGAAGAAGAAATGGTTTCCAAGGGTTCGGGTTGGACCCTCGCTTCAGTAAATCATCTAGAGCTGAGAACAAGTGAGCTCAATCCACTTAGCAAAATTGGTACATACTGATTTCCTCTACTTGACTATAGAAAATTACAACATAACTTCGCCTTAGGCCAGTAGGATGATGATATAAATTACTGCAACCATGGAAAATCTCTCAGTTTTTAAAAATACCTGTGAGGAGTCACAACTGAGGAGTTAGCACTGAGGAGTGACAACTGATGAATTAGCACTGAGGAGTCACAACTGAGGTGTCACAACTGGGGAGTCAGCACTGAATAGTCACAACTGATGATACACAACTGAGGAGTCAGCACCAAGGAGTCACAACTGAGGAGTCACAACTGAGGAGTCAGCACTGTGCAGTAGTACAAGTGTACGAATTCACATATGCTTGAAGACGATGCAAGCCAATGATTGTACAAAGACTACTGTGGAGCTTACATATGTGGATGTACCTTTTCCCAATTCTGAAAAATTACATGGAAAATAAAGTTGTTACTGTGCCAAGACTTTCAGTAAAAGTTGCAATGCACGCCGACATGAAAATAGTGAATGTTCAAAGACACCAGNTGAGGTGTCACAACTGGGGAGTCTGCACTGAAGAGTCACAACTGAGGAGTCACAACTGAGGAGTCACTACTGAGGTTTCACAACTGGATAATCAGCTTTGAAGAGTCACAACTGAGGAGTCACAACTGAGAAGTCACAACTGAGGAGTCAGCACTGTGCAGTAGTACAAGTGTACGAATTCACATATGCTTGAAGACGATGCAAGCCAATGATTGTACAAAGACTACTGCTGAGCTTACATATGTGGATGTACCTTTTCCCAATGCTGAAAAATTACATGGAAAATAAAGTTGTTACTGTGCCAAGACTTTCAGTAAAAGTTGCAATGCACGCCGACATGANCTGAAAAATTACATGGAAAATAAAGTTGTTACTGTGCCAAGACTTTCAGTAAAAGTTGCAATGCACGCCGACATGAAAATAGTGAATGTTCAAAGACACCAGCCTCGAGAATACTTAAATTTACTATCTGTGGTGCGACATTTGATTGAAGCGATAATTAAAAGAGACACACTAATACGTGTAATGGTAATACACCTTTGCTTGACTCGAGACAGTATGCACTGCACTTATTGCCACAAGACAAGGATGTGGCTAGCTTTCCTTCTGATTCGTCGAGTAAACTGTTTTTAATTCGAGCGCTCGCGCTCATAACATTAACGGAGCCTGCACCGTGTTTCAAAACAGTCGGCGATGAAGGAAATAAAAGTGTTGCAGAAATTTACTATGAAAAGTGCGAGCCATACGGAACTGCAGAAGTTGCAAACGACAAACATGCCCTGCTGACATGTAAAGTGAGAAACGGAGAAGTTACGACTAGTCATGACGAAGAGAATGAAAATGTAGACTCCACGACTGCTGGTGGCGCTGTGAAGAATAAACGGCTGGCTCTGTCCATGCCGGTCTGGTAATCAGTCTTCCTACCTGGTGGTCTGTCAGGGTCTTCAGAACTGGTCCACCGTGTATGGGTACAGGTCCACTGCTCCCAACAAAATCCAAACGGTCCAAATGACGCACAGTCCAAGGAAGACATCGCATATTTAGGAAGTTTGATATAAATGGTACTTATTTTAAAACTGCTGCCATTGAAAAAAATATTAATCATATAACCACCTTGAGCCCAGCTTGNATATAAATGGTACTTATTTTAAAACTGCTGCCATTGAAAAAAATATTAATCATATAACCACCTTGAGCCCAGCTTACTATGCTTGCAGAATCTAATGAGAATTGCTATTATGTTATAAATATTTTTAATGTTTTGTGAGCTAGAGTTGAAACGTAGGGGGCAGTTCACGTCAGACATATTCTTATTTTATACTCCATCTATATGTTTCCCTCTATATATTCATTGTAGCGTTCCTACATTTGCTCGGGAAACAGTCAAATGCGCNATATTCATTGTAGCGTTCCTACATTTGCTCGGGAAACAGTCAAATGCGCAGGGAAGTTCCCAACTTTGTATATTAGCGACGCTAAACATTCCTATATCTGCAGCATGATGTGTGGTATTATTACAATACAGTGTATTGGTTAAAAACTTCCATTACAGTTTTGTAAGTTTGTCCAGCAAATTTTTTACAGTGTAGGCGGAACGATTTTTATCTTTTGGGAAGAAAAACCGTATGTGAGGGTGTGCGAGAGAAACAAATATATATATATAAAGGATGGCGCTAAGGATAACGACCACTTACGGAACTTTGCATACACATACGCTATGTTGTATGCAATATGTTTCCTCTGATCTTGCTTAAATTTTATAATTTTAATTTAAACGTGATGGCCCAAACTAGCTCAATATGTTTTTTTAAACTGTCTTGCTATTTGGAAATGGGAACGCGCTGATATTACAGTTTTTCACTTACTCTTTCATTTACTAATTTTTTCCTCTACTGTGCTAATCTTTCATAACCCTTGCGCATGTATTTCGTTTCAAGTATAATTCACTTCAAAATAATATTTATATTATGTAAGGCACTCACAGTATACGTGGGCAAATATGCTGAAGGTTAAAATACTGCGTCGAGTTGATTCAATTCCTGATAGTATCTACCTACATATGCATTTAAACACAAAGCGGACGGGTGAGGTTATAAAGTACGAATATTCTGTGCGGCAGGTGGGCAGAACATTCATTGCCGTGATGCGATTTCATTGACATCTCTTCTTTCTTTTGTATGTAATATCTTACTTATTTTTAATCTAGCGGTTCCTTCATTGTGCATAAATATTAACTGTGACCATGCACGTTTATATACACACACTTAAATACAAATGTAAATAAATATTTACATTCATACATGTATGCCCGTACATAGGCCAACGTAAATACATATGTAAAAATACGACGCCGGTTGCTTATATATACATATATGCCCAAGTGGGCTGGTAAAGTTACTTATTTATTTTCACCTTAATTTTCCTTGGCGGAAAATTGATAATGTTAAGAGATCCTTTTCTACACATGTAACACCCATTAATATATTCAACGAAACTTATTAGCAATTGAAGACCCGACGTAATTGTAAGATATGACACATGAAGTATAGAAACAAAAATAAGTTATTGATATAAATAATTAATATACTTTCATCTAATTAAGAATGCAAATGATTTAGACTTAGATATCAGAAAAATACCCTCGCCACTGGAATTGCAATGGGAGCTGCGGAGATTGTCCTCAAACCACCAGGACTGCGTTACGTACATTCGTCATTTACAATGTGTTTCTATAGCCTACATACTTGCTTTTTTCTCGATCAGTATTATTTTTTCTTTATTCAGTTAAAGTTATGGTAATACGAAACGACACCTGAACTGCTGCGGACCACTGTCAAAACTGACTGAAATAGAATGTCGGTATCCTATCTACATCACTTTCTACAGTACAGTAACGATTTTACTTATTTTCTTGTTTTTTTTTCTCATCATTATTAATAACAAGTACAGCCAAATTCTGCTTTACCAATAATACACGCCTTTGATTTTGTCGTGTTTTCCAAGCAAGTTTATCGTTACCAGCACTCACGCACTAATTAAAGTGCATAAAAACATCTTCATCTGTAACTGCATCTCCACCAGTAGCCAACAACATACAAGGCACATGGGAATAAGTTCAACTTTACTTCTTTTACTACTCCACGGTTACGTGACCAAATCCTCGTACCATATAAAAAGTCCCGTAAGTGGTCGTTATCCTTAGCTCCGCCCTTTATATATACCTTTGTTTCTCTCGCACACCATCACATACGGTTCTTCTTCCCAAAAGATAAAAATCGTCCCGCCTACACTGTCACCAACGCCTGTCTTTTTCTCTTTATTATTTTACATTTCTTCAACTGCCTTCCATATTTCCTAATTACCACAAGCATACATTATTCATCTTTTTATCCATATAGACGAAATCAGATATTTTGTCTTTGATCACACTGTCCAGTTATTAAGTGACGAGGAGGTACAAGTTATCCGATCACGTCTGAAACCTTGATATTACTTTTAATTTTGTTTATTGTTTTATTGGCACTGTGATATCAATGAAGAATGAGGTAATGTGTAGATTATCCTAAAACTCCATACCGTTACTCTGACGACATACAAGTAACACAAATTAATTATTTAATTGTTAAGTTAGGTTCAACATTACAAAAATTAAGTATATGTCCGAAAATAGGATTAAATTGCAGAGATTTTAACGCTGAATCAGCATTTTTTAAAAATATAGTTGCTTATTTAGTTTTTCTGTGTTGTTAGTATGCTACTACCACTCTCAATTTCAACATAACTTATAAAATAACAATTTTGCAGTTAAAATAATTAAAGTTCAAAGTATCTACTGAAATGAGCTCGGAAAAAATATTCATATGCACTGCTATGATTTGTTGGCTTTGAGAAATTTTGCAAACGAAAACCTTTAAGATCCCTGATTTTTGTAAAATGTTGATGTTATTAATTTATGGAAAAAAATACTTGTTTTTACACTGTGACTGTTGCATGCTTCTGGTGATAGTGCAGGTTTTGGTTGCTCTGTTTTACCTTATCATATAACTTTAGTATTAATTATTTCGTTTTGCAGTCTATTAATAGTGCAATTTCAGCCTTAGCATCATCATATGTCAGACAACACGTTGAATGCGGTGGGTGGATCTTAGAATGTGTTCAGAAAAATTTCAGTCTCAACATTTACATAAATAAATTATTAAGAATTTACCAACAATAATTCGTATACTTCATCTACAGTTATATATTCAAGCAATTTTGACGAGGTTCAAAAAGCTTAACTAGTAAGATATTTTTAATATAATTAAACAGAAGGGATTTCCATCAAATTTGTGGGAATCAGTAGAGTATTTCTTCTGATATGATAAATAACCATATCGTTTAGAATGTCAGAAAATTTATACTATTACTTCAAGAATTTAGTGCACACTGTTACGAACTAGTTTTGCTAGAGCACACAATAGATATTTCAATGTGATTTTGTGTTCAAATTAGTTCAAATTAAGTTAATTGGTCAAGTGATGTAAAAAAATGCATATTAAGATGATCCGACATTATGAATATAAACCCATTTGTTATTTACATCTCCTTAGTTTAAGCTAACTGCTACAGGTTTGTTTCTATGTCAAATTTTCTGGTGTTTGTTTTGGTAGTTAATGAGATATAATACAAACGCTTAATTTTTTTATGTGGCACTCTATTTCAAAATTCTAGACTTACTAATTCAATGCTGATACTTTGTACTCCCACTGTCAATATACTGATTTGAGTTAACATTGATTGAAGAGTTCATGAGATACGGCATTGCTCCCAACATTTGAAACCCCACCATTTTGAAAATTATAACCCTACTTTGTCGCAAATTATATAAATCGGGAATCCTTATACGTAAGTGTGTTGAGTTTGGGACAACATAGTACAGTGGTTAGAAAAAGTTACATACACACGCTTTATATATATATAGAAACATAGCGAAATAGATGAATTTGTAAGTCCCTCTTTTCTTGGGAACGTAGAAAAAACACAAAAAGTTTTATTTTCTTATTAAAACAATATCATCTTACGCAACTCCTTAGTTTACAAAAATGCAAATTAAAAAGAAAACTAGTTTTCTCAGATATGATAAACAGCGGCGATGCGTACAAAGCATCAAACTTTTAGCTATCATATCATTTAGGTACGGATAGATGGTTTCAGATATTAGTAGATTGGTTGCCGAAGGAATAGTGACATGTTGAGGTTTGTTTCCATATATCACTGAGAAATGAAATGAGTAAAAATATGAACCGTCTGTAATAATTTGCTAGAGGCCATCTAAAGTGACGGAATTAGGGACCAAATAAAACATATTTCCCGTGTCGCTCCAACATATAGCATGTATCATGAAGTGTTGAAAAAATGCAATAACTCCACGTGGGTTTTGAACGATAACATAATTGAATTCCGGTAGCAACAAGTATATTTATACAACTAATAGAGATAGTTCATTTTCTATGGTGCTTCCTTGTTTTCCAGTATCAAGTTNAGCAACAAGTATATTTATACAACTAATAGAGATAGTTCATTTTCTATGGTGCTTCCTTGTTTTCCAGTATCAAGTATTGTTCGGATAGCTTCAGAGGAGATTCAAATGACGACGATGATACACAATATATCTGCCAAGAACACAGGGCGCTTCGTATTGACCAACGATAGCTGGCAGTTTCTGATGCCATGGTTTCACCAGGAGGCAATGGCGAGTGCGGTGGCACAGTGGTAAACCACAGGACTCACATTCGAGAAGACAAGGGGAACGATTCCCGGTACGACCATCCTGAATCCGGTTTTTTATGGTGTTTCAAAACCGCTCCAAGCGAGTGCTGAAATTGTTCCTCAGTAGGGTAGACTGGGTACGGTTGTGCCATTTTGCATTTGACTGGCATTAGTTTTGTATGTATACCAGTTAGCTAAACGAAAAGTGATTTTTCGTATAACTTTTACATAACCCTACATATAACTAATTAAACTTTTATCCCTAAACATAATGGTTTGCACACAGGACCAAGCTAAAAAAAAAGGGAAAGAAAATGTCACAACCGACNAAAAAAAAGGGAAAGAAAATGTCACAACCGACCACACCCCAGGGGCTGTTGTGACATTGCGGGGCCGTTGTGACAGTGCTTGGGGTCGAAAGTGACAGGTTTAATAATATTCTGAAATGGTCTGAAATCACCTTTATTGCAACACTCTAGCATTAATATTACATAACATTCCTTTGAAAAGAAAAGAAACAGAAAAAAGTATGNAGCAACAAGTATATTTATACAACTAATAGAGATAGTTCATTTTCTATGGTGCTTCCTTGTTTTCCAGTATCAAGTTTTGTTCGGGTAGCTTCAGAGGAGATTCAAATGACGATGATGATACACAATATATCTGCCAAGAACACAGGGCGCTTCGTATTGACCAACGATAGCTGGCAGTTTCTGATGCCATGGTTTCACCAGGAGGCAATGGCGAGTGTGGTGGCACAGTGGTAAACCACAGGACTCACATTCGAGAAGACAAGGGGAACGATTCCCGGTACGACCATCCTGAATCCGGTTTTTTATGGTGTTTCAAAACCGCTCCAAGCGAGTGCTGAAATTGTTCCTCAGTAGGGTAGACTGGGTACGGTTGTGCCATTTTGCATTTTACTGGCCATAGTTTTGTATGTATACCAGTTAGCTAAACGAAAAGTGATTTTTCGTATAATTTTTACATAACCCTACATATAACTAATTAAACTTTTATCCCTAAACATAATGGTTTGCACACAGGACCAAGTTAAAAAAAAGGGAAAGAAAATGTCACAACCGACCACACCCCAGGGGCTGTTGTGACATTGCGGGGCCGTTGTGACAGTGCTTGGGGTTGAAAGTGACAGGTTTAATAATATTCTGAAATGGTCTGAATTCACCTTTATTGCAACACTCTAGCATTAATATTACATAACATTCCTTTGAAAAGAAAAGAAACAGAAAAAAGTATGTTTGGGAACACTTCAATCACTTATAACTAATAAGGCACTATAGCATTTATATACATAATATGTAATTATTAAAACCAGTCTTTACATTGCACTGAGTCTCAACATTTTTGTTTTACCTAGAAACTAGCATAACTATGCATAATCAAAATATAATATAAATGTTAGTTAACATCATAAACATTAAAATTATCTTTGCAACAAAACAAATAAAATACCCATTTTAATCACTTNTGCAACAAAACAAATAAAATACCCATTTTAATCACTTAAAACTAGCTTTACAGGAACTCTTTAAGATTAAAAATAAAACATTAATAAACGTAACCTCAAAATCTTTGAAATAAAAAACACGACAATGTGTTCTTCAACAAAAAATAAACATTTTTGTATCAACATCTGAACAAGGACATTCGATTAATTTGAAACATTTCTGCTGCTTGTCGCAGAGATACACCTCGTTTTGTTTCAATATATATGCATTTTCGTATTGAGTAATGTCTCGCCTCCCCCTTTCGGTCTTCCGCGAGCGTTATCTGGGCATCTAAAACAATAAAACACAACTTTTACTTATGTCACATCCGTACCCACAAAAAATGTCACAACCGTACCCAACGCACTTTTTCTCATAAAAACAAACACCATGCCAAAATGAAATAATCTATGAACAAAGTAATCACTGCTTTTTATTTACTAGTGTATATGTTATATAGATAAATAACACTTAATACTCAATCTGTATATATGTAACAAAAATTATCAAAAGAAATCTAACAAAAATACTTACTTTTGACTGTAAAAAACAAATGCGGGTCTCTCCTAGCGTACGCAGCGCGCAGTGGCTGACGCAATACTGTGACACGGGTTCAGACATGCAAGCCCCACTCTCGCCGTTACCACAACCCGCNCGCAGCGCGCAGTGGCTGACGCAATACTGTGACACGGGTTCAGACATGCAAGCCCCTCTCTCGCCGTTACCACAACCCGCTAATCCGTATACTTTGGCTAATATTTCGACTGTCACTTTCGTACCCTAGCACAACCGTACCCAGTCTACCCTATAGACCATAACATAATTTTTCCACTTTGCTGTCTGTCCGAGTAACCTACTCATGATCTCTGTGTCGACGGGACGTTAAGCACTACATACCTTCCAGGAGAAAAGAACTTTCAATGGCCCACATCCAGTGCTATCCAATGTACTAGCAGCAAAATCAGTACCTTCTGTGGCATCAACTTTGGTTCCAGAAAGTTTCTACCATAGCTCACTTCGCTTGGTTCCAGAAAGTTTCTACCATAGCTCACTTCGCTTGGTTCCAGAAAGTTTCTACCATAGCTCACTTCGCTTGGTTTCAGAAAGTTTTCACCATAGCTCACTTCGCTTGCGAACAGCGTACAGGATCAATTTTTAATTACACAAATGGCTCTTACTTATTGATAACAGAAGGGAGATGAAATTATGGTTATCCCTTCTCCTTCTTCTAGTAAAGAGTGTGAACACCATCCTCTACAGTTTTATTACCACCAGTGAAGCATGTGAATGTACACTAACTTGAGCACTCTACAGGGCAGAAAAGCCTCGGCGAGTGGTCAGACAGTAGGCCGTCCGCCACGGCGATCAGGCCTCGACCACTGGCGGGGTCACACACGTGGGAAATGTGGTGGATGCTGCCGGCGACTCGTTTGGTTTTGGTTTTCTCGATGCACGGGCAAGCCCGTTTCTCCCATCCAACACCTGTTACTTCGTGCCCACCTTACGACAACGCTCATTGCTAGTGGCAATGGTATTTCGCGAGAAAATTTCGAGACAAGATACAGTTCAAAGCACTGTGGGGTCTTCCGGTTTCCTTGATTGGCTGAACTGGCCCGTGCTAACTGTTAAAGCACGAATCACGAAGGTACAGGGTCAGAGTAACGGAATCCTGAGTGGCTTGGTTAAATGCGGATTGGATTGGAAAAGGCTTATTAACGTCATCCGGTTGTATGCCGGAAAGCTTATCAGGGGACGGCTTACAAACTATCTTATGATCTAACTTAAACTAACCTGGGATTCGAACCCAACCTCCCGCTTTCCAGACTGGCGGCGCACCAACCGACTTCGCCACGGGAGGTCGGCGTCAAATACGGAAACGAGAACAGCAGCCAATGGAGTTATGACAAAAGCCGAAGTCTACTGTGTGACCCGATATATTCGCGAAAAATCAGCGGCCCAACTGATTACCCAGGCTGGCCAGGAACGACGAGGCAAGGCTGCCAGCTCGTCTTGGCGCCAGCCCGCGCTTACCGCGTCCACTAACCCCACCTCCGGAGTACATTAGTATGTAGCTCCAGCATTTTGTAGGACACGCTGGTGGCTCTGCGGAGTTGTTGTTGTGGCGCGCCCATGGCCTCGTGAAGGGCAGACGGCCGATAGCCACCCACGTGCGCAGCGCACCGAAGAAGGCCCGGGATTCGCTGGTTAACCCCGGGCTCCCAGGGTAGCAGTTAACACGACGACCTCGCCCATTGTGCTCGCTATGTGGAGTGGAACAACTTTGTTGGCTGCAAGCTGCTCCGCGGCGTTAGGGAGCCCGGCTATTATCAAGATGTGCCGCGTGCCCCTTAGCGAGAGAGCGCGCGCATTCTCCGAGATTTCTGTGAGGAGAAAGGTTACACTAATTATCTCTGTTGGATCTGACGGTTTCCATTCCGCACTAACACAAGCACAACCTGACCTGAATAAAAGTCCCTCCAATAAATACATTCATCATTTCTACATCGTATATAGCAGTGTGACCTTTGCTCAAATAAGACATTATTATGATGGTGTAACATATTAAAACTGATGAAAGTTTAACCACATTTTAAAATAAATATTGCCATTTAAGTAATAAACACGGTATATATATATTCCACCGCACTCGAAAGTTAACGCCTAAGGCTAAAATAACAATGAAAGGGCTTTCAAAAGTGCTCACTTTACTACGAATAGCCTATAACAAAGATTTGAATACATAAACAACATATTTTGATTCATTTTTATATGTACTTCAATTCTACCGGCACATATTACTACAAAACGTCTGTCCTCATATTTGCTGCTTCACTTTCAACTGAGGCTACAGAATCTTTAACCCTTGCTTTAGGTTTTACTACACTGTACCATTCCACCCCAGGGGACGCTAAATAATTTATTTTTTATCGCAATGTACCGACTAATACTGTCAGCAAACAACTTTATTTGAGAACGAGTTTGCCCTTTGTTTTGCTACTTTTTGTTACGACTAATTTCTGTGCCATTTTTAGCCTACTTTCCGAAGGAAAGAAAGCCTTATGAGATCACTTTCCTGTCTGTGTGTTCTGTGTGTGTTTTTGTGTTCTGTGTGTGTGTCTGCGCGTGTATGCCCCTTTCAATTTTTGAACGCGTAAACAGAATTTCTCCAAACTCGGTACACATATAGTACTAAGTAAGAACTTCTGACTTTTATAGTTTTCGACTACGCAGGGCACTTACTTTAAAAATGGCGGCCATTAAAAATTTAGGGCTATGTGTCATATTTTGGAAACCATTCAACCGATTTTAACCAAATTTGGTATGCTGACAGCACAAGATGCAAGTATTAAATTCAGAGATAAATATGGTTTTTAGGGTGTCATTTTGGAAGATAGCGCCACTTGAACAAATAAAGCTTTAACGTTATATCTCGAAAATTACTCAACCAATTTTCGCCAAATTTTGCACGTAAGAAATAGTACGATAGGTCAGGTAAATATGAGGAATTAAACTTTATCAGGCTCTTATTTTCAAAATGGGGGAGATATAATTATTTTAGGTTTATTTGGTATAACTACCATACCATTTGACAAATTTTAACCAAATTTTGTACGCTGCCAGTATCTAATACAATCATAAAATAAGCCCAAAACCGCCTCTTTTGTCTTCCATTTTGTAAGATTCTGCCACACGAATAAATAATGATTTAATGTCATATCTCGGGAAGCAATTTTCATATTCCTACCAAATATGACAAACAAATAGTACTGCGGTAGGTAATGTTAACTGATATTTTTTGGGAATGTCAGACACTTATTTCAAAATGGCGGCCACATAACTATTTTCGTTCTGTATGTTATATCGTTGAAACCATGTAATTAATTCCAACCAAACTTGGTATGATGGATGTATATATTACAACAATCAAATGTGTATGCACAAAATCTCTTTTGTCCACCATTTTGTAAAATAGTATCACTTGAAAAATTTAAATTATGTGATCTCCGAAAAAACAACAGATTTCTACCAAACTTGGCTAACGATTAGCACTATGGCAGGCTATGTAAACTGATAAATTTCAAGAGGGTCAGACACACATTTTTTTTTCGAAATGGCGTCAATATAAACATTTTAGCTCCGAATCTTTTATCCACGAAACTGCAAAACTATTTTCAACTTTACTTTGTATGCTGACAGTAATAGTTATATTCGTCAAAATTGTTTATGTAAAACCTCATTTCTCCGTCATTTTGTAAGATAGCCCCACATGATACAATATGGTTTTTTTAGCCATATCTCGGGAAACAATCAACCGATGTCTTTCAAATTTGGTGAAGACGTTTTACTGTGGTAGGCTATATTAATTTATATGTTTTAAGTATGTAAGTCTTTTATTTTCTGAATGGCGCGTATAATTTTTTTTTTTAGCTTAGTGTGCTATATCTACGAAACTATTTAACAGATTTAAAATTAACTTTGTATATTGTTTCTATGACAATAATCGAATGTGCTAATATATAAACTTTTTGCCCTCCATTTATGAAGATCGCCACGTGATTAATGGAGGTTATATGCCATATTTCGAGTACCAATCAACCGATATGCATACAGAGATCCTCATTTGCCGGATGTTTCGCAAAGTAGTGTCAGGTGAGTAAACTTAACATTTTGTCATATTTGCGAAATAATTGCACACCTACAGAAGGCCAAGTAAAGTTAAATGATTTAAATGGAGTCAGACAATGACTTAAAAAATGGCAGCCATATATATAGTTTTATAAGTTTGTCATATCTATTTAGCAATTTAACAATTTCAATTAAATTTTTATACTGACTTTTTCTATTACAAAAATCGCGTACAGGGCATCTTATGAAGTAATTTTGTAAGATAGCCCTATTTAAGGAAATAAGGTTTTTATGCCATATCTTCGGAGACCAGTCAACCGATTTCTATCAAATTTTTTACACAAGTAGCGTTATGGCAGGCCGTGTAAACTTATGTGTTTTAGTGGCTCAGGCACTTATTTTCAAGATGATGGCCTAGTAAATATTTCAGGTTAAACTGATTACATCCGAAGTTGATGCTCCGAATCCTACCTTCGTGATGCAGTTGTTTGCAAGCTAGCTTAAGATAATAAGTTTTTCTGAATTCGAATCCCGGGTAAGTCACTTGTGTATTTTGATTGCCTTTGTACTGTTTCACATATTTCTGGCTTCATCTCTAATGGCACTGCTGTCAATGAGACGCCAACGGCTACCTACCATCTAAGCTTTCAATATCTTCACCTAAAAATATTTTTGCACTCATGTAGAGGAAAGTAGGATCATTAGTTACCAGTAACTTCTTGTTCTCTTTGTCATAACTTGTTTTGTGACACACATTTTCAATTCCTTTTCTCACTTTAATACAACTTATTACGTGAGACGTAGACGATACATCTGATAATTCAGTAATGCGAAATGTTGTACCTTTAGTCCCTAATTTCCATAATTACCCTAATCTCCTTCCATGATTTATTCTCGTTCTCTGTTATTGTTCATTTCAATAAGTCGCCACTGCGACTTGTTTTGCTTCTAGATATTTCTTCAAAATATAAATAATTCACCTTAATGATGCACTCTCCTCTTGCAACTGATTCGCAAAGTTAGGTTTATTACCAAAAATACCTTCATGCTCGCAGTGTAAACACGATACTTCTTATGTTTCATTTGTGATGACGCTATTGTTCCCTTCCTTAATCATCTTCCAAAAAACCTTTTTCACCAATGTCATTACATTTGTTAGAATGATACCATGGTTCACAACCATCACTTAATACTCCGTTTTCTGGCTGTTTTTATTTTATTTTAACATTTACCACATTTTTGTGATTGTATATAACATTACATTTTACGGAGCTCGTCGAGGCCCCATCACACCTGCTCAGCGCCATCTTGCCTTGTATCCTACGACTTTTAGATGTCTCCATTTCCAATTGTGTACTATCTCTAGGTTCCAGTTATTTTTCTTGTTAAACAGCATTTTCCCTTGAAATATAGGAATATTTCTTAACAAATAGTTCAAAAGTAAGCAACAGCCATACAATTATTATTTAAAACTTTTCAAAATAAATAATGTAATTTTCTTTAAGTAATACGAAATAAAGAAGGAATCCAAAAAAACTGTCAGGCAAAATTAAATTATTTTTATGTGTGTGACTATCAAAAAAGGATTGCAACGTATATTTTTGTTAGGGAGTAAAGGTCGTACAAAATTTTCCATGACTTTACAAGTTGAAAGTTATGGTAAACTTTAGCTGACCAGCTCTAAAAAGTTGCACTGACTTTATTTATAAATAAATAAAAAAGTGTAATTATTGTTTAAATGTAAAATATTGGCAACTGATTTTAATTTTTGCTTTTGAACATTGGTGACAGCGTTCCAACATATTTTAAAGTAACTTATGCTTCAGCAATATTTTTCTCCTTGCGACTTCATAGATCTGCTTCATTTGGAAATATTAAACCAAACTGGCCGTTGAAACTGCTGTTATTTTACTCCGGACCATGAAAATTCACAAAGTTACATTCTGGAAATTAAATTTGTTATGTTGTTACCGAATGTTCATTTTTCTTTTCGCAATACGGAAATTCTCAGCCTCTTTTATTGTACAAAGTCTATAAACAAGAAACTTGCAAGTCATCCTGAAACATATACTCTTGTTAAAAGCAAAGTCGACCAGGCATCTTTGTGACTTCTCTAGCATACACTTAGCAAGAAAAGTCTACACCATGTCTACCTATCAACACACAAGCCCCAGAAATTCAATACGTACAAACGGATACAGTCTGAATATATAATTAGGAGAATTTTGGAATAGAGAATAGTTGGCTGTAATAAACCGTATCGAATTGTACCATTATCAAGTTTTGATAATTATCCCATTACATTTTTTGGTAACCACGCGTTATTCAAAACTTTAACCAATCACTTCAAGTAGAAAAGAAAATAATACCACAGGATAAAATTTATATTTCAGTCCTACGTATGGTAATATTAGTTTTACATAGTAACTGAATCTATATATTGCAATTAGAAATAATTACCTCGCCAAAGGGAAGGTTATAACCTTGTCCGGTAATTCATCTTANTGAATCTATATATTGCAATTAGAAATAATTACCTCGCCAAAGGGAAGGTTATAACCTTGTCCGGTAATTCATCTTAGTAACAATGAAAGAACTGCCTCCAGGCACCGTGACGCAACACTCGTGTACCCGTTAATTAAACGAAACCAGTGAATTTACGGTGCCTGTAGCTCTGTTACCAGAGGCAGAGGACACGGAGCTTGAGAACTCTCTGTAGCATTTCTTAGTTTCCAGAAATAACGGATCTAGGCTCATAACCGCGACCAAGACGGTGTGGCGTCCTAGNTGAATCTATATATTGCAATTAGAAATAATTACCTCGCCAAAGGGAAGGTTATAACCTTGTCCGGTAATTCATCTTGGTAACAATGAAAGAACTGCCTCCAGGCACCGTGACGCAACACTCGTGTACCCGTTAATTAAACGAAACCAGTGAATTTACGGTGCCTGTAGCTCTGTTACCAGAGGCAGAGGACACGGAGCTTGAGAACCCTCTGTAGCATTTCTTAGTTTCCAGAAATAACGGATCTAGGCTCATAACCGCGACCAAGACGGTGTGGCGTCCTAGATCTTCTAAGAAATTCATTATCAAATACGTTTTCCCAGTAGCCTTGAATTAGCACTAGGGCAAACTAGCAAAATAAAGTGACTACAATTTTTTTTTTAGAACATAGACAATACTGTTTTAAGAGACATGGCTGACCTTGAGCGTAAGCTATTTTTTCAAGATATCAGGAAGGAGAAACAAAATATTTGAATAATTTGACTTTACCAAGAGAGTTCACACGCAATTTAGAAAAAAAAATGTTAGCAGTACTATTATTCATTAATGTTTCAGAAAATAAAATTTTCTATGCTCAAAAAATACTTTTTTTCAAATAAATAAAAATTGCTGTTTTTAATTTTAAATAATGCACTAAATAGAGACTGATACAAATACGACTAATCAGTTAACTTCTTTAGGGACGTTTGTAGTTGATATCTTCGAACTATGTATTTTTATTTTTAAGACAAGTTCAAAAATTATATTTTTAAATTACCAAACGGGCGTCTGTTCCTCGCGACTGTCGGCAAGCATAGAACCATTAAACAAGTGAATCTCAGTGGCCATATTGATAGTGAATCTTCCTCCAACCAGTGCGTCCCTAGTTGGATTAGCGGCTTGGTTCACTTCAGAGTTTCATATGTGGGAAATGTGGTGGACGTTGTCGTTAGCAGTACGGATTTCTCAGGGAACTCTCTTTTTCTTTGCTCTTTAATTCAGCCGCTGTTCCATTTCCATTTTACTTTGCCCACTGGTTTCTACAAACTTAATTTTTAAGAGCTTCCCAAATCCTTTCATTACAACTCAAATGATATTCGGGTGTCCTATGCCAGTAATATAAAGGTTCAGAATTGAGGAGGAGTTACCACTTTATCGCATTAGTCTACTTTTGTCTCTACTCAGAAATGCAATTAATTTTTATGAAGATTTTGAAGACCTGGGCAGTAATATCGCGTGCTAATAATGTCTTAAGTAAAAGGTCGAGTAATTCTCGAGACAAAATGTAAGTACATAACTATAATGTTTGTTGCCACTACCTTCCAAAATGGCAGATGACTAGAGATATTACATAGTGAGTTTGGAGCACACATTAGGTAACATGAGAGGGGCATCTCTTTGTGACAGTGTGGAATGACTTTGTCGCGCAGATTTTTTCACTATTATTTAAATTTATTTCCACTTCACAGAATATGTTTCAAAAGTTCAGTGATTAAATTTGTACCACTGAATATTCGGAATATCTCACTGAACTTGGTGCAAATTGGTTCTATTGCTTACAAAATGCTGTGCCACGAAGTCATCACACCCTGATACTAAATGACCCCCGCTTAACGGCATATCAGTACGTCAACATTCAGTTAAATCAATTATATAGTACCAGATATGTGGTGTAAAACATTACAAGAATAACACTGCCGCTTTGAAAATGAGAGAGTAATTTATAATAATTTTAGGTTGACTTCCATAGTACTCTTTACATGGAAGATGTGGTGGGAATTGAGGAGTTAAGCTTTCTCAGATATAACGTATTAGTTTAAATGTAATGTGCCGTACTTCGACATGGCACACTAACTTAGTTATTGATTTGCGTATTTAGTGCTCACAAGAAAAACTTCCAGGATGCGAAGTTGAATTCATAAAGACAATATGAAAATAAGTAGCAGTCCATCATTTTAAATTTCTTAATTCATGCTCTCTATAACATTGATACTAATATTAAGTGTTCAGGTCCGTTTTGGTAGTTTTTGAAATACGATATTCAAATCAGGTATCTTTATATTTCAGTTGGCGGCACTTTAAAAATTTTGAACTAAAACCACGAATGAACTAATTTAATGGTTACCTAGATACTGCCATCATACAGAGTTTCATTGAAGTATGTCTAATTATTTGAAAAATATGACACACAGACTTACAATATTTATATGGCAGCCATTTTGAAAATGGGTTGATATGCAAATACCGTATTTTCTTACTGTTGACTACTATTTAAATATTCGTGACTGGCATTTAGCAGCAATCAGCTGAGTAGTTACAGACAAGCAATGTAGAAACTTTATTAATTTAGATGAAGTTATTCCAAAATGATGGTCAAAAGATTTTGTGAATCATCGTATTTAATACTCCCAATATGTATTGTCAGCGTGCCAAGTTTGGGTAAAACTGATCAGATGGTTAGGCAGATGTTGAATTCCAGCCGTAACTACATTTTGAATTAAGTATATGTTATTCTGCAGCCGTTAATATATAATGTGGCTTACAATAGTACTATTTGTCTGCCAAATTTTGCTGGAATTGGTTTTGTGGTTCCCACGGTATGAATTAAAAACTTTATTTATTTAGGTAGCGATATAATCCAAAATGATTAACCAATGAGAACAAGAGTTTCTGAATTTCGTTCNAAAACTTTATTTATTTAGGTAGCGATATAATCCAAAATGATTAACCAATGAGAACAAGAGTTTCTGAATTTCGTTATGACAGTGTCCCATCAACATACCAATTTTGGTTCAAATCGGCTAAATGGTTCCCAATATCTGAAATAGCACCAAAACTGAAAACATGTATCTGGCAACCAAAGCATCAGACCAATTTTGCTTAATAATTAATTAATGTTTATTGCACGCTGTTTATCCCGTTGGTAGATAATTTGTTCCATGATATGGGATAATGATATGTGTACAGTTAATATTTTAGTTGTTACAAAATCAGTGACCAATTGATTTTATAAGAATTCATACTGTATTTTATTCCACTATTGAAGATGAGTTTAGTTATCTACTACAAGGATAAAATACAAATTTATATATTATGAAACTTATTTAGTACATGTATAGAAAATACGAATGACAAATATTTAACAATATGAATGACAAAGATTAAAATTTTGCATACATATTCATACATTTATTTCAAGAAACACACAAAGATAAAAGCAAAGAAAAAATTGCTGCATTTTGAGACCCTAAAAAAAAAATAAGTTGCTGGTAACAAATAAATCTTAAAAGTTTTTTCTTATGCTGAACAAATGTTTGTTCACGCAACCAAACAGCTTTTGTTCTAAACATCTGCACATGTGCCCTTCAACTAAAATATATCTAACATCATCATCTCCTAAACGCCGATTTTGTTGTTTCGATATTATCGCAATATTTTTTATTAGTACAGAGTCAGCTAATCAGTGTAGCTTTAATTTATATAATTTGTATTTTCAAATCATTAGTTTGGTTGGAGTGAGAAAATGTTTTGTTAAGTGAGGAAATTTGATATCGTTTATACCCGAAATTGTCGCGGCACCAAAATCAGTTGGTTTCATTATCTGTATTTATTTCGTTGGATGTCAAACACCGCTCGGGCGTTCGTATTTCTGTGACAAGTATAATACCGTGTGTAAGTGGATTAAGATCTGCATTGTCGGTGGAACAATTTCAACTGAAAACAGAAGGGGGTGTAAATACGCACATTTAATTAGATGCAGAGNATCTGCATTGTCGGTGGAACAATTTCAACTGAAAACAGAAGGGGGTGTAAATACGCACATTTAATTAGATGCAGAGTTTTAACAGCATGTATAATTTTCTTTCACAGACTTTACCGGCAGTTTGCTGAATAGGACAACAGACTGCAAAAAAGAGCTACTGTTTTCTGTCACAAATTAAATTTCTCACTGCAACGAAACTGCAGAGTTGCTATTGAAATACCATACTGTTTCGCAGCTGTCTTAGAAGGCACGCCGTTTGTCACGGCGGCAACTGCAGTATCAAGTTGCTCGACTGTATAACTGTTCGCTTGACATGGACCCACTGGCTGGTAGATTGTGAAGCTCTAAGGTTCTCGTTCTTCGGTGGGATGCGCGGTAGTACTCATTTCGTCGCTCCGATAGCTAGCAGCGTGTGATTACGTCCCCACGTGCTGTTACGGGGCCGCGGTGGCTGAGCGGTTAGACTTCTCGCCTTCCACCAAGGCAAAGACCGAACATAAGGTGGAAGTAAAACATTAACAACGCACAGTTTCCTTCTTTACATATTATGCAAGTAGGTTACCTCCGAAGCTCATCAACAGTGTTACTACAGAGCTCTAAGGTCTTGTTAAATTAACGTTCAAAACACACCGTGGTCTTCATTCGTAAACCTTTCACCGTTGATGTTATGAGTGTTTACCCAAATGAGGATAAATGCCCGTTTAGAATATCCCATTTCAAATTTGTAATGTGGGGTATAATGTTAGCTTTTGGGATACGAAAAAAAAATGTGATGTGAATGTAAAGGAGCCAAGTAATGTCACAACTAATATTAGCACGATAATCTGCTCAGCGGCTTTTCTTGATCTTTTTTTTTTACAAAAAAAAAAACATACATTTGTAGGCTAACTCTCAAGACTCTTGGTGACTAAAAGCCTAAATATTTTGAAATCCACAAAGAGGCGCTATTATTACTACTGTTCAGATGAAATCTTAAGTAACTCTCTGAAATAACATTTATCCCTAGAAAAAGCAACTCCTAAGAATATTTACGAAACCTCTAAATTTAACATGGTATATAGAAAATATTTCATTTTTTAATTTGTAAAAATTTAATTTAGTTGTGTATACTTTGTATATGTAAGCTAATCTGGAACATAAACGGCATTTATAAAATGTCACATCGTTAAAATTTAACTCAGGAAAAATCACTCGCCTAACGTCAAAGAACGAACTTGCAAGAACCGCAGTGCTGTGAGTTTCCGAGTAAAGATCGCAGGGCTTTCTTCTTTCGCAATGTTATCCGCCTGTCACCGGAATGGAAAGGATAACAGCTGTTCTGAAAAATACAATACTATACTGTGTTTGTAGAAGTTTAAAATTGGTCTTTAAAACAAATACTATATGTGTGAAAATAAATTTGTAGAATACAAAAAAAAAAAATTAAATAATGTAGTGAATTACAATCAAAATAAAATGTAAACACAATATTATTTTCTGTGGGTGAAGTTATTTTACAATTTTACTGGAACGTAAATTATTCAACTGCAACAAATAAGAGGTGTAAAAATTTTACAATCAAATCGTAAAGCTAGAAAGATGCAACCGCGTTTAAAAAAAAAGCGTGTTAGCACAAAGATATATTTTGGTACATTTTATAATTACCTATTCAAATAATAAATTGCTAAATGACTTTTTACCAATGGCAACATGGCTCAAGATTATTACTCTGGTCATTTCTTNTGCTAAATGACTTTTTACCAATGGCAACATGGCTCAAGATTATTACTCTGGTCATTTCTTTCCAGCACGGACAAGTTCTATAAATCTTCTTACTTGTGTTCCGTGCAGTCTGTGACGAGTTGTAGCGTAACTTTTATCTTTTTCTTGAGACGTGCTGTGAGCTGATTCAGAAAGAGAACACAAACATCCAAAATATCCCTCTACCTTTGATTGTCAGCACTGCGACCCAACCTAGTTAACCTTTTAGGTGACACTTTCGGTTGGGTGATTATCAAGGGCACCGCAATAATACAGTGCAGTCAAAGTCAAGCGAGTGCAACTTCAAAGCGACTCAATGTATAGAAGAAACGTGCAAGTGTATGGAAAGTCCAGAAATATCTACATGGCCACTCATGTGGCTGTGAGTATGAGCTACTTGTGCAGAAATACTTAAACGTATGTAAGTTGAAATTCATAAGGGTTAACGAAAAAAATTCTGCTCTGTTATCCAGGTACAGTATAAATGTGCTATAGATTTACGAAAGTCTTGATTAGATATGTCACACAGATTCTTTGTCCAAATCTAGAAATGGCATTTTTGAAAGGAACGTTGTTATAAAACGTGTTCTTATCAGGAAAACTGACGAGCAGATTAAATGTGACATTTGAAGTTGTTAACACTTATGTTGTATACCTGATAACCACTCGCAATGTCTGGATGATGGTAGTTTTTTTGTTGCAGTAGAAACGATATTTAATTTTATATTTTCCTAAGTTGAACAGTTTTGTGTGTCAGTATTTTACGAACTACTGCTATTATAAATTACTTTTAAGTTACTGGAATGCTTTGTGTTTGCAGTGTTTATCAGGGTAAACTTGTGTCAATAGACAGTCTCAGGAATTTGTAAAGAACAACGAAAACATTCTAGTCTGCTTGGTTACTAGTAGTTTTAAATGGCCTGTTCTGTTGCACCAGGCTACAGGAAGGGGACTGGGGGACTGGCGGCGGACATCTTGGATGACGTCATTTCCCCTTTTTCCCCCTCGGAATTTCCCTTTTTTTTCCTAAAAGACGGGCAAAATCGCCAGAATTCACCTCAAAATCCCCTAAATTTCCCTAAAACCGACAAAATTTCCCTCAAAAAATATGTTTTGCACAATCCGGCTGCCTTTGTTCAATCCGGATAAATCCAGCTGAATAATTGTGCAATGTCAGCCGGAATGTGCAATCAGTCTCGTCTCTGATTGGTTATTGCCGATGGCGGCCATTTTGCCAGCCAGTACCGATGACAACCAGTACCGACGGCATTCATTCTCCTAGCGTCCTGGCAGGGACGAGCGGCAGCCATCTTGAATGATGTCACGAGTCTAACCTCCTGCTCTGTCATTCCTTCCCCATGGCGGTCATTTTACCAGCCAGTACCGACGGCGGTCAATTTGCCAGCCAGTACTGACGGCGGGCATTTTGCCTGCCAGTACCGATGGCCATCTTGTTCCCTACTTCATGCTCTTGCATTCCACCCTACCTGAGCAGGAATTTGAAATCAGGTACGCGAGGCTCTCGAAAGAGTCTCGTCTCCGATTGCCTACGCGAGGCTCTTGAAAGGGTCTCGACCCCGATTGGATATGCGAGGCTCTTGAAAAGGTCTCGGTCCGATTGGCTATGCGATGCTCTCGAAAGGGTCTGGTCTCTGATTGGTTACACGAGGCTCTCGGAAGGGCCTCGTCTCCTATTGACTATGCGAAGCTCTCGAAAGGGTCTCGGCACCGATTGGCTAGAGAGGGCTTTCATTGCATTCTTATAAGCATAGTTAGCTATAATTTCCGAACAGTTAAAAATACATTCACCAGATTCATAAGATAGATATCACCCCAAACAACGAAAATGACTGAAGGGTCATTTACGCCCTATGAGAACTTATAAGAATAGTTGGCCATAATTTCCGAACTGTTTAAGATAGTCACCAAATTCGTAACATAGGCATCACCTCCGACAAGGAAAATGATGGCAGAGTCATTTATGCTGTATGCGTACTTATAAGCATAGTTGGCAGTAATTTCCNACCTCCGACAAGGAAAATGATGGCAGAGTCATTTATGCTGTATGCGTACTTATAAGCATAGTTGGCAGTAATTTCCGAACTGTTTAAAATACATGCACCAAATTCATAACATACACAACACCCCTGACAATGAAATGATCGCAGGGTAACTTAGGACCTGTGCATACTTATAAGCATAGTTGGCTGTAATTTCCTAACCGTTTTAGATACAGTCGCCAAATTCGTAACATACACAATACTCCCGATAACGAAAATGATCGCAGGGTAATTTATGCCCTATGTATACTTATGAGAATAGTTTACTGTAATTTCCGAATCGTTTAAGATACAGTCACCAATTTCATAACATACGCAATACTCCCGACAGTGAAAATGATCGCAGTTTATGCCCTGTGCATATTTACAAGCATAGTTGACTGTAATTTCCGAACCATTTAAGATACAGTCACCAAATTCTTAACATAGACATCGCCCCCGACAACGAAAATGNCCCGATAACGAAAATGATCGCAGAGTCATTTATGCCGTATGCATACTTATGAGAATAGTTTACTGTAATTTATGAATCGTTTAAGATAGTGTCACCAGATTCATAACATACCCAACACTCCTGCCAACGAAAATAAGCGCAGGGTAATGTATGCCCTAAATGCTCTTTCTCGAGGTAGCCAACAATACCGTACCCTTACTGTGCCAGAGTTTACCCGGCATTTGTTTGATGCCAAGAACATGATGGCTACCTGCGATTCACACCACGGTCGTTACCTCACAGTTGCTACAGTCTTCTGTGGCCACATGTCCATGAAGAAGATGGATTATCAGATACTAAACCCTCAGAACAAGAACCGCAGCTACTTCGTTGAGTAGATCCCAAACAATGTGAAGACNTGGATTATCAGATACTAAACCCTCAGAACAAGAACCGCAGCTACTTCGTTGAGTAGATCCCAAACAATGTGAAGACTGCAGTTTAAGATTGTCACCAAATTCGCAACATATGCATTGCCCCATCAACTTATAAGCATAGTTGACTATAAATTCCGAACCATTTTAGATACAGTCACCAAATTCGTAACATAGACATCGCCCCCGACAACGAAAATGATCGCAGGGTTATTTATGTCTTATGTGCACTTATAAACAGAGTCGGCTGTAATTTCCAAACCACAGGTGTTCAGTGTCTGAAGTAGAACATGCATACACATTGGCCTGCACGCACTCATCAATACCCCTTGTCGCATTGCAGCTCAAGTATCTACCAACTCGATCCCCCTTAGCGACAGTTAGCCTCCCTTAACTGACCAATAACATCCAGACTGGATATATATATATGTCAAAACCTATATGTAAATGCATGTCAGCATGTATAACTAACAACAAACTGCGATATTCAGAAAGCAAGATATATACAAATGTTATACATTCACGATGCACATAGTTGTGGTAACTGTTAAATACTTATATGACAATATAAACGATCATCATCAGTCCTACACAAGGGTCGGCAGCTCAAGTCATCGCAAACATGGGTAACCCTTAACAACCGGCAATAGAATGGACAAAATTAATTTATATATATGGTTATAATATTAACAAGCCATACATCATATATATATATATAAATGTAATGAGAAAAATTGTTATAAGCACTTACCAACCAGCACAATTACATATTAAAGAAGCATCGAGTGCTGTACACAGTGTGTGTTAAATGTCGCTATACAATACCAGACTGTCCGGACCAGTACAACAGAATAGCAAACGACTTCCTTACGCATCGACTGAAACGAAACCATTGCATTTAGTGAACAACCAACAATCACGTCAATAGCAGCGGAACATATCCGACACGGACGAGTTCGCGTTATCAATCTGTAGAGCCTTCCCAGACAGCCGACGGCCAGCGCGAACACCGTGCAGGTCTCGGCAAGCGGAGAGATGGCACAGAACACTAGCCACGAGAGAGTTGCATCAGACTCCAGGGTGCCAGACCAGCCAAGTCACACATGTTCTTTCCTTTACGAGAGGAATTCAGATATACAGTACAAAATTACAATTTGTCATGTTTTAAATACTATATTTATATATGAACTTATTTTTAATACATATAAATTACATATNACAAAATTACAATTTGTCATGTTTTAAATACTATATTTATATATGAACTTATTTTTAATACATATAAATTACATATTAGCAGAACTGTAAGCACATACGAAACAACACACATTAAAACCATTAGTTGCGCAAGAGAGAGACGACACTGCTACGCACTGTGACAAACAGATTTAAAAAAAATTAATTATTAAACTAAATAGTTATTTACATTTACCAACAAATACTTATGTGTGAGCATCGTGTAATGTACGTTTATGTTACGCAACGAAATTTCCGCTGTAAAGTGTGGGAACGATAATATTAACACTGATGCAAACTAANCAAGAAAACTCAGCCAAAATGGTTCCAAGCGCTCTTAAATAGGGCAAATTCAAATTAAAAAAAAAAAAAAAATTACATATTAGCAGAACTGTAAGCCCATACGAAACAACACACATTAAAACCATTAGTTGCGCAAGAGAGAGACGACACTGCTACGCACTGTGACAAACAGATTTAAAAAAAATTAATTATTAAACTAAATAGTTATTTACATTTACCAACAAATACTTATGTGTGAGCATCGTGTGATGTACGTTTATGTTACGCAACGAAATTTCCGCTGTAAAGTGTGGGAACGATAATATTAACACTGATGCAAACTAAAATATAAAAAATTAAATGAAAAGGAAAATAGTTATAAGCACTTACGATCCATCCCAATCACATATTACACATACATGTTCTTTTACGAGAGCAATTCAGTTATACAGTGCAAGTTAACAATTTATTTCGTTTGAATACACCAAGCATGACTATTAAAATTTTGCTTCTAATAAACTAATGTTGGTAGAGGATATCTCTTCCGCCCACCCTATTCACGTTTAGGTCTGTAAATGCAGTTCATACTACCATGCATCACTCAGAACTTCATTTTCTCGTCATCGAGAATACATTGTGAAAACGATAGGAAGTTGTTATAGTGGTCAGATAATTGTATTAACTTTCATGACAAACACAAATATTAAATCACTTGCAGCACTCAGATACCGAGCTTGCATACCTGCCTAAAGAATTCCTTCTCACATACACTGAAGAGCCAAAAAAACTGGTATAGGCATGTGTATGCAAATAACAGAGGTATGGAACCAATCAGAGTAACGCGATGCGGTCGGCAGCGGCTATATAAGACAACAAGCGTCTGGCAAAGTTGCTAGATCGGTTACTGCTGCTACAATGGCCGGTTATCAATATTTAAGTGAGTTTGAATGTGGTTTTATAGTCAGCGCACAAGAGATGGGACATAGAATCTCCGAGGTAGTGACAAAATATGGATTTTCGCGTACGACCATTTCACAAGTGTACCATGAATATCGGGAATCCGGTAAAACATCAAATCTTCGACATCGCTGCGGCCAGAAAAAGATCGTGAATGAACGGGACAAACGACGACTGACGAGAATCATTAAACATGACAGACGTGCAACCTTTTCTCAAATTGGTGCAGATTTCAATGTCTCCTGCATAACTTCAGACGTCAGTCGAGTCCATGCTACATCGTCGTGCGGCACTTCTGCATGCTCGCGGGGGCCCTACACGATATTAGGCAGGTGTACCAGTTTTTTGTCTCTTCAGTGTATGTACAACACGAACTAAAATCCTTCTACAAACACCTACCTGTCTATCTGCAGCAGGACGAAGGGATTCTTAGCTGTCTGCCATGCCTAGGATGTCTTCAAGGTAGCATGCTGATGTAAACAGATATATAAAAATAATTATTAATGCAAATATTTGTAACCTTTAACAACCTATGTATATTGCGCGAGCACCGTGTGCTATACATCACGTTAGTCAAAATTTTTTTTTGCGAAGCCGAGAAGCATAGGTGCGATAAGGTCAACACTGCTATACATTGATGCAAACAGATATAAAAATGCAAGGAAAAAATAGTTATAAGTACTTGTCAACCATTGCAATTACATATTACATATGCGTCGTGGACTGTACTCTGTATCTTAAACGATGCTATACAATACCAGGCCATCCTGGTCAGTACAACAGATTAGCAGACGACTTCCTTACAAACTGACTGAAATGTAACCATCGCATTCAGAGTACAACACTAGCAGCGAAACGCGTCTGACCCAACCGTCTTTGTGTGAACAACTAACAGGGAATATGTAGGGCAGCTCGGATGGTTGGCCGGCGATGCGAGCACCCTGCAGGTCTCGGCAAGTCGAATGGATGACACAGATCACTGGCCGAGAGGGAGCTGCGTCAGGCTCCAGGGTCACACACATACACTTCCCTTTACGAGAGGAATTCAGTTATACATTACAAGGTATCAATTTATCCAGTTTTTAATACTAAATATATACATGTACTTGAATATATAGCATTTATAGTGTTAGAACTGTAAGCATATACGAAACAACATACATTCAAACCATTAGTCAAACACTGTTACGTGCTGTTTATAGGAAAAACTCATGTACCCTGATGGCATTGGAGACAGTACATCATCCTTGAAAATAATGTATCGCAGGTTCAAAACCCATAGAGAGTCCGATCATTTCACAGGTAAAAATACAACATGATATGCAATTTTAAAACACTTCTGTATTATATATATACATATTAAAATATCGAGCTCATACTGCCAAANCGAGAGGAATTCAGTTATACATTACAAGGTATCAATTTATCCAGTTTTTAATACTAAATATATACATGTACTTGACTATATAGCATTTATAGTGTTAGAACTGTAAGCATATACGAAACAACATACATTCAAACCATTAGTCACACACTGTTACGTGCTGTTTATAGGAAAAACTCATGTACCCTGATGGCATTGGAGACAGTACATCATCCTTGAAAATAATGTATCGCAGGTTCAAAACCCATAGAGAGTCCGATCATTTCACAGGTAAAAAAACAACATGATATGCAATTTTAAAACACTTCTGTATTATATATATACATATTAAAATATCGAGCTCATACTGCCAAANACAACATGATATGCAATTTTAAAACACTTCTGTATTATATATATACATATTAAAATATCGAGCTCATACTGCCAAAATCTCAATGAACTATATCTCCAACAAAATATTTCGTACATGACCCTACACAATGTATGTTCATCTCAAATACTGGCACCCTGTCGGACATTTATAAGTAGATAACAAGCAGGTCAGGCTGTGAAAACACTAGACGGATAACACGAACCATCATGCCATGATAATTATATAAATGCAGATAGTTACATCTACTACGATAATGTACGTTGTTACAATATAAAGATGTAATCATTAGTTGAAGACTTACCATCTGTGACTGCATCGTCAACAGCAAGGGACTGGGAAGGTTTGCTCCTTACATCGCGACAACATGAAAGTAGTCTCAATGCATGTTCGCCCGCAGTGGTAGTCTGAATAAACATAGCAAGAAGTGTAAATATAATGCTTGTGGTTCATCGGGAAGTGAGTTGGAAGTATTGTAGCAAGACACTCACTTGCAACCTGTCAGTTATTTATAAACAAATAGCAGTAGGTACATTTCTTAGCGGATAAAAAATTTTGAAAAATAAAACTTTTATTTTTATTTTTTACATTTATTCATAATTATAACCAAATCATACACATACATAATATGTTATTCAATAAAGCCTTTAGCTTCAAGTTCATCAATAATCGAGTTTATCTCTTCGTCGATAGAAATATGTTCACTTCTCTGCAATAAGACCAACACCCGTAATCTATCAACCAGGTCATTGGGGTCTTCAGAAAATAGCTGGTTAGACTTCACGTCACTCTTTGCAGATGGTTCACGATACACGTCAGCATCTATGTTCTTCCACGATGAGTAGTTTNAGACTTCACGTCACTCTTTGCAGATGGTTCACGATACACGTCAGCATCTATGTTCTTCCACGATGAGTAGTTTGCAAGATACCTCTGGGACAGAGTACTTGGTTCGAATCTGCGTTTCTTCTGTCTCAACTTCAAGCAGCTCTTATCTTCAGCAACATGTTTATGATTTTGCTTTGCAGATGTCGAAACTTCATCATTAGTAGAATATACACGAACCAACCGCAAAAAAANACATGTTTATGATTTTGCTTTGCAGATGTCGAAACTTCATCATTAGTAGAATATACACGAACCAACCGCAAAAAAATTCTACAATATGAAAAATGCAATACACTATTTACCAGCGAAGTTAATGTGACGTCACATTATACGACTTGTAAAGGTTGTAGACTTTGCTTGCCACTAAACACTATGTATTTAAACCAGCGTTCATGCAAGAGACTACGTCACTGCTACATATTGATGATTAAATATTTAAAAAATGCAAAGGTAAATAGTTATAAACTCCTATCGACCATTACATATTGCGCGAGCAACGAACGCTGTACATTACGTTAGACTGAAAAAAAAAAAATTGTCTCGAAATGCTGATGCCAGCAGACATAAAATAAGGAAAATAGTTATTATCACCTACCAACCAACATGTATTGCACAAGTGACAAGCACTATACAGCGCATCACTCGATGTTAGACAATGCCAAGAGTCTGAAAACTGGCGTGGTAGCCTTGGTTTGTACAGCAAAATAGTAAACTATTTTCCCCACCTACACCCTCCGACTGAGCTATGATACAGTGCAGAGGCACGCGAATTCCACTACCAACCAACGCATAATGTGCGAGCATCGAGCAACGTACTTTACATTAGACTAAAATAAAATACTATGACAGAGTCGAGAAGCAGGGAGAGCGGAAAGGTCGACACTGCTACATACCGATGCAAACAGATATAAAAATAAAATGTAAAGGAAAAATTTGTTAAGCACTTACCAACCAGAATAAGCGTCGAAGCTTTAGATGATGCAAGACAAGACCAGACCGCCCTGGTCAGTACAACAGCCATTCCCCTAAGTTTTCTCATATTCCTTCTGACATCCTTTCACCTGGCGTCCTAGCGGGAACGTGTATTCCTGCAGAATGCAGAACACTTACCTATTCGTGCAGTATAGCGATATCAGTGTTGCTATTTTGTCGAGAACTTTAGTAAACAGCTGGAATGCTCGTCAACGGGAAAAAGAACCAACACGTATTGCACAAGTGTTCGAACACTGTACAGCGCATCACTCGATGCTAGACAACACCATACGTCTGATAACTAACGTGGTAGCCTCGGTTAGTACGACAAAATAGTAAACGATTTTCCCACGTTCACACTCCGACCTAGCTATGATACAGTACAGAGGCATGCGAATTCCACTACCAACCAACACATAATGTATATGGGGTATTGTAACGCCCTCTTCCAGTTAATAGTACGAACAGTAGATGAGATATGATGTAGAGTGAGTATGACGGGTACGCAATAATTACTCTCTGTATTCCAACTTTGAAATACTTTTTTGTTAATAACATTAACAAAACAAACATGGATAGAATTTGATGTTAGAGCACTGTGTACGTAAGCAAGGTGTAGGCTGTACACAGTAAAAAGAGCACTTCTGAAAGCCCTGCTTAGGATCTACTTTTAAGCGCATTTTGTATTCTTCCACCATATGTAAAAAAAATTGGCGTGGGCCTAGTCACTTTATTCATGCGTCGGGCAATTTACACTGTGAAAATGTCAGAAAATAAATAATTTACAAATTTGCCCAATCCTATACTTAATTTCCTTAAAAAAAATTAAGCAAAATAAAAATTGAATGTATTCATAAATATTTACGTAACACTTTTAATTCAACGTTAATATATGGAACTACTTTTCAGTCGTTACCAACTTTACTGGGTGCTTAACACTTAAAATACAGGTAGGTAGGAGCAGTGAAATTTTCAGAGGGTTGATTTCAGAAGTTCTTAGTTGATCATAAACAGCTTATATTTTAAATGTTTTTATACTTCTTCTGACCAAGTTTTAATGCAACTAAAATATACCCGAGTTGGTCAAAATATTTTATTCAAATAAAAATATAGGTCTATTGAAAAACCAAACTTAAACAATCAGGTTCTTCCCTGTTAATCATATGATTTTGACAGTTTCCCTAGCGATATGCGAGACAACGTCGGAGTTATGCGCCGATGACGAAAATCGGTATACCTTATCTTTAGTCTATATGGTTGCCCACCCCTCTGATGGACAGATTCATTTTGTTGGTGAACCGTGCCTGTTTCCCGCTTCGCCCGACTAGTAGTTGCGAAGTCGTCGTCGAGAGTGCTTTTACTGTGAACACCTGGGGCGGTACGGGATATTAGAATATCTTTAATTTCCTCTGGCTTCACCAGTCAAGAAGAGAGCTCCGGTGGATGTGCGGTTAGCTCGCCGGCCTCCCAACACGGTCATCCGGCTTTTTGTCCCTGAGAATGCTCCTAGTAGGTAAAGGATCTATACTTTTGGTTGGGGAGGGGGTGCAGGTCTATACTTTCGAGCAGTAGCATGGGAAGGGAGCAATGTTCTATCATAATTTTAGGAAACATCTTTAAATGAATCAAACAAAATCAGTATTTTATACATTTATGATATTATTTATATTAAGTTTAAAAACATTTAAATAATAGTTTCACGTCAGTATTAGGGNGAGTCCACGTTTTCATACGTGGGGAACATTGCAGACTTTGCTGCCGATAGGTTATTTCTAGATGCAACAATTGCCCTCACAAATACATTCCTTTGCTCGTCAATTAAGAGTATGAAACGCAGTTCTTACGTATGTGAGACCTAAACCCTCTAGGACGCTACCCACTCCTTTCATTAAACGTTATTATAGTCATATTTTTTTGTGTTTTATTATAATTTTGTATCTGTTTCCATGCTGACGCATAGTTCACTGAAGAAGTGGGTCAGCCGATATCCGCTATCCCCAGAGTTGGTAAAAGTTTCTCCGTTATGGAAAGGAAGGAGTGATGACCTGAGGCTATGATGATCACGACGTGAGTTGTTAACCACGGTGCAGTGGCTTTAACGATACTCGTTGGAGAAAACCATTTATATTTTATTTAGAATCATCCATACGCTCTAAAGTTTTCCATCATATAACATAAATTAGCTCTTCTAGCATGGATCTTATTTGTCACTCTCCGCACTTTCTCAATGGTAAATCTTACCTTGATTCATCTCGTCGTATAGCTATACAAGTCTTCTTCGGGCGATCAAAATCGAGATTCTACATGTTTTGCGTTATAAATGATCACCTGAACAATCTGGCACAAAGAGTACCCAAAAGTTGCATCAAATGGCAGTATTNATGTTTTGCGTTATAAATGATCACCTGAACAATCTGGCACAAAGAGTACCCAAAAGTTGCATCAAATGGCAGTATTGCTAGAGTTTGTCTCTATTCTAACTACAGCCTGCTACGAGTAAACCATACTGTACGAGAAAAAAGCGCTGGTCAGTCACTGAAATAAAATTACATCATAGACTGTATCTCGAATAACGTCGTAATCTTGATGGCGTAAGTAGTGAGTGAAGCTATTTACAATTTTGGTAAGAATGCAGAATATTCACCAGCAGTCAAAAGATGAAAATGCCNATGTTTTGCGTTATAAATGATCACCTGAACAATCTGGCACAAAGAGTACCCAAAAGTTGCATCAAATGGCAGTATGACTAGAGTTTGTCTCTATTCTAACTACAGCCTGCTAAAAGTAAACCATACTGTACGAGAAAAATCGCGACCAGTCAGTGACTTTATTTTAATGTAGTATCTGACATACTCGAATAACGTCGTAATCTTGATGACATAAGTAGTGAGTGAAGCTATTTACAATTTTGGTAAGAATGCAGAATATTCACCAGCAGTCAAAACATGAAAATGCCATTACAGAGCGATTGCAAATGATTTGTGTGTGTAAATTGGATTACGAACTCCAAATACAACTGTTTGCATGACACAGCCAGTATTTAAAACTCATGCTTGTGAAACCTGGATTATAGGGACGGCAGAAAGGAAACGGCTAGAGTCATCTGAGGTCACGTGTTACAAACGAATGTTGAAGATCAGCTGGATCGATCTTCTCACTAATGACGAGGTGTTTANTCATCTGAGGTCACGTGTTACAAACGAATGTTGAAGATCAGCTGGATCGATCTTCTCACTAATGACGAGGTGTTTAGACGAGCTGGTGAGGAACACACCTTTTGGAAGACCTTACAGAGAAGAAAATACAGGATGATAGGTCACATCCTGAGTAACACAATGAACTACCCAAGGTGATAATTGAAGGAAGGATAGATGGGAAGAACCACAGAGAAAGACTGAGCTGCATGAGCCAAATTATCAGTGACATGAAATGTAGCAGCTAAGAGAGAGAGAGAGAGAGAGAGAGAGATATAGAGATAGAGAGAGAGAGAGAGAGAGAGAGAGAGACTGTGAGAGGTGTATCAAAATGAGTGTGGTGTAAATCTGTCAAAGATTATTCTATGATTTACATGAAAATTTTTATTAAAGTAATAGCATATTCTTGAATTTAGGGATATTATTGGTGTCCTGAGGATATTGAGTTAGAACATAAGAAAGAATTCAATGCCTGTGTCTAACTGAGGAAGACTGAGAATTTTAAAAATGATTTTTTAGTTCCTCCAGTAATTGTTTTGAACAATAAATATTTCAACATTGAAAATTTCGTCAATCAATAAACTTGCATCAGTATTTTATTTATTCGTTTTTATGTATAATATTACAGTTTTTATATATTTATTTTGGAATGTCATACTTGAGTTAATTTTCACCTTTAAAGAAATGCAATCAAAGAATTTAATACAGGGACTACCTCTTGAACCAAAATAAAATTTTAATATTAATGAGTGAACGTAAATAATGTAGTTTTAGAATTCAAAATATTTTACTTTAATTGCTCCCAACTATGTATTTCTGTATTAATTTAAGATCTTAGCGAAGTAACTTAAGCAAATGCTCATGTGAATAAAGAGTTGCGAAAGTTAAGTTATAGACCTAAGTCAGATTTGTATATGAGTGCACATGGAAAAATGTATTTAATTACTATTATACTCATTCCATGTAATTTATAATATTCAAGAGCTCATTTAAGCGTGCCAACAAGAGAAAAAACGTTAACTATTTTTACATTAACAAAACGTTACCTTTACAAATAATTGCATGTAGACAGTCGTGACTGTACGGCTTTATACGACATAATTTTAACAGATTGATTAATAAAATGATACTAAAAAGTGTGTATAAAAGTGGGCATTATTAGTGATATTATATTTTACTAAGTGTGGATGTGTACTAATAGGTTATAATGTCAAAATAGGTAACACCTTGCAGGATTTTTGTTCATACAAAATAATGATATAAATCAAAATTAATATGTCAAATACCTTGATCCCCATTTGTTAGAAACATCTGTTGTTTGGGGGGGGGGGATAGTTTCACTATCAATTTTAGAAGGTGACCATTTCGAAAATTATTTTCATGTAGCACTGACATTACCGGAATTGTATGTATAAAATAGAGAATAACGGGGCATGGCAAATGAACTGCTTTTTAAGGCTTTTGTAGACTTTATATATATATATATATATATATCCAATTTCAAAAGGTCTTTTCAATTCTGGACTTCAATCATACTCTTATAAAACAGCGGAAACTTCTAAATTTATAGTGTTTAATCGCGCATTTAATTAAGTATTTTTCTAACTTCATCAAGTGTCTTAAACAAAAATATCGAGTCGCTCAAGTTTAAAGGGGTTTTTCACAAAGTAAATGATCAAATGTAGTACACTTGTCGTTATTGTTAACACCGAAGACTTATTTACTTCTAATTTAAAACAGGAATGTGCGTGTAAAAATGTTTTCGTAATAATTTAACCCTTTCAGACCCACTTTAATTTACGGTTTCAGGTGTTGCAAAAAAAAATTGTGATGCTTGCTGTGCTTAAGTCGACTCAACTCTTGTTTCGTTGTCACAGCCAATGAGCTGTAGGCTATATGTTCGGCTACTGTTATATGAACCGATCATGACCTAAAACCGTAAGAAGGTTTGCGAATAATTTACCCACAAGTAAGATCATTGGTCATTGGGCTTTGCAGTGTGCAGCACAGACCAAAAATTACCTATACGTGCGTAATGCACACAAATGTCCACAATTGGTTTGAATGGGGTAAATAAAGATTTTTCAATTTTGACATCTGCGTAAATCCGAATCCAATAGATCACCAACTCAAATATTCGATATTTTTTAACGGTCAGAAGCGTCGAAAATGTTTAATGAAGTGATGTAACTGAAACCTGTTAGTCAATCGCAAATGATTTTTAACCCGGCAAAACTCACTGCTCCATTTGAAATACGCTGTCCTGGAAACCCCATTAGCACACTGCTGGCACGATACAAGGTTCACGCGATGCGTGAGGTTTGGCAAATGGCTAGTTGCCCATCGCTCAGTAGCAGGCATCAGAGGCAAGATACTTTCTCCAATCACACGTGCTATTCGAGCCGAGCTTGGGATTCAGGGACAGTACGACATCCTGCACCAAGTGGACTGCCCGAGTGCTCACGACGAAATATTGTGCGGCTTGACGTCACACGCCTAGAAGTGTTCAAGACGGCGAACTTGCTGATTAAAAGTGGACTCCAGACATCATTACCGATTCGGCGCGCAAATTGAGTAGTGCAGTTAGCGGTATTTTAAATACGGCATGCTCGCAAATACCATCACCGTGTCGGCTTCCTCATTACTCGAGCTCGAGGCCTCAGCAAAAATTGCTAACACGGGACGCTCATGGAGTAACGCACCGGAAAATTGCGTCTTCTACTGAACTGAAGTCTCATTTACCGCACGATTAATAACTGGAGGTACCTGGCCTAGTTAGTTCAGTTAGCGGATTCTCGTTTTTTACACGCTACTTGGAAGCAAAGNTTAATAACTGGAGGTACCTGGCCTAGTTAGTTCAGTTAGCGGATTCTCGTTTTTTACACGCTACTTGGAAGCAAAGGAAAGTAATTACATATATCTGGAAATCTGGAAGAATTAAATAGTTGTGCATAATAACTAACGAAATGAAGTTATGGCTACATGGAATGGTTTCAGATTTAAATGTTAATTTATTTTTCTATTCGATTTTTGATTAAACAGCTTGTGTTTTTTTTTTTTTTTTACTATATTGAGCTTTGCCTAAAACACTTGTTTGTTATAATTAAAATGTATAAATCTGACTACCAAAACATAAAATGTTTTACAACATAATTAAAGGAAGAAATTCAGAAGTTTGTTTATTTAAAATAAGCATCGGAATGTTCTGTAGACGTTAAACTGACGCCATATTGAGAGGCGTGATATTAAATGTGCTATTGTTTCATTTTTGCTCAATAGTGATACATGTAAAAATTAGGTACAATGTTATTCTTAACATTATATTTTAAAACTTATTTAATTATAACTTATTCTCCCAATTTATCAAAGCCCGCGTACTTTACGAGATTTTTTTCTTCGGGTTCATACACATATTCCACGGAAATCGTATTTAGGATAAGAAAGAAACTTTTAAACTTGAAAAGCAAAATTAATTTGTTCTAGCAGAAGTTGAACGTAATTTAAGAGAGGCGACAGAAAAGAACGTTTATGAAATGCGTGACATTGTGACGAGTATCATTTGTGTAGTGCATTGGAACTGAAACTATTGACAAAGCTAGAGAGCCACCCACCATTCTCCCAGTGGGCGTAATAAGAGCTGCAGAAGGCTTGTCTGTAACCAAGCAGTAAATATCTCCTTGCCAAATTAACGAAATAAAAAACCCTTGTAAATCTGACAAAAAAACACGTGAGGTGATGTGATGGTTTTTTTTAAGTCAGCGAGGGAGCACTACATAGATAATTTGACAACAACGTGCATAAACTTCGTTTTAGGTTTCCTATGACTTCCGTTGAAAATCATCAGAAAACGCATAATGGTAAACATTATTTTTAAAAAAATAATTTAACAATGTGTCGCACAGTAGGGGACCGTCGCAGACGTTTGTGAAGCGTTCTCTTCCAAGAACGTTAAATAGTTCCTGGTTCAAAATCCAAATAAGCCGTTGGTGGATACATTATTTTTGGTTATCAGAGTAGATAAGCGAAAGTGTGGTACGTTATTTTATTTATATTCAGGATTAAAACTACAAATACTAATAATAAAAAAAAAATATGATGGAGCAGTCCTGATGACAGATTAACGATATTTGCCACATTTGTGATTATGAAAGCTCAGTAATAATTATACTGAGTACGTATTATGAACAGTTTGTAAATTATTTTCTTCGTAGTTATTTCGAATCGTTTATACTTCGGTTGGCGAATAAATACCAGCTGTCAAATAGTGTCATGTGTTTATTATATAGTCGTAAATAGTGTCGCATGNTAATAACTGGAGGTACCTGGCCTAGTTAGTTCAGTTAGCGGATTCTCGTTTTTTACACGCTACTTGGAAGCAAAGAAAAGTAATTACATATATCTGTAAATCTGGAAGAATGAAATAGTTGTGCATAATAACTAACGAAATGAAGTTATGGCTACATGGAATGGTTTCAGATTTAAATGTTAATTTATTTTTCTATTCGATTTTTGATTAAACAGCTTGTGTTTTTTTTTTTTTTTTACTATATTGAGCTTTGCCTAAAACACTTGTTTGTTATAATTAAAATGTATAAATCTGACTACAAAAACATAAAATGTTTTACAACATAATTAAAGGAAGAAATTCAGAAGTTTGTTTATTTAAAATAAGCATCGGAATGTTCTGTAGACGTTAAACTGACGCCATATTGAGAGGCGTGATATTAAATGTGCTATTGTTTCATTTTTGCTCAATAGTGATACATGTAAAAATTAGGTACAATGTTATTCTTAACATTATATTTTAAAACTTATTTAATTATAACTTGTTCTCCCAATTTATCAGAGCCCGCGTACTTTATGAGATTTTTTTCTTCGGGTGCATACACATATTCCACGGAAATTGTATTTAGGATAACAAAGAAACTTTTAAACGTGAAAAGCAAAATTAATTTGTTCTAGCAGGAGTTGAACGTAATTTAAGAGAGGCGAGATAAAAGAACGTTTATGAAATGCGTGACATTTGTGACGAGTATCATTTGTGTAGTGCATTGGAACTGAAACTATTGACAAAGCTAGAGAGCCACCCACCATTCTCCCAGTGGGCGTAATAAGAGCTGCAGAAGGCTTGTCTGTAACCAAGCAGTAAATATCTCCTTGCCAAATTAACGAAATAAAAAACCCTTGTAAATCTGACAAAAAAAACACCTGAGGTGATGTGATGGTTTTTCTGAAGTCAGTGAGGGAGCACTACATTGATAATACAACGTGCATAAACTTTGTTATAGGTTTGCCACGACTTCCGTTTAAAACCATCAGAAAACGCATAATAGTAAACATTATATATAAAAAAAAATAATTTAACAATGTATCGCACAGTAGGGGACCGTCGCAGACGTTTGTGAAGCGTTCTCTTCCAAGAACGTTAAATAGTTCCTGGTTCAAAATCCAAATAATCCGTTGGTGGATACATTATTTTTGGTTATCAGAATAGATAAGCAAACGTGTAGTACGTTATTTTATTTATCTTCAGAATTAAAACTACAAGAACTAATAATGATTTTTTTTTTGGAGCAGTCCTGATGACATATTAACGATATTTGCCACATTTGTGATTATGAAAGCTCAGTAATAATCATACTGAGTACGTATTATGAACAGTTTGTAAATTATTTTCTTCGTAGTTATTTCGAATCGTTTAGACTTCGGTTGGCGAATAAATACCAGCTGTCAAATAGTGTCATGTGTTTATTATATAGTCGTAAATAGTGTCGCATGNACTTCGGTTGGCGAATAAATACCAGCTGTCAAATAGTGTCATGTGTTTATTATATAGTCGTAAATAGTGTCGCATGTTTATTAAGTCCAAAAATATTTTCAAATTGTTTTGCATATTTTGTCTAAACAATCGATACAAAAATTCTACGAATTAACGAATTGCTAAGTCCGCGGGTTGGAACTACAATTATCAAGAGTCGACAGTTCGTCTGTAAGTAGACTGCTGTAAAGGAAACGTCATGGAGAAAGCCGTGGGTCACGGTGGAAAAGAAGTGGCTGCAGAGTGCTAGAAGAAAAGAGGTTGCTATGTTATGGANCATGTTATTTCTGGTCGAGGTGCTCCGTCGACCGCAACTGCAGATTGTGCGGCTGTGTTGCTGTTTTCACGTGTGTAACTGACCGTGTCTTCTACGCCTTAATTACCGCTCCGCGCGGTACAGGCGCATGACGTGAACATGGTCGGAGGGAGTTGTCTGGGGCGGTCACACTTTCCACCCCCTGCAATTAAAAAGCTGGTCTTTAATTAATTTGAGTGACAGTGTCATACGGCGTGAATCGTGCCTTGGTTCCTACAGGCGCCATCTTCCTCCTGCATGTTTGCCGTTTCGTCTCCATAATCATCTCCGATTTGATACCGGAGTATTATCCGCTTTGCTTACTTACCTCGCGTATAATAACCGTAATACGCATTTATTCTTGACGTGGGACTCGAACCCAAAGTTCCAATACCGTATAGTTTTGGCGTAATTGTACGTGTTTGCTAGGACCTTCTCTCCAATTGCTGACTCCGGTGAGTTTTTAGTAATTTGTTATTATTCTCCATTAAATTCCTTCGTACCCTTTCCTCGAATGAACCCTACAGTGTGTTAGATTTTACGTGAGTGTAGCTAAGTTGATAGATTTGCATTTGTGTGCCGATAACGTTCTGTCAAGAACTTCGACTGCGAAGTGCGAGACGGCACTGCTGGCAACTGCTTAACGAGGAATTGAGAAATAAAAATGGCGACATTTATGAACATTTTAAATAACTGGTTTTGGCATACTTTCTCCTCCCTGTGTTAATCGGCGATGTATCAAAAATTTCTAGTTTAAATTTCAAAAGCCAAGTTTATTTATATAAAAAAACAAGTTTGTTTATAACATATAAAAATGTGTTGTACGCGTGGCAATGCAGGTCTGCATTCTGTGTTACTGTGTGAGGTCATGGAAGTATTAAATTACGTATTTACTACAGGCAGCAACCGCTGTCATCGCAAAACAGGGGAAATTACCCTGTTTGTGTAGGAAAATAGCTGTTCGTAAATAAAAGCCACATATGTGTACGCTGTTAATAATTCTGCATGGCAAAGACAACAAAAAGGCTCCTTTGTTGCAACATCCTTGGCCAGGCAGTTTATCTACATTACAGCACGCGACAGGGTGCATGACAATACCTGCAACTTTTCACACACTCACGAGTCCGTTTGGAAAGGCTG
This sequence comes from Clitarchus hookeri, assembly GCA_002778355.1. Classification (NCBI taxonomy): domain Eukaryota; kingdom Metazoa; phylum Arthropoda; class Insecta; order Phasmatodea; family Phasmatidae; genus Clitarchus; species Clitarchus hookeri. The sequence continues at coordinate 361,377 of NQII01002058.1, forward strand.
GCGAATTGGTATAGCGAGGAGAGAATGTTCTTTGAATGAGACTTGCAACGGTAGTAAGTAACATTAGGCATATGCGTTTTGGTGTTTTTGTCTGGTTTCCTTTGTGAATACTTAAATGATCCCTTCTGCTGAATTTCGTGTGCGTTATTCACACATCTGTTATAACAAGTGCTGGTCATGGATTGTTTTATGTGGCGGTGTGTTTTATTTCGAAATCTGAGTTTTCTTTGACGCACACCTAAGCTTTACATTGAAGTGTGTCCAGAATAATAGTCCGTTCAGTTAAGGTTGCAATAGGCAGGGAGATTGGTAGAATGGGGTCAGGAACAAATCTTCATGAGAAACTTGAACTATAATGTGCTAAGGTGCTTTGGGCATCATATTGCCAGCGAAAGCAAGTGGTCACCTCCTAAATGTTGTTGATACTTATGTTCACAATATACATTACTGAAAACACACAAGTTAGAAACTTAGACGTAGAAAATTTTTGCGAAATTTGTGAGAACACATTTACGAAACGTTCCGTGAAATTTACAGTAAGTTTGAAAAAAAAAAAAAAAAAAAAAACCACACACNAAAAACCACACACACACACACACACACACACACACACACACACACACACACACACACACTAAGTGTCCGTAATTTTAAAATATTTCAGAGTACATTTTTACAAATGCTTTTTCTTAATTTCACATAAATATTTTCTAGCGTGTGGACTAATGTATGAAACGGGATTAACCTTAGTCAATGCAGTCGTTACCGGCAACGACTGCCACGTTTCTCACATGCTGAAAGCTGGGATACCAGTATTAACAGGTTTCGAATCCGGATCGTAGTGCCGCGAGGCCGGTGTGCTAATTACACGTCACCGAAACCCGTTTCAGTAAATCACAGTAATGGAAATAATTCAGCTGCAGTAATGTTATCATCACCTCTCCTCTAGAAATACACCTGTGATTTGGCGGGAAGCAATTTCTGAAACAATACTTGCTGTCGAGGATCAAGCACGGAGATCATTAACCCTTTGCAATCTGAGGCATGGTCGGCGTTCGGTAAATCACCCACGACGGCCTGTCTACGGACCCAGTCTACAGTTCTTTTTTTCCTCGCTGGGCACGTCTGTATGTTGGATCGCAGCAGACAGCGGGCGCGCTTACGGAAGACAAAAACCGAGCGCTACTGGGGCTATTCCACACCCGAACTCTTGGTCGAGGTCACCCGCTGAGTTCTGGCGATGTTCATGGTACCCACAGTTTGATTTCAACACTCCCTACGTTAAGGCCGAATTGTTCGTGTTGGACAGCTTGTATTTGCCTTATGAACATACTAAACACGCATCACGAGATACAGAAGTTAAAAAAAAATGTTGTTTGAGCCAACAATGCACTTATTTGTACACTGGCATGCCAAAAGTCATGGGATATCGGTATGTAAAGGTAATAGCCGGTGGAATCACCGTACCAGTACGTCTTCGAAGTGCCCAGACATTTGTGCTCTGACATCGTGTGAGTGAGTGTGTGCTGACCATGGCATTGCATTGCAGCCCTTCGTGGACTTCACGTTAACCCACAACGATGGCGTATTCCAGCAGGATAATGCACCATCCATGTCATCGGCAACTATTTCTGTGGCCACCTCGTTCGCCTGACACGAACCCCATCGAGCATTTACGGGACGTGGTGGGGTAGATCCATTCACACCCAAGATACCGCACCTACGAATATAAGGGAGCTGTGGGTAGCTATCCAGACGGCATGGGTCAACATCTCTCCACAGGTGTCTTGTCCTCTTCTGGAATCGATGCCACAACGAGTTTCTGCACTTCTCAGGACTAGAGGAGGGCCTACACGATACTAGACTCGTATCCCATGACTTTCGGAACGTCAGTGTATATGGCAAAAGAAATGTAGAGCTGATTCAAACAAACATTTTGTTTTTAGGAAGCATTTGTGGCCCAAGTAGAAGGCTTGATCATGTTTAAATCTTGTTAGCTAAGCAAAATCAATTTTGTTGCATTTCAAGTTTGGCTTTGCCAAAAATATCTTGTTAGAGCTACTAATTATTTGTTTTGCAGTGTAGAAACAGGCATTTTGCTGGCTCAAACTAACATTTCTTTCAGTGTAGTATTTGGTGAATCAAATATTCGTATATATTTTATGTTTACTGGTAATATTGTACATGTATTACTCTAAATGATATTTACAGTGAAATTATCCATTTCCAAACTAAAGTAAAGACAAATTGCACAAATAGAACACCAAAAAATATTAATCCAGAACAAGACGAAAAAACTAGGAAGCAACAGCGATCCCAGTAGTCATTGAAATATCAACAACATAAAATATGAAATCAGACAAATATGGAAAAGTTTGGACAGAAAGACAAATAAAAATAAAGAACGAACGTAATGAACACCATTAAAGAATGTATAATGCCTCGTAAATTTAAAAAAGAAATTACATTTTCTTAATTTGGAATAGTCGAATATGTAACGACCACAAAATAACGGCTGTAGTAAAAAAAATTGACAGAAAATGGCAACAGTAAGCAGATGGGACATGTACAATTATCAAGGAAACGTTAATACAAAAACGAAAGCCAGGTAAAAACACTAAATACAGGTACGAGGAAAAGGCGCAGCAGAGACAATACAATACTTCACAAAACAATTAAAAAAAGTATGAAAACTCCAAATGTAGAAAATATAAAACGTAACAGAAACTACAGCAGAAGACTTCACGACGTTTCAGGGCTTGGAATCTGCCTCATTCTTCAGATGAGACACTACATACATGCAAACACATTTCCACTAGACTTGTAAATTCCCAATAATACATTTTACAAACTGAATCTAGAACTCGAGATATAGCTGATTCATGGCTAACAAGAAACTCTGGAAATATAGCAATGAAATAAANAAAAAAAAAAAAAAAAAAAAAAAAAAAAAAAAAAAACTGAAAAGTAGTTTTATATCTTAAACTCTCATAAAAAGGGCAACGTTTCAATCAGCGTTATATACATTATTGACATAATAGTAATATATTCATGTTTATGAAAATTTCAGGTGGTTACCAAATGAAGGCGTTTAGTCCGTTCACGGTATCTTCACACTTTTTGAATCAAACCTTTGGAAAATCACCCCATGTATTAGGTATTTGGTTGTTTCCCAAATACGTCACATTTCACTAACTTGTGTTAAAATAAAAGTATCTCATTTTCAGTTCAATTTAACTTTTACTTATATTTTATCTATAATATTTCCCTTGAACTTAATATGTATAAAACACAGAGAAGATAGGTGTGTTGGTAATGCCTAGTAAGACATAGTTCTTATGCAAATATTTTTAAATTTAGTGCACGCAAATGCTGCGCATTGTTACTTCGGTGTAGTTTTTGCTTGAGGTGGAGGAACAGTCTGAAAGTAGAACTTCAGTAGGACTTCAGAATAGTTGGAAGTAACCACGAATAGACTATACTGGCCATTATTTCCGTGGCATTGTTAATTTTTACATAAGGTGGAAGTGGGACCAAGTTCTCAATCGATCGTGCCCCAGTTTTACAGGATTATCCTAAATTCCAAGATACAAACGTATTGAGAAGATTCATTACGGAAACTGAGGCAAACAACATAAAACGACCCGTGACTTAACATTATCATTAAGGCGCCCGTCTACCTGGCGCTTTAACTGCGTTGCAGAGTGTTCGAAATACACGTTTTTCAACGAAACTATTAAGCGTGCGTCCAACGTGCTGATCTACGAAAAGAACACACACTTCAGACGAGAGCTGTTAAGTACTTTCAAAATATCACGTACTTAGAAACATCAATTCAGAGTACTCCAAAACCGCTAAAAAACGGCCTTCCCAAGGCGCTGTAGCTCAAAATGCACGCATCAGATACATACAAAACTACTATAGGCGCCTGCACTGAACCTTCCTAAAGACTTCCCACTAATAAAATAATATGGTCACCGCTGAAAGTCCCATAGGTACACGCAGCACGACGAGAACACTGCACGCCAGTTCAGAGCATTGCGCTTAGCGGCGATGGCGTACTTAATGCGCGTGGCAGTGTCGCCCTTATCGCTCCCGCGCTTCTCGGCCTAAACGTTGGAAAAAGTTCCAGGTAGACGGGTGCCTTAAGGGATAGACACAACCATTATAAGTGGTTATATTCAAAATGCTGGAAACTACTTGAGATGAAACTACAAATTATTGAATAGTGCTAGTCTTATTGATATCTGCTATCTGTGAACATTTGGCGGGCGATATAATCGCCCATCATTAGGAAACCAGGGGTTGCCATATTATTAACCAGCAAAATTGTTTAACTTGTGGGTGTTTATGAAGTGTTATAACCCGCCAAATGTTTACAGATGGCAGATATCAAATCTGGGTAAAACTATTCACGAATGTGTTGTTTCATATCACATAGTTTCTGTCATTTATTTTGCAATAAACTACTTTTAATCCCCAATCTTCAAGGCCGTGTCTCTCCCTTAATATTCGTGGTAGGTCAAAGTCGAAATATGTGTTTTTGCCCCATTTTTCAAGACGAATTATTTCAGAAAGTTCGTACTTGGAGTTCAGCATCACTCTATTTACATGAATACTGGTCAGCTTATAAACGCTCTTTACCACAAAAAATTCATCATTGTAAAGAATTTTCCTGGCATAAAATCATTATAATTGCATACTTTTTGTCTCATAGCATGTAGAAATGACAATTTTAGTGTTTTTGAGGTGCACAAATAAAATAAACGGAAACATTAACAGAACATTTAAAAAGGGCGACTGAAACGTCATGTCTTAATTCATTTTAAAGTATGCTTAAGAAAAATTATTTTATAAAATATTACAGACTGCTAAAAATCTAAAATATCCAAACTTTATTTTATTTTAAGAAAATTAAATAATTGCGAAAACATTTCATAGCATGATTTTAAATATTTACTGTAGTATCTCATTATATCGTATTTCAATGTGAATTAGTTAATTTTACTAGGCGAGCTCATTTTTCTTATTTGCACATCCTCAAAACACTAATATTGTGAATTTGACATGCTATAATACCAGAATTATACTGTCAATTTTTTTAATTCGAGGAAGTGCTTTTAAATAATGTTTACAATTTTAACTAAATTTCGCACAAGCATAAAATAAATATTTTTTTTTTGTTACCAACACCCATAAGTAGAGACCTGAAAAATTAGCTGTTTCATTTCGGGACAAGCTAGAATTCAAAACATCGTATGTTTGTATTGCTTATTCTATTGGCACAGCCGTTAGTTTACACGTCCTGGACAACTCTGAGCCAATAAGAAACACACAATAAAATGCAGACCGAATCACCGTCTTCCGCTAATACAACAAGCAACCAATGAACAGTGATATTTGCATTATTTTACATACGACAATGGAGTATAGCCTACAGGTCATTGAACTCACGAATTTTTCAGGCCTCCCTGCCCATAAGTCCTTCGCCTTAAAGGCAGATGCTTTGTGCTGCATGGCAGTTGTGAAACCTAGTAGACGCCGTCAGCCCTTTGATCACATTTGTCCCCCCCTTCCCTCCTCAATTCCCCCTCCTCCATCACAACACCGCCACAGACGAAGTTGGCCGTTCCAGTCGTAGGCGACCTCTACCCTGAATCTACCGCAGCGGAGTTTGTTTCTCACGCGTACCTTCATTACTGATTGGACGCGCGCCTCGTCCCAATTAAAGGAGCAGGCCCGGGCACAATCACACCACCCGTATTTCACGACCGGTATAGCAGACAAATTCGTCGTGATCGGTCGATAGCAGTAATTCCCGGGGAATTTATAATCGATTTTCTTCCATCGTCTACTGGTGAAATAACTGCTATGGGTAAGTTACAGCCGATTCAGAAATTGTTAACTCAGCGTCAAACTAAAACACTGTAGCTGAAATCGTGCACGTATTAATTTATTTCGACGTACTGAATGTTTACTAAATTCTTTCTAGCTATAAATTTTTCATCAGTGATTTAAAAAAAATATACATATGTGTATGTGTGTATATATACACACACACACACATATAATTTTTGGTTTAAATCACTGATGAAAAATTCATAGCTAGAAAAAAAAAATATATATATATATATATGTTGTGTTCGTTTGTTCGGACGCGTATAACTCCCTAAAAAATTAACCAATTTTCAGTCTGTTTTTTTATAAACCTTCCTTTCGTCCCCACGAGTGTTTGTACGCCTTTATTTTTTATCTGTATTACATGCAAAGGCACTAAAATCAGCAAAAAGCTCATTTTTTACCGTGATTTCACGCCAGGAAGCGCATTTGTTGACAGCTGTCTGTTAGAACATTTAGATTTAGAAACAGAATGTTTTTTCACACGGCCAATTGTATGTGTCGTGTTCTAGAGTAGGAAAACCAGCCAACTTATCCATACGCGCGGAAAATGGTAAAACTAAAAACATTGTATACAAACAAGTACTTCAATAATAAAGATTTTGAATATACATATACTTCTTTCAATTAATTTCACAGAAATGAATAGAACCAAAATCTTTTATGCCACAGCAACGCGTGGCCGGGTAAGCTAAAAATGTATAAATACGTTGAATATTAAAATTATAGTAAAAAAAATCTGAACTTCCAATTTTATTATTCCAGACAGAATTAAAAACATACTAAATTGGTTGTTTTACTTTGTACCAAGACATTTTCTTTCTTATATAAACCTCAAAACGAAGAAGGCAATTTTGTTCCCTAGTATGATCCCACAGAATATGAGGTAAAGAAAAAAATATGTCCATGTTCCTTACCCTAAGTAGCCTAGTCAATTCGCTTCAGATCTGTTATTCTTGTGTTTAACCTTATAGTCAGTTCACGATTATTTGAGCATTTCCGAAATAAACCCTTGAAAAATTGTCACTGGCCATATATATATATACATTTTTTTTTTCAACGAGCGCACTGACTGGAATTCGCCTGGTAAAGTTGGCAACGAAGGAGGGAAAGCAGCTTTATGTCTTAGCGTTGCATTGAAAATGTCGGGTAAACATTTATGAATAATTAAACGATTTCCTTTATTTTCTGTTTGTAATGCATATACGTGCAAGAATTAGAAAATTTCTAATAAGCGTTCCTAATAATTACACTGTTTCACTTGTCAAACGCATGAATGAATTGGTCAGGTCCACGGAAATGTTAATTTTATATATGGCGGAAGAATTCATTGTACATGAAAGTAGATCTTATGCGGGGCTTTCAAAAGTGCTACGTTTTCCGTAAACAGCCCATACATAGAAAGACTTGTGCACCATGCCAAAAAATTTTCTTGCTTGGCATTCGGGATTATTCGTTTTATTTCTTGACTGACTTCCGGTTTTATGCCCGAAAGATGCAGAGATTCGAACCTTGAATATCGATGATCCGAGTACAACGACATACTTCCTCCTCGGTTACGGTCGGTTACGGTGACCTTGCAACCCCCTCACAAAAAGGACCACTTTACCGAACTAAAAAACACTACATCTGGATCAGCTGATCCTTGCAGCTTACCGACCACGGTCGTAAAGAGAAGTCACTACCTCTTACCCTGGCCCTTCATGTACTCACGTATAATAGTGTGCGTATGGGTCTCCGTGGGCAAGGGCTGGAGGCTGTGGCACCGTCCGCCATCTTGGAATTTTCCGCTTTCCCCTCAAAACTGGAGTACATTTGTTTTTTCCAAGGATCATTATGTTACATTAGTTCCAGGATCATTATGTATTACAAGTAGTTAAGACACTTTCTGCGGCATGCATGCTAACCTCATTTATGTATAATATTATTTTGAACTTATTTCCAACTACTGTATTTGCTAGCATCTCTTAAAAAATTTTATTTTTCGCATATGAATGTTGGTACAGCTAAGCACGTACAATTTTAAGTATCACGCCGCTATATTATCAAAGTCTGCAATTCAAAAAATTTACAGGTATAATTTTATTTTTTATAACTGATCAATAATTGCAGTACATTAGACTGTTATCCAGTTCTAACTATCGCAGGAGGTAATCATATTTGTTTTAAATATGCATTATACAGTATGAGTATAAAAGAATACCCAAACTTTGAAGGTCTATAATATCAAAACCAAACATCATACAACCTTACTTGACCAATCAAATGAACCGTGGAACCGTGAAGTTTGTTTACCATACATTCATAAATGTTCACTGTGACCACCATGATCGGCCCGAACGACATCTACGCGATAATCAAACTCGTTCCACGCTCTTTTCAGCATGTCCGGTGTTACGGTTTGGATGGCGTTCGTAACTCTCGGTTTGAGGTGGTGAAGGGGAAGTGAACCCGCATTCGACACGTAACGTGAAGGGAATGGTCTGATGTTTCCTTTATGTGCCGAGAGATGACACTGGGAGCGTCTGTCATCGCACTATGAGCGTATGTTGTGTGTTAGTCCGCATCAAGATGGCGACGAAACAACAGAAGGCGTTCTGTGTTATTCAGTTTGCTAAATGTGAACCATTTACGACTGTTCAACGTGAATTCCGTCGCAAATACGGACGTCGTTCTCCCGATAGGTGGAGTATCGTACGTTGGATTCGTCAGTTCCGTGACGCAGGGTGCCTTTGCAAAGGCAAAAGTTCNTCGTACGTTGGATTCGTCAGTTCCGTGACGCAGGGTGCCTTTGCAAAGGCAAAAGTTCCGGGCGGCCGCGTGTGGCCGAAGAGAATGTGCAGTAGATTCAACAAGAGTTCGTTCGCAGTCCGAGAAAATGAACTCGGCAAGCTAGCCGGAAAATGCAAATCCCCCAATCGACGGTATGGACAGTGTTGCAAAAGCGATAACTGTACAAAACATNCAAGCTAGCCGGAAAATGCAAATCCCCCAATCGACGGTATGGACAGTGTTGCAAAAGCGATAACTGTACAAAACATACAGGTTACAGTTTGTACAGGCTCTTACCGAAAGGGATAAAGAACTGAGACGTGATTTCTGCGCGTTCGTTCTTGCCCAGAACGAGGTAGACGATACCTTCATGTCTAAGCTGGTTTTTTAGCGATGAAGCGACGTTCCATACAAATGGTAAGGTGAACCGGCACAACGTGCGGATATGGGGCCAGGAGCCTCCACATGAAACCACCGAACACGAGCGCGCTTCCCCCAAAGTGAACGTGTTTTGCGCTGTATCTAAAGACACTGTTTATGGCCATTTATTTTTTCACGAGCCCACTTTGACTGGAATCCCTTATTTGGACATGCTTACAGAGTGGATGTTTCCTCAATTAGAAAAGGCGGAGTGGAGTTGGAGGATACCTACGAAATGCCTCAACTTCGGATGAAGAAATCAGTCTCCGAGCATTCAAGACTACCAATCAAGCATTGCACAATATTGTTAGTAACCCAGGCGCTTTAGAGGCCTTGATAGAAGAACTTTGTCGTGGGGAGGAGGAGGAGTATACGGCTAAGGGTTCTGGTTGGTCGCTTACTAGCGTAGACTTCCTTGAACTGCGTATAAACAGCTTATATGCATTAAATAAAAAGTGAGCTTGTTGCAAAGAAACTGTAGAGATTCTGTTTTTTATTATGTTTGTAGTCTATTATATATAAAATAAGTAAATATACAAAATATTACAAAATATTTTAATGAAAAATATGTTTTATTTCTTGTAGGTGCTGTACCCTGTCTTAGCACGCCTGCTTCTCTGGTATAGGGAATATGATAGCCTTGGTCTACTGGTCTGTCACCACATGCTGGTACTGCAGTGTACCATGGTAATAAAACAAGGAAATAACAGTGCTGTGGTTGAAATATGATGACTTACAGGTTAGTACACGTACTGTTTGCAGGGAATAATTTAAAATAAATTGAATAACTAATAATATTGTTTTTCATTATAACAGAAAACGCAAATCGGTATGGATTGTTTCGCCTGCTAGAAATATTTTATGAAAAAATAGCAATTAATTATTATGCTACCTGACTTCAGAATCACATTACGAAGAAGCTTTATGAAGCCTGCTCAAATTTTTATGTGGTGGTAGACAACTGCCGAGACAGTGCATAAAAATGTGTGAACAACGTGTTTATTTTTGAATATCGAGTTCGATGACGTGCTAGCTGGGGAGGGGTTTGAAACATTTTATTAGTTTTAANAACGTGTTTATTTTTGAATATCGAGTTCGATGACGTGCTAGCTGGGGAGGGGTTTGAAACATTTTATTAGTTTTAAGTCGAACAGTAACTGGTTAGAAAAAGTGAACATTTGTCTACGTGGAAATAACATTGTAAAAAATATTGATAGTGTTTTAATAATTGATAGGCAATAACAAAAAAACTTTAGATAATCATAGGTGTAGTAATAAGATGTAAATAACATTTTTGATTGTAGGTATACACTGGCATGTAAATATTATCTTGCTGTTCTTTGATATAAATTGTATAATAAAAACCCTTATGTTAGAAGTACTTCAGATATATAATTCATATTTAAAACAAATATGATTACCTCATGCGATATTTTGAACTGGATAAAAGTCTTAATGTACTGAAATTGTTGATCAGTTATAAAAATATAAAATTATACCTGTAAAACTTTTTAATTGCATAATTCGATGATATAGTATCGTGAATACTTACAAGGGTGCGTGCTAGGCCGTAAAAAACATTCATATGCGAAAAATAAAAAAATTTAAGAGTTTCTAGCAAATACAGTATTTGGAAATAAATTTCAAAAGAATAACATACATAAATGAGGTTAACATGCATGCGGCAAAAAGTGGCTTAACTACTTGTAATACATAATGATCCTGGAACTAAGCATATACGTCTTGGAAAAAAAATGTTTGCAGCAAACACATAAATTATAATATACTATAAAGTGAAATTACAAAGTGGGTGGATTGTACATGGAGATATAGGGTTAACATCGCGGTCTTGCATTCTGACGGATCTGAGTTATATTCCTGGTCGCACCATAATGAAGAGTAAATAGAGTAATCGAATAAATATAATCTGTATGCCAGTTAATAATAACACTTAGAATATTAAATTTATTGTTGTGCAAATCACTACAGTTTAAAGTTTTATCTTGTCACTAAAAATACATAATGTGTTACACAGTGAACTCACAGCGCTGTTTTCAATCCTGGTCCTCTGCTTATACCGATAAATTTTTTAAATCCCGAACAAATTTCAACGAATTCTTTGTTCGATATTTATTGTATGGCAGGCGCATGATTTGAACTGGGTAACTTCTGCTTACTAATTCTACATTTTATTTTAGAATTAATGTTAAAACTGTATAGTTTTACAAAGACTACGGTAAGAGAAATATCTTCGAAGAAATATTATATAACAATTATGTAGTGATAAAAAAATGTTAACTACTGTACCGATCTACTTTTTTTGAACTGTGTGGATCCTTCTTACTGGTTCTACGTTTTACTTACGAATAAGTGTAAAAATCATACATTTTAATAAATAACTCTAAAAGAAATAACTGTAAAAAATATTGTGAATTAAAATTACAGCCAAAAGAACATACCAAATAGGAGGGAGATTGTTTAGTTTACGAGGTTTATTTGCAGAAAAAAAATTGTAATTTTTTATCATACTTTACTTGAGAATTATAAGAAACAAAAAAGCTCGTTCGAGCATGTGTCTTATTGCTGTTTCAATGCTGGCAGGTCGGTCAAACGATATATTCTCTCATTTTACAACAAGGAAACAAGCTTATTTTTAATAATGAATTTGAGAACCTAATATTGTGAAGAAGACGTTCGAAATCTTGTTAGAATAAATTTTANAAAATTGTAATTTTTTATCATACTTTACTTGAGAATTATAAGAAACAAAAAAGCTCGTTCGAGCATGTGTCTTATAGCTGTATCAATGCTGGCAGGTCGGTCAAACGATATATTCTCTCATTTTACAACAAGGAAACTAGCTTATTTTTAATAATGAATTTGAGAACCTAATATTGTGAAGAAGACGTTCGAAATCTTGTTAGAATAAATTTTATGTGGAATAATCGGGTTTATTTATTACTTTGGTGATAGTACTACTGCTATGGTGCTGGCACCCTGTTTGCCAAAATATGAAAAAACTTGTATATGTATGTGTACTGAAATCTGCATTTGGGGAGGTTCATTTTTCGAATATGGCTGATATATATACATCCGTGGTTTATAATCCTTTAAGAATTGATGGGTACTAAATTATCAGTTTCAAAGTCTAATGCATGGATTTAATTTGTTTGTGTGTGTATGCAGGCTTGACAAGTTTTTCTATTTTGAATGACTGATTGGCGGGGAGATGTTGCATTTTTACTTCCTACGAGTTGAGTTATGCTCTTGCAAACTGGGAAGCAGTTTACTAGAAATGTATAATTTTTACTGAATTATGTATGTGTGCTGAATTGTATTGCTGAAAAAATAAAGAGTCGTCGTAAATCCTAGCTGGTCGAGAGAGGAATCTGAAAGGCTTTATTGGGAAGCAGTAACTGATTTTGACCTAAACAGATTGCTCGATAAAATAAGCATACAACAACAAGGTCACGCTAGTAAACGCTTAAACGTTGTAGCTGGACGAATAAGACTATGCAATCACAATAAACGGAAATACCATATATGAAAATATTGATAAAAGAGGATTGTGACGAGCCACGTAAGACAGAATATGTTTGCAGTGTTTCAATGTTGCAATGAATGTGAACTCGTATACGTAAAATAAAACAAGGCTTTGCGAGTTCTGTGTTGCTTCGCTAGAGAAGAAGTATATTGAAGTTAATATAGTAAAGTACATTTATTAATGTAAATTATTTCTGTACAAGATTTGAACTCGGAAGTTTTAATGTGCGGAGAGGACGATAAGTTGTCTCGCAGGGAGATGACAAACAGGACTTGCTGACAAGCTGTGCAGGTTGTGAGGTTGTAGACAGTCCAGGCGGGGATTCTACATCACTACGTTTTGCAATCGGCTTTGAAAGCTGTAATTGATAAACAAAATAATCACCACGTTTTGCAATCGGCTTTGAAAGCTGTAATTGATAAACAAAATAATCACCTATACCACATTATTTATTAAAGTATAAAAAACTTATTAGGATTCATTGCAAGCTTTTACTTACCTCGTTCACGAAGGCTCTGTACTTGCTCCAGTTTCTGACTGCTAGTGAAGGTTACTGCCACCTACGTCAAATTTAATGTGTTCAGAAAGTGCCGGAGTTAAAAACATGTGTGTAATCTGTTTAGAACGTGTCGGACTAAAGTCATAATGAACGCATCCGTCAACTGAAAAATAAATACTTTCACCTGAGTTGCTGGGAAGGAAAGAAGTGTACGTGCGTATTGAATGCTGCTACATTCTTTTAATCTGTGAGTAGTAATATTTTATTTAACTTTATCGTCTCTAGATCAGTGACGCGACGCATGTTGCATATTATTTTCCCCGACTCGTTTCAAACACCCAGACTGCCAACAATTTAACATGTACTATTAAATAAAACGTACTTTATAACTGGCTTTTGACCCTTATGTTATCAGGTGTAAGCCATCCGATGTGATGGCTGCCAGATTCAGATCGTGGTCACTTGACATGATTAAACGTTATTGACTTTTATTTTTACATGCGTTTAAAATGCACCGCTTAGTGCCCTCAAAACATTGTTGTAAAAATACACATTACAACAGGGAATGTATATATTCGTGAATTAGTTTTTGCATAATGAATTCATATATATACTGAAGCCCTATATAATTCTAAATAAAATATTAAAAATATATGCTTATAAAAGTCCAATATGTCATCACTAAAAGCATTAGTTATCAGCAGTTTTGACGTGAAATCCGAATTATTCTCGAAAAGGCGCGGCCAGGAATACACTACGCGCCATAATTATGTTTTAAGAAAATCATAATGCATATCTATGCCTANTCGAAAAGGCGCGGCCAGGAATACACTACGCGCCATAATTATGTTTTAAGAAAATCATAATGCATATCTATGCCTGTAAAAATCTGATATGGCATAAATATAGTGGGAAATATGGTGGAAGGTTTGGGTCAGCATTAACGGCCAAATAATGAGCGCCGGTGAGGGTGAAATGAAGGAAAGATGGAGAAGTGGTGGAATGCAAGGGGTGCGGGAAATATAAATGCCCTGAGAAAACCCTCTGACGATGGCAACGTCCACCACATTTCTCACATACTTAATTCCTGGTGACTTCGTTGGGAATATAACCTAGTAATGATTGGAAGGAGCAGGTGATTAAAATGGCAATGAACGAAATAATCGAACTTGGAAAAAATGTAAAGAGATTATATTCATTACGTGAAAAGTGAGCGTGTTGCTGGAAATATGTTACATCAATGGTATGGAGACTGTTGGGATTCTGACTTTGTATTATGTTTGTAAAATTAATGAAGTATGTAATATATAATATAAATAAAAAAAAGGGTTTTATTTCTCGTTCGTGTTGTACCCTGCCTGATTTCCTGATATAGGGAATATGGTGGTCTTGGTNCGTGTTGTACCCTGCCTGATTTCCTGATATAGGGAATATGGTGGTCTTGGTTTTCAGATCTGCCAATAAATGTCTGTACTGTAAGTGAGTGTAATAATATAAATAAATTAAATGATGTGGGCAAAATATAAAGTTAGTACTTAAATATTTGCTGTAATGGACTATCACTGAATGTGCACAATCAACAGATATACATATGTTGAAATGAAGTGCACAAAAAATGAGAGTGGATTGATATTGTAATACATTCTCATCAGGTTGTCCGCAACA
>NQII01002058.1:376574-397459 GCA_002778355.1 Clitarchus hookeri
ATTTCAAAGGGGAAATCGTTGATTTTGAGGTAAAACGGGAATTGTTTTGGGAAAAACGGAAAATTCCAAAATGGCGGAAGTCGCTACGACGCCACAGTCCCCGGAGACCCATTAGCACACTACTACGCACACGTTTAATTTAATTAAACAATTTCTTTTCTTCGAGATGTACTGATTGCTCTCATACAAAACGTTCGATTTCGAGGAAACCTCAAGTATAAGAAGGAAAATCTGAAACCTGAAACACGTTGGATATAGTTCATTCATGGTTACTTCCATCTTTTGTAGGACCCTGCTAAAATTCCACTGTCGGTCTTTTCCTCCGCCTTATGCAAACAAAGCTTAACCAATTCAAGAAAATTACACCAAAGGGACAACGCATCGCATTCGTACGGACTCAGTTTAATAATTAAGTGCGTGAGAACTATTTTTTACTATATATTACCAACACACTTATTTTCTCTCTGTTTTAAACATATTCATAATAAATGAAACGTAATAAATTATAAATAAAACATACGTACAAATTTAATTCAACAAAAAAAAAGATACGTTTATGCTAATGGATGTATAAAATGCTCGTGATATGTGACATATTTTGGAAACCATGAAACATGACATACCTACATGGGGCGATTTTTCAAAGGTTTGATTCAGAAAAGTGTGAAGTTACTGTGAATAGACTGTACTACAGATAAGTAAATCTTTGCTATGCTTATAATGTAATCATTTTTTCTAGGCATGTTTCTTTAAATCTCAGGAACTGCTTCTGCTTGAGCACGGATGTGAATCTCTGCGAGTCGACGAGGTAAGAGAAAAGCAGCAAGGGTATCGGAAGGGGCCGTCCCACACGTGATCTCTCAAGCAAACGAGGAGTGGCCTTGAGACCAGGCCGGATGCTGGGATGCACCGCCGCGTATTGGAATGCTGGCTGCAGCCGCAGTGTGGCATTCGTCGATATTTCCTCGCCTGCAGTCGTGCGACGCTACTTGTCACGAGCAGCTGCCGAGCCAGCACAGCGAGGTTTGCTGGTTCGCGGTGAACATAGCGCATTCGAAGGCTCTGCTTGCTGATGTAACGTCACGTCGTCGGCAAGCTACATCATCCTCGTCTCCGGAGAAGATGCAGAGACTTTCCGCAAACCTGCACACCCTTTTGGTATCAGCTTG
Source organism: Clitarchus hookeri (assembly GCA_002778355.1). Taxonomy (NCBI): domain Eukaryota; kingdom Metazoa; phylum Arthropoda; class Insecta; order Phasmatodea; family Phasmatidae; genus Clitarchus; species Clitarchus hookeri. The sequence goes on from NQII01002058.1 coordinate 377,744, forward strand.
TTACCGAAATCAGATTATTATATATATGTTGTTTATTTTTTACGTAGCTCTTTCCGTTCCTTTTTCGCGGTGTACTCCTCTTTGGGTTGACATAGTTCTGTTTATTAGAAAAAAAAATTCGTTTTCAAAAGGTTGAAATAAAGAGTTTTTCTGGCGCAGTATTTTTTAATTTAATTATCCTTTGTCTAAATGAGATAATAACATTCTGCAAGATTAATTTTTTAAAAATCTGAGCTGTCCTTTGGCTTTTCGCTGAGTGGCCAGTAAATTTATTTCATTTTCACAGTAGAAAAAACCCTTAAAAAAACGAATAATCCCGAGTGCCATAGTAAGGAAGGAGTAGAGCAGTACTCTCAAAAAAATATTTTTATTTAAGNAAAAAAACGAATAATCCCGAGTGCCATAGTAAGGAAGGAGTAGAGCAGTACTCTCAAAAAAATATTTTTATTTAAGAAGAATAAAATTTGAATAATCAACCTACTCTTCTGTTTGGAAAAAGCACAAGAAATATAAGGGGAATCCTTGCAGGAAATAAATAAAAAAAATATTTCCATGGCAGAACCGCGATTTCCAACACACTGTCTTCTATCTGTCCTTTGTGTATGGAGGTAGGGTTTAACGTCTCGTCAACAACTACAAACGGAGCAAGTTGCTCGGAAAATCAGGAAAGGGGAAGAGTAGTAGGGTTATGGGGAGTCTCGCACAATATGTTTTGAATGGGAGCTGAAAGAGGGGAGGGGGAGTATTCGGCTCGACTCAGACGAGCTCGGGCAGTTTTCGGCCCGACTCAGACAGTGCTCGGAAGCCGTCGACTCGGGTTTGTCGAACATACCCGAAGGTGCTCAGCAGTTACGACCATTAAACCTTCAAGAATATATGTATACTTCTGATAGCCATATTAATGTTATAGGCATAGGGCATGTAAAATCGAATATCTATATTTATTATCCAATTTTAATTATTCTTTTTAAATTTAAAATTTAATTAAAAAATATATATTATTTTAATTATACCGAAATTGTACATATATAGAGTATAGTCCAGTCATGCAAAAGTCTCTCATTCAGTTACTACATTTCTGGTATCCTCTCTTGATGTCGGAATCTGCAAATTATTCACTGCCTAGACTGTTTTGTAAGCATAAGTGTATTACTCCGAACTTTTTTTAATGTTTGTATAAGTGACAAAACCAATCCGATCAAACGAGTAGCGACCACCTGTACAAGTATGATGTAATCATAGTATGAATCAGCATCTACCAAAAATTTTGTAGGCATACATGGATATAATTTAAATTCCAATAGTGCTAAGCCATTAAGACATGAAATGTACAACGGCAGCTCAGGTAATAGCCAGTCTTATCTTCTGTGCTCTTCCTGATCATAATTTCATCAATCGTCCAATCTTTCTATCAATTCATCAATCTTCCAATCCTCCTCAGCAATCCTCCGCAACCATCACAAATCCTTCTACCAATCCCAATCCCTTGATCGATCCTTCGATCAATTCGTCGGTTTCTCGTTTCTCCCCCACCCATACATATAGAAATTATATTCATTCACCAACTGTTTCCAAATGCGTGCATGTCGACCGAATTGATATTCTGTATGCTGATCTTTACTTAAATAGTCGAGTGCTTATAGTATCACTTTAAAGTTGTGAGGCGAAAATAGGATACAGCACAAAAAAAACACAATTGTTTTATTTTAAAATTGATATGCTTTTTGTTTCCACATTACAATATCAGAAGAAAGTAGTTCATCACATCATGCAATATAAACTCAATCCTTCAGTTCACTAATGATTAAGGATATCTCGTTTATGTGCTAGAAATCTCCGCCTTGTTGCACAGCGATCAAATGTATGGGTCTATCAACAAGTTCATTAGGGTGTTCGGGAAATATGTAGCCAGTGATCTCAGCGTCTCCTGGCTTCTTCATGTCGCTCGTTGCAGCAAATGTGATGGGAGGGTGTGCCAGAGCATCGAGAAAATAGCCATCGTCTTTAGCATCTACACTGTGTTCATGTTAATTTTCATCAATGCTGTCTCCAGGATCATCTTCACCTCCTGTTTTGTAGTATATATTGAGTTTACTTTTATTTATAGCAGCAGTTGTATTGTTATCAGTATTTAGAGCTGATAGCTGTTTATTTTGAATTTCATAATTTCACGCGAAAGTCACGCAATTGCAAGTGTATATTTCGCGCGAACCGTCTTTACTATACGTAGCAGGTCACTCTTTCCACCATTAACTATCTCATTATAATCGCCTGTGGAATCAGTACCCATCGATGCAGCAAGCGTCTCAAAAGACGAATCCTTGCAGTTCTTGATGAGGTTCTTCAATGTATCGCCTTGCATAAACTGCACGTGGCCATTGTCGCAATGCTTAATCACGCGAAAAAGACTCTCTGTAGATGTGGTTCTCTCACGAGCATTCTGTCCAAAGGTTCTGAGGATTCCACTTTTCCGATAGACGTTTAAGAGGGTTTCAAAACATGCTGGGGCCTGTAGCTAATTTATATGAAATTTCCCAAGAACGGACGCAGAATTTTACATATAATACAGGGCTAATAATTCTTAATTTTATAGCATCATTTTAATTTAAAAAAAATATTATCGAAATTTGAAATATGCTGTACTGTTATTCTATTTCCTCGTCTAAAAGTTTTGAAAACAAGATTCCGAGATTTTGTTTCTGAAAAGTTATAACAAATAATTTACAATATATCCCTTTTGAAACATCTGAGATATTACAATATTAGTTTCCTTAAACTAATTAATGTTATAACTTTACTTTAAATATTTGTCTTTAATTTAGAAGGATATGTTTACAGTTTACCACCGTTGGTAACAGTTAACTAAAGTATTTTATCAGCAAGAGTAGTTGATGCCAATTGAACCAGTTTTGACCAAATACTTGAATTTCCGTATTAACTCTTTCACAGGTCAACTGCATCAATGTTTTGAAATTGATATACTAAAAAAAAATTACTCTTTTCGTAATATAATGTAATATAAGTTTTGTCTAATTATGAAACTATAATATGTCATTAATAAAATATTTAAGTAACATTGGAAAACACAGTAAACATTTATGACACTGAAAAAAAAAATTTACTGCGGGAAGTGCACTTCGCACTGCCTGGGAAATGTTTAAGTGTTTGTGAGCGCCCATAATTCGAGCGAAGAGGCGGGTGTATGCCTGAATATCGTGACGAGGACGTGTCCGCTCCTCAGCTCGTACTTGTGGCCGTTACATCACCGCCTGGATCAACCTCCTGGCAGCACCTCAAGGCGAACCCCGGGGCGCCGCAGATTGCACGCGATCATGTCGTTACAACGCGAGGAGGCGTGAATTACTTAACCACCTGGCTCGCGCGTCGGCTCGGCTGGGATGAAGTTCTCTGGTTGGCGGACTCTCGATTCACCATGACCCCTGGATCACTGGACTGTTCGGGAGCGCACGTCCTTGACCTTTCACCGAACACTGACCTCTCGTCGCTTGGACTACAGAATCTACCCTGTAAACACCCAAATAAAGGACATCCACAGTAAAATGAGCAATTTTATAATCAACCTTTGAAAAATGTCACTGCCCCTACCTGTATGTAAATAAACGGATACACTGAGGGGCATGCGCCCAGTAAAGTTGGTAACGACAGAGGGAAAGTAGTTACATGCCTTAAAGTTAAATTGAAAGTGTCAGGTAAACACTTGTGATTATTGAAATAGTTACTTTTGCTCTCCGTTTTTATTATTAATTTAAGTGTAAGTGTCAGCTAATTTGTAAAATACTTACCTTTCTAATAATTTAATTATTTCACTTGACCGAAGTATGAATATAGTGTTGAGGCCTATGACAATTTTAATGTTATGCATGGTGGAAGAATACACAGTGTGCATACAAGTAGACCTTAAGCAGGGCTTTCAGAAGTGAACACTGGCACGCAGGCTCCCAGTTAAGTTGGCAGCGAATTAATGAAAATATTTCTAAGACGTGATTTTGTATTAGGAGTTTAATATGTAAACTTACGGCTACTGAAGTGTAAGGTGTTTGTTTTGTGCACATAAGAGCACGGATTAGCACATTATTTACACATTTACTTTCCTAAAAATTTCGTGGTTTCCACTTGGATGGCGCATGAATAAAGTGAGACGGTCCATGGCAATGTAAATCCTGCATACAGTGGAAGGATACACAATAAGAGAGTAAATAGATCCTAAGCAGGGTTTTTGAAAGTGATCAATTACCTACAGTTGTCTGCTCCACGATATTATACGAGTCATCTTCGAGTGACCCTTCTGACCTAATTGACAGGTTTGAAAAGACGCCAGATTCTGAAACGAAAATTTCGGTCCGATCACTGACAATAAAAATTCCAGTATCCAGTAGCATATCATGTGATACGAGTTAGTATAATTATCACAGTTTGTAGTGAAAAATTTGCGTCAGCTTTTGTTTTACACAAATTGATTTTTGTTGCTCTGGCTCAGAGTAGTTATATAATTTTATTGACAAATCAGGAATATGCAGAGCTAAAAAAATCTTCCAGCACAGCGTTTTCTCATACAAATATTGCATAAAACACTTAACTATTGTAATAAAGTTTACAATAATTATTGGTTTGGTGTACTGTTTTTACAAAAAAACAGTAGGTGAACGCACAAACATAATAACTTGAACATGAGAAAACTATTTACCTGTATGTAAATTATACAGTAGTTTTATTATTTCATCCTAAATAAGGGGCTTTGGCACTAACATAACTTATTAACTATTGAAAGAATGGTGCAGTTGGTTTCTTTTTGTTTATTTCTAATATTTTTTCAGAGATGTGTAACGTCTCAGTTATAAAGAAATATGACACCAACTGCCATGTGGAAATTAACACAGTAGGATTGCAGTAAGAATATATACTTAAACTAGGGAGCAGGAAATACCAACTATCGTATTTGTAGTTGCGTAGGGTGGTAGAACTGTGTGAAGCGTTGATCACGTTCGTTTTCTTATAAACGCCACAAGTAATGCGTATAATGCATACATTACTACGAAAACTTCTGGAACTTGTTTCCTGTGAACTGTAACAGTGTTTACGATTTGAATAATGGACTGGCTCAGTTTCAATAAGTACAAAAAAAATTACGACCCTAAGTTAAACTTGGTTTTTCATAAACACGCTTCCCTCTGGAGAATGAACTTCTCGCAGTTCAGTGGAGAGGCGTGGTATTTTATTTTTTAAATCAGATCTCATTTCAGCTGCTTCAATTTATTTCAAAATTTTTAAAAATAAATTGGATGAACATTTGTTTTAAAATTCTTACCGATGTCATGATTTTAGTTTTGAAAAACGCATAAGGAAATGTTTCAAAACGGGGCACCGAGTCACAAAATGTATCATCTTTGCTATTGCCGCTCATTCACGTTTCACAGTTCCTGGTATCATAAAATAGTAATATATATAATTAGGAATTAAAAGTATGCACTTTAGAAAGACGCTGTTAAGTTCATTTTTTTCCACCAAAGTTTGCCAATATAAATTTTTTACTTACAAAATGTTCAAAAAATTGAAAGGTCATGTATTATACAAATTGGTTAAGAAAAATGGCAAAATTATATTGGTCATTCCTCCACTGTACGATTCACTTTCTCATCTTTTACATCATTTTAATGTTCAATTAAATATTATAATGTTGTATAAATGTTTTATCGCATGCATATTTTCGAAAATATTGAGGGNTAATGTTTTTTTTTTTTTTTTTCGCATGCATATTTTCGAAAATATTGAGGGCTATTTATTTCATTTTGGGAATCTTGCAAATCCTCGTTGACTCATTTTAGTCAAAAATAATTATACTTTGGAAGAAATTTTGCTAAATTCTGAGGTAATACTATTNAAATGTTTTATCGCATGCATATTTTCGAAAATATTGAGGGCTATTTATTTCATTTTGGGAATCTTGCGAATCCTCGTTGACTCATTTTAGTCAAAAATAATTATACTTTGGAAGAAATTTTGCTAAATTCTGAGGTAATACTATTTAAAAATTTTCAATGATAAACATAGTTTTTTTAAGGAAATTGTATGGAATCATACCCTAGAATTCAGAGAGGAGAAAGTTATATCTAAAATATATTTCTTTCAATAGGAAGGTAGGTTAAGAATCACACCAATGCTGATACTCAAAACACTAGCCTTACGCTTCAAAATTCGCCCACTACATATTTTTGCGTACTTCGTTGTTCCAGCTGGAAAGACAATATATGGATAAAAACGCTAATTTTTCTTCTCCAGGCGTGAGCACTAAACAAGATTTAATATAACTTAATTACTAAGAGAACTTCTAATATTCTACTAAAGATAACGGAAAGTGTTATGTGACATGTTATAAATTAATACAGTAAGACAACCTTCTCTGTTGACGCGAGTCCTGCGACAATCGCATTAGGCCTGACGTTAACTTACTTATTTTATTTATTTAATATGTCACGCCAAAAGATCCACGCTTTTATGCAGTACAGCACGGGGAATGCAATTTAGAGGTCGTATATGCAGGAACTGCACCAGCATTCACCTGCAGTGAGGATGGGAAAACCACTTTGGGGAAAACCCACCATCAGTGCAGCTGGCCGGGATCGAACCCACGACCACCCGCATGCGTGTTAGACACGCTACCGCATGACAAAAATTGCGTAAATGTAGACGTCTTTGCTGTTTACTTGACGCTGGCGTCACTCAGGATGTCGCTTTTCAATGGTGATTCTCGGTGAAGAGAACATGTCTGCAGTGCATACTCGGGGTTNTAGCGGGTAATGTGTATAACGCACACAGTGACTGGCAACGAGTGAGGGTTCGACACGACACAAGTGAAAATTCAGAAATTCTTTTTTATGACGACTAATTCGAATAAATGTACCCTGAAAGAAAAATTCTTGCGTGTGAGTAACATTCTTTTGTCGAACAGTGCATAAAAATGACTAATGTTTTATGCTTTATAAATCTCAGGACGTCGGGTATTTTGTAAACAAAGGAAGGGAGACTGCTTGATAAAGGAAAAACTCTCGCGTTGGTCTTGAGTAGGTACCGAATTAAATCAAATCTAAAATGAAGCTCTTTGGACCAATCTGTCCCCAAAAATAATTAAAAAATTAATAATACTTGCAAAAAATTGTGAAATGTTTGTGGAGCCATCTTTAACAGGGTTTCACATGATACCATTCTACAGTAATATGAGTGGAAGAAGCCGTAGAGAAAAGCTGAGAGCCAATACGGCTGTAAATACCGATACCCCACAGCATGCGTGAACATTCCGTAGAATCGACTCATAATGCCACTTGTAAATTACGGTCATATTTAAAAAAAGTGCACTTCAGAAAAATAAATAATTGCTATGTTCAGACGCACACACACGTGCGAGGAATTTTGTGATACTTTTCTACTATCTTAACGAACTTGAGGCAGGGGAGGATGCAAGAAGGGGAGAGGGTAAATTCCCCCTTCCCATCAATAGCTCAAGCTTGCTCAAGAAATTACACGCAATTTATTTATATAAAGCATTATAACAACATTAAGGAAGATTCTGGAAAGAATCTTCTCCTTCCTTTACTGGAACTCGGTGTTTATTTAGGGAATTTCTCAACACCAAGTGTGGCAACATTGAAAGTGCTAGTGTAAAATTTTATATTTTGTCTACATTCCTTGTGCTTATCCCTTCAGTAGTAACTAAAAATGTGTGTCTGGAATATCTAAAAACGGACTGCAAAACGCAAAACAAAAGGAAATGTAACAGCATTTTATATTGTAATGCTGAACAGTAGTTAGGTTAAATATATTAATATTAAATAATGTATTTTAATGAAGATAAGTAGTAGTAACTCTGTAGGCCTATTGCTTACATGGTGAAAATAAGTGAAAATATTGAAATGTCAACATGATAGACATTTTAATATTGACTACAAATTCGCATCCACTACGTATCAATCCTCCACGTGTAAACAAAAACATGGGGTGTGTCTGTGTCGGGGACACGGCCGTTTGTTTTTCGTGAATACGTCTACGTCTTTACGTTCCCGGCACCGCTTCACTCGATCATATGGGGTTTCATGGGTATCACTGGATTGCTCTTGAGATGCTCTTTCCAACCGTATACGATTTTTGTATTTCGACTTGGCTTTTTGATGAGTATAGGCCGACATTGTGTTAAGTTTTCCATTTTTTTTTACTTTAAACTCATACAATTTCACCATAACCACGCCACAGAAACATTTTATACACTCAATCGATTTATCTCGACGAGAGCTGTTGATTAAAACTTAAACTAGGGTCGTAGCTACTCCGCGTCAAAAGTTACACTACGCGGAAATTATGAGACGCGGCGAAACGAACTCAAACTGGCGGTGCCCCCACCCCCGCCGCGCGTGACGCTTCGCAGTCATCACTCAACGTAACTAAATTCTTCGATCCTTTGGCAATAGAGTGGTGTAATTGAATTTTATATGTATACGATAGATTCGGAGCTGCAATGCCAAACTGTATCCCCCGAATTTGTTATCATTAGATTTTCTGGATTGCCCACTATGGTTGCAAATTTAAAGACGTATCAATGTCAAAAATACACAAGTCTAATACCAAAGAAAACAAAGACACCGTATTTCTCCGCTGAGCAATCACAAAGAAAATATGTTTTATGCATAAGAACAAAATGCGTATATATCAGTTCTATCTGGAAATGTATGTATGTCGTTAAACGTTTTAACCTCACAAGAAAAATGTTAAAACTAATTTTTATAATATTTTTAGTAAGAAATTTTCTTGCTAGCTATTACTAACATGCAATTTATTCCCTGTTTCAAAAAAATATTCATTAGGAGATCAATATTATAATTTATAGACAAAATATAGACGAAGAATTTATTTAGACAATAAGTATGTTACTTAGTAATGAAAGCGGAAAACGCTTCTGATATATGACTTATTAGCAAACAACCAAACATGTTATACGTAGGGTAATTCTTTAAAACTTTGATTAAAAAGTTTTAAGATGCCGTTTATAGACTGTAGTGGACTTCAGCCCCGATATAAGCTCCTCACGACAAATAAAGCACTCGTGAAATGTCTGTTTAAGGTTTAATGCACATTGCGTATTCTTCAGTCACCTCTAAAATTAACATTGCCATGGACCGGATCATTTTATTTATTTGTTGGCCAAGGTAAACTTTATTAGCAATTAAAATATTTTAAAAATTCTTACAAGTAGAAGCATTAAAAATAATAGACAGTAAATAAGCCATTTCACTACTCAGAAATGTTTACGCAACACTAGTAGTTCAACGTTAAGACAGGGAACTACTTCCTTTCCATCGTTACCAACTTTACTGGACGCATACCGGCCAATGTGCCTGTTAAAATATGTGTCAATAGAGGCAGTGACATTTAAAAAAAGTTGATTTAAAAAGTGCTAAATTAACCTTAAACAACCTATAGTAACGTTTTTGCACGCTGTGTGAGTGTATACAGCAGACACGGAGCGAATTGGTGCAGTGGCGGCACTGCACTTGCACTCGGGAGGACGGGGGTTCAATTCCCGGTCCGACCATCCTCATTCAGATTTTCCATGTTTTCCCGAAATCTCTTCAAGTAAATGATGGGATAGTTCCTTATTACAGGTCAAAGACCATTCCTTCCCAGTAGTAGGGTTATGGGGTGTTACGCACAATGCATTTTAAATGGGAGCTGTGCGGCTGGGTGCTGTGCAACTGCAAGAGCGATTGGGGGTTGGGAGGGGAGGGGTGGACTTCGGTTAGACTTGGACGAGCTCGAGCAATCTTCGGCTCGATTCAGGGGGTGCTCGGAAGCCGTCGACTCGGGTTGGTCGAATATACCCGAAGGTGCTTAGCAGTTACCACCACTAACCCTTCAGGCATATATGTATGTTTATGGTAGCCCTATTAGTTTTATAGGCATAGGGTATGTCGAATTGAATATCTGTATTTATTATCTAATTTTTGTAATTTTTTTTTAAATTTATTTAAGTAAGATATTTTTAAATTGTGCTGACATAATACATTTAGTATAGTAGAACCATGCAAAAGTCTCATTCCGTTATTACATTTCCAGTCTCCTCTCTTGGATTCTAATAATTATATAACAAGTACGGCATCTGCACATTTTTTACTGCCTAGACTTTTTTTGTAGGCATGCATGTAATACTCAGAATTTTTCTTAATGTTTGTACGTATATGTGACCTATCCAAGCCCATCATACGAGTAGCAACCACCTGCACAAGTATTTTATAATAATGGTATGAATCAGCATCTACCAACCAATTTAATAGGCACACTTGATTATGATTTAGATACCAATAGTGCTAAGCCCTTAAGACATGGAATGTACGACGGCAGTTCGGGTGATAGCCAGTCCTATCTTCTGTGTTCTTCTTTATCATAATTCCATCAATACGTTCAATCATTCGATCAATCCATCAATCTTCCAATTTCCTCAGCAATCCTCCGCAGTCCTCGCAATCTTGTTCATAAATCCTCAGCAATCCTAAAAACCCTCATCAATCCTCACCAATCCCCACCAATCCTCCTCTCTAATCCTCATCAATCCTCCTCTGCAATACTCATAAATACTCAGCAATCTTCCTCCACATTCCTCACCAATCCTCAGAAATCTTACTCCGCAATCCTTACCAATCCTCAGCAATCTTTCATTTAATCTTCCAATATTTTCGCCAGTCTTTCGCAATGTTTCCATCAATCTTACAATATTTACATTTCCAGTAATCTTTCGCAATAGTTCCATCAATCTTCCAATCCTTCCATCTATCTTTTCCCATCTTTCCATCAATATTCCGCAATATTTCCGTCAATCTTTCAATATTTCGTGCAATCTTTCGGTCAGTCTTGCAATACTTCCATTAATCTTTCAATCTTAAGTTCAATCTTTCGATCAATCTCGCAATCTATTCATCAGCCTTTCGATCAATATTTTAATCAATCTTCCACAACCATCCTCAATCGTAAGCAATTCTCAATCCTTACCAATCCTCAGCAATCATGCACTGCAACGCTACAATTCTCATCAATCCTCCTCTGCAATCCTCCGCAATCCTCAGAAATCCTCCTCTGCAATCCGCAATCGTCACCAATCCTCACAAATCCTCAGCTGTTTGAATGTCTCTAACAAGACAGACAAGGCGTCTGTCTTGTTAGAGACAGGTTCCACATTCGCGAAAATTTTGTAAATGAACAAGTACTCTGTATTTACAAAAGGTGATCCTTGCATGTACAAAAGTCTGCAATACTAGAAAAATTCGTCGGTTACAGCTACAGGAATTATTTTATCGTACTTGGATACCTTGTGCTCCATGCAAATATGCGATCGCGTATTTTGTCTCTTGTGTCAGCTTTTTTCTTAACACGCCACTCTTCAACGAATACTATTTACTTTACGGGCTCTTCGTAATCAACCGAGTGAGATCTTTTGAAATCAACCTTTGCAAAAATGTGACTGCCGTCACATGCATAAATTTCAATGGGCACATTGACTGGTATCAGTTCAGGAAAGTTGATAACGACTTTAAGAAAGCAGTTCCAATTCTTAAAATTGAATTAAAAGAGTTAAGTTAACATTTGTAAGTACTGAAATTATTTTCTTTTGCTTACTGTTTTTAGTGCATGTGTATGTAAGTATGAGCAAATTTGTAAACTATTTACTTTTATAATATTATTACAGTTTCACTTAAATGACGCACAGATAAAGTGATCAGAACCATAACAATGTTGGTTTTACACATAGTGGAATAATACACAACGTGGATACAAGTAGGTTTTAAGCAGCGTTTCAAAAGTTCCCAGTTAACTGCGCATCAGCCTTTGCCTGCTTTTTTGCCATTGATGGACCACATGACTCAGTCACCTAATACTTAAGAACACAGAAGTGAAACAGCCGCTTACACAGCGAACTCCAGCTGCACACGGCAACAAGATGACGTCACCGGCCAGCAATATGTTGGAACGCCAATCGCCAATCAACGCCTAGTAACTTACTTTCCAGCCGGCAGCTCAGCCAAAAGGGAATATTCCCCAGCACACAGTAGCCAATCGAACACACGGTCCATTACAGCGCCTCGCATCGTCAGTCGGCGAATGTATACACCCACATGCATAGGCGTGCGCAGGAGATATCATTAGGGTGTTCACAAAGTTAAAGAATTGCCGATGGTCACATAAAAGTAGGTGTCGGGGAGTTTTCCCCCAGGGAAATATTTTGATTGTAAAGTTTAAATAATGCGAATTACGCCCAAAATGTGTCAAAATAGAATATTATAAAAAGTTCACATTTCACATCATTTTCTAAAATTTTTATGGAAAACTCAATTGTTTAAGGCTAGTTTGTGTAAATTTGAAAAGTGAAACTAATCAATTAATTAATACAGTAACTCAAGTAAATATTGCTTCTATTGCTAATAAAAGTGACAAGTAACTTAAAATGTTAACTTATCCATAACAAAAACGGGGGCCACGGTGGTGTAGTGGTTAGACTACTTGCCCCCACCTAGGTGTACCTACTTCGGTTCCAGGCGGGGCCGCTCCCGGATTTTCGCATGTGAGAATCGTGTCGATTGATGCCACTGGTCGGCGGGTTTCCTCAGGGAGCTCCCGTCTACCCCGCCCATTCATTCCGGCGTTTCTTCATACTCAGCTCACTTTACCCTCATCTGCTCTCAAAACCTCGATTTTTAGAGCCACCCAAATCTCTTCATTCACTCATTCCTCCTTAACCAAAACAGGAGCATTTAAATATGCTGGTCATTAGGGCGTGCCTGGGCACACCCGGAACACCCAGTGGGCACGCCTATGCACACATGAAAGGAACCGCTGCACTGCGTGATTTCAGCTGTGCATACTTACTTGGTGTGAAGCATCAGTTGCGTGTTCTGTTTGGCTGCATAGACATTGCTGAAATCACTGCTCGTTTGTTTAAATCGCCCGCACAAAGGAACGCCTAGACCACAGAAAGCCTAGACGAACTCAGAAGGAAAATTCGCCATGATATTGCGCAGGTTGCAGAGTGTTGCGATAAACCTACGAAAATTTTCATGTACTGCTCCGAAATGGTGAATCAAGTATTACGCAGGTTGTATCTTAAATTACACTGGTAAAGTTTGGTAGATGGTAGATTACGTCAAAGGGAACTCATGCATTAAAAAGTACTTGAGGAGAGAGTCTCGTTACGATGTTACAAGTCTTCACTGAGCGTCGCTAATGCGCCTGTAAGTAGGCATGCAGTTTAACATCGTTGCATGATGGGTGGCGTAAGTCTTGGTGTAATGGACCTGCCGACATTAGATTTCGTCACGGAAGCGCCTAGCATGTAGGCCACCCCACATCGCTTTTAGTTCATTCCTGGTTACTCTTAACTATTCTGAAGCTCTGCTTAATTTCTACTTCCAGGATATTCCTCCATCTCATGCAAACAAAGCTTAACCGAGACTAGAAAATTACACCAAAAAAACAACAACCCACATTCATGTGCACACAGTGTAATAGCATTTCGCCTAAGACCTATTTCTTCCTAGGCATTACCAACACACCACTTTTTAACTGTATTTTATTCATATTAATTACTAAAGAAATATTATAATTTATATATAATATAAGTAAAAGTTCAATTTGACCAAAAATAAGGTACCTGTAAACAGAAGTATAAAACGCTTGTGATAAATGGCACATTTTAGAAATAACCAACAACGTCATACACGGGGTGATTTTTCAAAGGTTAGGGTCAAACAGTGTGAAGAAAACGCGGATAGGCTGTACTATCGTCACGTAGTTGACCTTGGAGGTCGGGATAATTTATTATGTTAGTAGTAAAATCCGCTTAGAATACTTAGTTCACCATTGTTTAGTAACACCACTGATGTTAAATTATCACGATATGAAATGGTTTGCGTGGCCAGAAATAGCTACTACTAAACTTTGCGTGCGTTACCACTCAGTGCAGTGCAAGAGCAGACATGTACAGGGATAGGTTTCCAAAACTTTGTGCGCCACAGTATTCGCAGCGATTGACAAATGTCTTCTGTAGCTCGTCACGGTGTCATGCTTTGTGTTTAGATAGCGCTGGAATAATAATTGTACACTGTAATCTGGAGCTGTATCTGTAATTTTATCTGTTACACGTTTACATACGTACCATAAGCTGAACGAAAAGAAGAAAGAAGATTATGGGGTTATATGATGAGAAGCTTCTAACGTCACCCGTCAAGTCGCGTATGCGGTCCACGTTGGAAAGAAGAGTTTTGAAGGGCTCAGCCTACCAAGCTTGCAGCCACAAAGTTTAAATGGGTAATACATGACAAACAAATCTCTTTTCAATGCATCAGGTTTAAAGATAACTGTCTCAAACAAAAACAAATTCAAAGCAATTTTTCATCAAATATTGCCTTATTAGCATATTTTCAAACAATTTTTCTTTCGTAATTTTTTTATAATTTAAAATTTAATGTTAAGATTTAGAAAATTATATTAAACATAAAATTGGCAGGATTTCTTAACTCACCAGTATTCGTTAAAAATTTTTGTATTTTCTTTTGAAACGATTATCTTTAAAATTAATGTTCTGAGAAGCTACTTCTTTAACAGTGGTTCTCCACTTAAACTCTGTGACTGCATGCATGGTATCTGGCGCCCTTGATTGCAGATTTAATTTAAATGTGAATGACACCTTATTTCGTACTCTTCCTAAGATTCCACCATTAAGGCGTCCGTATATCTGTAGCCCCTCCGTGTGGCCAGATGTCACCAGAAACCAATTAACTGTTGGTTTCAAAGACGTCAGCTGTGCAAATAACATGACGTAACTTCCTTTGATGTTATTACAGTGTTAACCCTTCGGGGTAGATCGATCTTCACTGGGTTTTGGCACACAGCTAGTGAAATTTTTTACATTATCTCTGTAGTAAAGTGAATAGTTAGATAAAGCTATTGGTCAAGTGGGCCTGTAACGCAAACCACGCTCCTTCTCCCAAATATGTTTTGCTGTGTAAAAGTTGGGGTTTTGTGCAGGCCAGTTAAGCTTTCCAACCTCGTTGTCTTCAAACCGCGGTGCGAGTGTCCAACCTTTGTGGACGGGAGAATAATCAGCGGAGAGCACTGAAAATAATATATGCGTAATATATGATATTTTATTCTTACCGAAGTAATAAAACATTCTCAGCCAATTAAATTAATTTAATTATGAAAATTGAAGTTATGCGAGTAACATTCTCTAGCAGCAGTCACACCGGTGCAAGCTCTACCGTGAACACCATGCACAAAGGACCACTGGTACCAGGAAGAAATATGCTGACGGGAAAAAGTTCTATTTTGATTGAGGTGTCCAATCCAGTAAAAACATTTGCACTCACGCCTATATCAGTTAATTATCTTGTTGCGCTTACAGAAGAACTTGCAGAACACTATGAACTACGCGCATACTTAAAAATATTCCGGGACGTAGCGCAAAAAAAAAAAATGATCTGCTGAATTGCTGAAACTGAATTGCTACTCACGAACGCGTATAACTGGGCTTTCGACTTCGTTTCTTTCTCCACTCCGTAAATGGTTAACCGAATGTTAAAGATAATACACTTCACCATTGGTCCGGAGAATGCGACAGCCGAACACAAATTCTCGTATTCGGAAATCAAACCAGACTTTAATAAAGGTATATGCCCGATCCATAAAATTCTTGAACGTACCAAACTGGAAGCAGTCGCCGATTACTTGTTGAGCCCACGGCAAAAGACTGTCACTCTGCAAGAGAAAAAAATAGTATACACAGAGAATGCATAAGTAATGAATAAATAATTAATTACATGAGTTTGGGGCATCGCTAACGAGCGGCGGCCGCTAACGGCATTGATAGCCTTACCCTGAAGAAGACCATGACAAGGACCTTCTGAGTGTTTAGATCATCGTCAACAAAATCCATGTTACAGTACAGGAAAGGACATATTACAAACTGCTGCAACAGTGTGGAAAACATGTTATTCCCCAGTGCCAATGCACGTGACCGAGTTCATCGATGCATCTGTTAAAACTAATGACCAATGCGCAGATCAAGAGAAACATTTCCTGACCATTACACAAGTGCCACCAGATTTCCCTGTCGACACAATGCAATCGGGTAAATTCTGTTCTCCAGGCATCCTCCAGTTTCACACACATCCATTCGAGTGCCAGATCATACACAGTGATTCATTACTCTGCAAGACCTTCAACTGCTACACAGTCCAATAACAGGTGTTGTTTGCAGCACTCAAAACGACTTAAAGCTATGATGCGTGCCTTCAATCGCTTCCTATCAGTGGCACGGTCATGTAAACCTAGTTTCACCAACTCCCAGCGAAAGTCCTGTCACTGGGCCTCTGTACCCGGCTGTAACGGAATTACTCAGCAATGACTAACATGTCTGTCTGACTAATTGTTCACTAAACACGCTTCAAAGTTTGTCATTCTCGATAAGTTTGTTTCTTGGGCCTGTCAGAACTATGTTTGAGGCCAGTGCTGTCTCCACTTGATAACAGCCTCGCCTGAATGTATTAATCTTTACAAAGGCACACAACTATCTCCACTGACTGATTATCATAGTAAACACGCATGAATATTGAAGATTTGGTACCGTCGCTTATGTAGGATCATATGGACAAGTTTATTAGTGGCAAAGAAGGTGTCGGGTGACTTTTGGCCTTATAGTGAATTATTCGCGTTTAATTTATAGAAAATGTGTATTATTTTAAAAACTGATATATGGCACATTTCCTAACCTACATACTTCGAAACATACCGTTACGTTTTTAAGAATTATACTACTTTTAACACTATTATTATTGTATGATTTATTGCACTTATACTGAAATTAAATTTTATGCTGAGAATTCAAGTCATCATGTTAATCGCACTCGAGACGAATTTGGATTATAAAAACACCCTGAATAATTGTCAGCCTGAAACGCAGAATGGTACAAAAAAAAATTTAAAGTGAGTTTTAAAAATTTTGTATTATCAAATATAACTTTGTATGAAAAACATTATTTTACTGTGTTTACAATTTTTGTACAAATTATTCGAAAAAATGTGACATGCAGAACAGTAACGCAGAAACCTATGTTAGAAATCCTAGTTATTTTCATGAAATAATTTGATGACACCGACATGCTTTACAATGTTAAAGAATTTCGTTCCATTGCGCATTAACCCAAACTTTTCACGCCACTTTAAATACATTCCTTAATAACATAATTCGCACTACATTTTTATTTCAGCCTCTTCACAAAGGTGCACTTATACTGCCATTATTTTGACCACAATCATGTGTTTTAGGTTTATTTTTCTCAATAAATATGCAGACAAATTTGCTGACAGAATTCATTTTCATAATGTATACAGCATACAAATATATCTTATTGCACCATTATTAGTGTTATGTTAAATATATACAAATGGCTTCATAAAAAATACTTCTGTATAAATGCAAAGTTTTTGTGTGATTATATTTACTTTTTAACATCACAGTCTGTTACAATTAATTCGAAACGACACTGTTGTCCTAGTGCTATTACAGTCTTAAGTATTAAATGCATAGGAACTTCGTAACATAATATGGAATAATATAAAAATACATTAATATTTCAGAAGTTGACAGCCGCAAAGAATGCAGACTTCTTCATTCAACCTTTCAGGGTTAGTTACTGATATTTGCACAAATTAAGAGGTTCCAAAGTTTTCTTTGGTACCTCCCAACAACATTTTTTGTTTCACATTAATTTTAGTCTCTTCGGTGAAGTTAGTTCCATTGTTCATAGTTACAATATCACTCGTATACCTTTTGCTCCTTCTCGTAACTATCCGCCAAAGCTTGGCGTTAATCTCCGGAGGCACTCCACCCGCCTTGACATAGCATACCCGGTCACCCGATGACGACTTCTTAGTTTTACAAGGCCAGCAGAGAAGCCATTCCACCCAGTGATCGATCTCTATCTTCTCGTGCATCATTTTCACTTGGTAACTTCTCCTGTGATACGCGTCTGAATGTTGGAGGAACCTACTCCCATTCCTGATAACGATCAGCAAAACAACTCCAAGTAGGGAGTACACGACAAACAACAGGAACAGTACAGATATGACGACACTGGAGAGCCTATCATCGTGAACAGCTCGGGACACATAGTTTCCGACAAGGTCACCTTCCGACGCATTACGAAAGTAAGACTCTCCTCGAGTAGACACTAGAATCGTGAACCGTAATACCCTCGAAAAGTCGTTAATTTCGACATCACCAGTTTCGTAAAGGTTATGGAAGGCTAAAGAAAAACCTACCATAACGTAGAGGAAAACCAAGAAGAACTTAGAAACCTGCAAAACAACGTGCTGAAGCAAAGCACTCTGGCGACCGAATACCGGCACTACTCCTGCGTACAGTGACAGAGATAACCATGCGACGAGGATAGTGACCGATCTCCAGTGTGCATCACTGCTGACTAGGCACGTGAAGAGAGTGAGCACAGCAGGCAGTGACATGACGGCTGTGGTCACGAGCCTCCTTGTCCAACACCCATGCCCTGGCAGCAAGAGAGGTAGGCAGAACACCAATACGAGAATCGTTACTGGCAGGAGGAACCACCGGAGAGGTTCTATGTGAGCTGGTTCCCGAGGATGACTTACGTACCATGTGACACACACTAGGAACACCAGATAGCTCACGAGGCGGTACCACATGCCCAGCTTACGGTTTTGCCACTCCAGGTGAATGAACGCAGCGACGAGGGGGTGTTCACACACCTCATTGTTTTTGAACCTTTCTGTCAAAAATTTCGCCACCACCATTTTGTTCTCACCTGCAGGACAAAATAGGTCTTTATCAAGAGCAAACATTTCCTCTCCTTTGTCACTGTCTGTCTCTACGGTCACACAGTCGTCCAATATGTCAGCAATAATCCGTGCCCCGTCTTTTACGTTTTCTAAAATGACATCGATAACTCTTTCCCGTGCGCAGCCGATCGCCATATGTGGTGTCGTGGGCCTGGTGAAGGCGATATTCGCACCGTGTTCGAGAAGGAATTTAACACAAGAAGCAGATCCCGAGCGCGCGGCGATGTACAGTGGAGTCAGACCGTGACCATCAACTTCCTCTATGTCTGGGCACGGTATACAATCGACATCCGTGCGCCCAGGGACCGCGTAGCACAAGAAGAGAAGTTCCAGACATTCCGAACTGCCACTTGCTGCCGCAAGGTGAAGGCAGTTCTTACCCGAGGCGTTCTTCTTCTTGATGTCCTTCATGTACCACCAGTACGCCGTCCTACCCGACCTCTTGACGACGTTCCTCATTTCCAGCAGTTCTTCAGGCTGGGAGAAAGCCCCGGATATGGAAGACCAACGAGGTGCCGCTGGCTTGGTGTTGCAGGGAGCCAGCTGGAGGCTGTAAGGCAGGAGTTGTTTGAGGACGTCGGCGTGTCCCTCGCGGCAGGCGAGGTGTAGCAGCGTGTTGCCGTCCTTGTCCTCGACCTTCTGGTCGGCGCAGTGGTCGAGGAGGAGGGACATGAAGCCGGGGCTGTCGGAGACGACGGCGCAGGCGAGCGGCGTCATGCTGTTGGCATCGCGGTAGTTGACGAAGCGACGCAGCTCGGGTCGGCGCAGCAGCTCCCCGAGGGTGTTGGCCCT
>NQII01002059.1:16545-56988 GCA_002778355.1 Clitarchus hookeri
AAAAAAAAAAAAAAAAAAGTACATTTTTTCTGATATGCTATTTTGTACATGGCTAAACAATGGAATTATATTTATATAACTATACTAGCTGACCCGGCAAACGTTGTTTTGCCATAAAAAGTATTTCTCTATAAAAAATAAGGGTTGGTGGTAGAAGGGTGAAAATTTAGGAGGGTATGTATTTTTTAATGCCACATCATAAAAAAATAAAAATTTTGTTTAAACAATAAAAAAAAATTGTTTGGGGTTGGCCACCCTTATTACTTAATGGAGACCGGCTACTCCGTGCTGTGTCACTGGGTGACACCTGGTGGGAATAAATTGTAACCTAGATCGATAAATGATCGATGATAATTGATCAGTTATCGACCTAGGGTAAAATTTATTAAATTACTAATATCGCTATAAAAAAATAAGGGTTGGTGGTAGAAGGGTGAAAATTTAGGAGGGTATGTATTTTTTGATGCCACATCATAAAAAAATAAAAAATAAAAATTTTGTTCAAACAATAAAAAAAAATTGTTTGGGGGTGGCCACCCTTATTACTTAGGGGTGTAAAAAATAGATATAAATCGATTCTCAGACCTACCGAGTATACATAAAAAATTTCATAAAAATCGGTCAAGCCGTTTCGGAGGAGTTCAGTGACTAACACTGTGACGGGAGAATTTTATATATTAGATTGTCTGAAAGAATGGACGCAGCCATGTTCATAATCTTATTTTAATTAAACTAAGNGGGAGAATTTTATATATTAGATTGTCTGAAAGAATGGACGCAGCCATGTTCATAATCTTATTTTAATTAAACTAAGGAACTAAATATAATTCCCTAGTAGGGGTGCTCAAAAAATGTGAATAAATACAAAACAAAATTGTATAGTGGAGTGAAAATTATCAGCAGGGAGGTGATGTTGATAACATTACAAGTTTTTTGTACATGTTTAGGTCAGGTACCATATCTAAAATTAATATTTCTAGAACATTTTCATATGATCAATCTCAGCTCTGCTAATCAATTTAACCCTCTTCAATGTAACTTTATATTAAAATCATCTTTGTATTCAAATTTTTCGAAAAGCAAAGAATCTTTCACTTCACAATGATTTGTTATGTCGTAAATGTTGGTTATTTGAGTGCCTTGCCATTTCAGAATCTCAACAGCCAAATACAACAGTTGCCACAATTCTACGCCGTTCAACAGATCTGAACCACAGTTGCTGTGCTAGAATTTGAAACCTAGTTCTTAAATCATCTGTTGTGGGGTGTTTCGGCAGAGTTTTGTCATTGGGTGTAGAGTAATAGCAAAAAGGACTCGTTTGGAATGCTGTGAATTTATATTTCACTACTGTTTATACTAATTAATTTAACATGTCTCTTGATTTCAGAATAATTTTTAACTAAACTCTTTTGATTTTCATGTGTAACATTCATACAGCAATTTACTAACTCGTTACAATATTTATGACTACATGTGAAGCAGTTTGTATTTAATAACATAATAGTACTGCTTACCATAACCTACCACATTTATTCCAACATTTGACTCAATACTAATAATNTGTATTTAATAACATAATAGTACTGCTTACCATAACCTACCACATTTATTCCAACATTTGACTCAATACTAATAACGTAATCAGCTTTATCAGAATGATGCTCAAAGCGAGTTCACGCTGCAGTATTATCCTAGCACTGAGAACCTCTGAAGATAAAAAATTACATACCTCCAAAATATGTTTGGCCTAATAAAAGTTCAGCTAAAAATAATTTAAAAAAAATTCAGTAGTATCCTTGTTATACCACCAATTTAGGGCCTATTCTATTATTTTTTACATCACACAGTAACATGGGCCTTATTTCTGGTATGACTGGAATATTCTGAAAAAGGTACGAAGGTCAAAGTAAAATATTTTTGGGGTATACTAACCAAAAAGACTGAATACATCTGGGACATTGTGTCAAAGGTTTGGCAAATAAATTATAACCAACAAATTTGCCAACATTTCCAGATCAAAACACTTCACAGCTGCAAACCCTGAAGTTCACAAAACTTGGCACGATTACCCTTAACTAGTTCCACCCACAGGTGACAACTGGTTTGTGTACAGCATGTACGCAAGATCTTTCCCAATTATGAATGGAACCAGTATGATGGGCCCTCCTCTTTTCAAGCTTGGAATACCACAAAAAATGTTATCCAGAAAGACCAGCACCACATTTATAGTTTACAGACTGAGACAAAATCCATTTCAATGGAATCAGAGTTCATACATCATTTTCACTCATATCGCCACATTTCAAATAAATCCCATTACATATTTCTTCCACAAGTTTTTTTTAATGTTTTTTCTAACCATGATCTACAAAGTAACACATCTTTAGTGATTAGGAACAAAAGGCTCAAATCCTCTGAAAAATGTCCATAATTTTTTTTTCAGTTCCTAAGCAAAGCTATGCAATTTCATTTCCAGTAATGCAGATGCAGCCTCCCGCAAAGCCCACTTTCGCAATTACTAGGTTCTGGGAGTTTAGAAAATTATTGTTCAGAAGTGGTAATGTTTCTTAAACAGCTTCTAATTAAAAATTATTAAATTCACATGTAATAAATATTCTGGATTCAATAAAATAAAAATAAA
The DNA here is from genome assembly GCA_002778355.1 of Clitarchus hookeri. Classification (NCBI taxonomy): domain Eukaryota; kingdom Metazoa; phylum Arthropoda; class Insecta; order Phasmatodea; family Phasmatidae; genus Clitarchus; species Clitarchus hookeri. The sequence continues at coordinate 19,187 of NQII01002059.1, forward strand.
ATGTGTGCTGCACTAAGTGTAAAACTGTACAGTGCTATGCAGGTTTGTAGATACCACTGACAATGTTTAATTAACAAGCAATTGGCAATATATATAATTTATTTCACAGAATTAACAAAAATTCTACTGCAACTTTTTAAATGCGAAAATAGCCTAAGTTTAAAATTAGTTCCACAAGTTTGAAGCTAGACCAGGCCTTCAAGAGAAAATTATCTTTCCTCGACCATACTCGTGAGAGTAATTTTTCTAGGAAACACAAAACTTGTTTAAATACTTGCCATTCCTAACACAGATCCTAGACCTAGACCAACAAAAGTTGCATTAATGGGTTCTGCACAGCTTGACTTGCCCAATATCTTTGTGTATTGAGAAAAGATCTTGCAGAAGCAATAAAACAAACAAACAAACTGCAAAAATGTAATGAAAAGTATACGGAAAAACTTTTTTGGTTTATTTGCAACTACTCGAGTGCTCAATATTTTTCCATAAAAATGTCCACTTGATAAAATAAAACCTTTGCATAGGTACTCTGGAATGACTGGGAACTTAACAGGGTTTAAAATTTTTATCTCGCGAAAAAAATTTACACGAAGTTGTTTTCAATAAAGTTGCAATTTCCAAGAACATAACCAGATGCTACCGAAAGACTTATCTTCTTTACCATGCATTATCTTTGTATCTTAACCAAAGATTAAAGATAAGGTAGACAAATTTTCACTTTATCCACTTGTCCCCAATATAGAATCGAAAACTGCTATACAAACAGTTAAAATCACATGTTCAAACAATGACGTCCCATTTGTTTACATTTGGTTTTACAAAAAAATGCACTTTTTTTTTTCCCTAAACAAATAAGATGTTGTATAACTAAATTTCTTTACATTTGCAATACAACTTACAGGCTGTTCACTGTAAACTGAGCATTTTTGAGAGCCCTGCTTAAGATCAGCTTGTATGCACACTGTGCATTCTTCTACCATACGTAAAATTAACATTGTTACGGCCCTGATCACTTTATTCATGCATTGGTCAAGCGAAACTGTGAAATTATACTAAAGTAAATATTTTTTAAATTTGCTTATTTTTACACTTCTATGCATTAAAAAAAAAGGGAAGCAAAAGAAATAATTTCAGTTGTCAGTAATGTTTACCTCACTTTCTTAAATTACAGTTAAGACATAGGACTACTTTTCTTCCACTGTTACCAACTTTACCGGGCACATGCCAATCAGTGTGCCCGTCAGCAGATAGGGATACACAATGACTTTTTTTAAAGGTTAATTTCAAAAATGCTCAAATAACCGTATGTTTGTGGCAAATATTTGGTATACTAAAACAAAAAATTACAACTTTTAATTTTTGTTTTGTTGAGAAAATAGGTTGCCGAAAGTTGTAAACAAAATGAAAATCCTCAATTTCAATTAATATTCCGGGGTTGAATGAATATTCATTTTGTCCACCAGCACAGGAAATTGTCTGTAAATCATCTCATTTGTTTCCTTTATTTTATAACTAAAATAAATAGGAAATATAAATGTAGGCAACCACCCTTGTGATATAAGCTCCATATCCTACATCTTTTTTTATCGGTTTTAAAAAAAGTCATAATGAATAACTTGCTAAAATGTTGAGAAAATTATTAAACTTTCATAACTGAGCTCTCATGAAATTATTTTTCAATTTCTTCTCAGTTTCCTATTTTTTGTTCTTGTTTCGTGAGAAAATGTCACATTCGCACAACACTAAATAACAGTGAATAGCATGCCAGCATATCAGAGAACTTATTTAAGTAAACAGCAGTTAACCTCAGTCAAAGCCACATTGTTTTGAAAGTTCAATAGAAAAAACCAGTTGGGACATGGAAATTGGTTACCACACTACTTGCATGAGACTACCCCATATGGACTCCATAAACTGTTTGTAACTCAGATATGAACGAAAACACATTTTACGCTAACGTCAGTTTATGGTAAAAAAAATTAATAACCGCACACAAACTATCGCAAAACTTTAGTTTGTTTAATATTTGATTTTTGTACAAAAACGACCAATGATAAGAGACACCTGATCTAATAGTACAAATAAAATGTGTAAAATTATGCCCATCACATGTACATCACCACAGAAAAGTATTTTAACATGAAAATAGAAAACACTGATACTTAAAAAAAATTTTCTCCACATTTTCAAAATATACAAAACATAACAGGCTACAAATACACAGCATAAAAAATCCTCACTGAAGTTCAAGAATTGCAGCTTAACAGCATTCATAATACTTGTGCGGCAACCTCTTGCATACACAATCATTCCAGGGCATCTCATTTTGGAATAAACAAATAGCAGAAATAAATACTGTAAATCATAGTCACCAAAAGTTCTATTTTATCGGATACGCTCAGCACAATAGTGACAGATAATATGGTTGTGCAAATTTTAACTGAAACATGTAGATGAACTTCTATTGAAGTGGCTTTTTTGTCAGGTCTGTAGGCAACGTATTTCGAACACCTCAGAAGATTTTTCCTACAGGGTTTGGTTTCATTTGTTTTGTATGATTTGGAAGGTTAATTTACTATTGTAGTTGTTTATTACAATACCCAGGTGCCAAAACATAATGGTACAATACATTTTTCAAAATTCACAATTTTCCTACTTCCCCCATTTCAGGGCACTTTATTTTTATTATGTCCTATCTGGCTGGCTAGTACGTTGCTGGAAGTAAAAATATCCAATGCCAGATATATCTGGTGATTCATTGTAAAGATATCAAACATATTTCAATGCGTAAAACTGTATGTAATTATTAATACTTTTCCATTAGCCAATTCTACTGGGTTCAGAAATGTCTTTAAATTCTTGACATAATGTTTTATTATCTTTTGTAATGGTAGTTATGTGGTATTAACAAGTGCATTCAAAATATTTTAACCGTATGATATAGCTGGCTCTGTAATGGAAAGGCATTTATGTTGATTTTTTCACTCAGAATGGGTGGACGNTCTTTGTGCTGTAACACTTGTCACACTAAACTTGTTTACATCTTGTGTATACACACACACACACACACACACACACACACACACGTGAGAGGGAAAAAATGTATATGTAAAACATTTTTACTTCTCTTCCTCAAATATGCTATCGTGTAGTTATGCAAAGAAAGACTGTATGCTGTGTACAATACAACCACCTGCGACTAACCAGCTACCTCATAGGTTTGATTAATCACACCGAAAATCAGGAGTCTAATTTTACTCTTTAGGGTTGTATTTGTATATCATTTATTTGTTAATTACATAGTTTAAACTTCCTATACAAAATAATTACAAACATTAAAGAAACTGGGAAATAATAAATTTGGAGTATAATGATTTTGTTTAAACATTTGCCCAATTAACACAAATCTTTTATATGGAAGTAGACATAAGTTCTTCTACCTTTCCGTAAGAATTACATGCAGACATCTTATGATACAGCTTTCTCATTTATAGCTCAAAAAACTGCTAATTTATTTCCAATTCATTCTGCATTTTTTACTTTTACATGTACTTTTTAGACTTTTTCATGAGGAAAAATTATGTTAAGTACAAAAATAGAGACAAAAACATTGCCTTGCACTTAAAAGAGAGTTGGTGGTGGTACAACTTGTTTCTGTGGTACAGTCTATACTGATTTTTACTGTTTCTTATATTGATTTATAGACATTAATAGAGAATATTTTTTCAGCAGCTGGTAAGATGACATTGATTTCCTGTTTAAAATTCTATATTAAAGAAAATGAATATATATATACAAGTGAGACCTTAAATTCTAGTTGACTGGAACCACCGCTTACCCGTTTGGATTCATGCAAACCAGTTGTGCATATTTTATTAATTTAAAATATTTTTCTCAAACTTTTATGTATTTTAAAAGTCTGTTGCCCTGTGTCATGAATGCAAGCTACATCAATGTTTTCTTCTCGACATATAAATTAATTACTGATGATGAAAAATACCCTACTGTACGAGTCTTGTGCATATGCTCAAGTTTTTTTACATAATCATTTTGGACATCTCCGGTAAGGAGGGGGGAGTGAGTACGTATAATGTGCATGTGTGCATACGCATGCCATTATGCATCAATATAGGTATATGCTTACTTGTATGCTGACCTCCTGTGGTTCATCCCAAATTCTTACAGTTATGCTCAAAACTGAACTGATAAGAATCCTGGGATAACTTGGATTTTGTTAGCATATTTGATATCAGTGTGTGGAATAGTTGAAAGCACTTGTAACTGTGCATTATCAATTTGTCTCTTTTTATGGCAAAAACTTTTCAGGGAAGTGGTATTTGTGGAATAGGAAATGTTAATTTCATATTTTCTAATTTTACTTTCACAACCCTCCCCATTTTGAAGTCTTGAGTCTTCATCAAATATGCTGAATAAGAAATGATTTTGGAGAGAATTGAGCAACAAACTGTTTGGCATATAAATTTACACTATTCTGATAACAAAAAATAAAAACTCAAAATGACTTGCTCAATTTCTTTCTGTAGGAAATCAGGGCACTTGGTGATTCTGAAATCTAGTGATTTGAGTATTTTGTGCACTGTTGAAAACATTTTGAATTTTTTTGTTTGTCACCATAAAATACATACTTTCACTTGGGAAAACCGTTTTGCTGTAAATTACATTATCAACACTTCCATAATCATTTTTTTTTTCACCAAACAGATGTACACATTAACATAAGTTGTTATAAACGTTTAAAAAAATCTGTCGCATTTATGTCAAAACGGTAATGTGACACTACATTTAAAATAACTACCATTCAAAACTTTACTTTCAGTCACTTCATTTTCAAAATAAAATAAAAAATTCTACTCAAAATAATGCTAAAAAAATTCACCAATTAAAGAATGCAATAAGCATATTCAGCAGTCCATTAGCACAGCAAGCTAGACTGTAGGTTCTGCTGACTATTGCTGCAAAGTTTATTTTCTGCTGGATTGTTTTATGAATGTATCAAGCATGGAATGTCATACCTGAAAATAATAAAAACAATCACAGCTGTTGGTAAAAGAAAATTTCCCACACTTCACTTTATTCTTCCTCCTACTGTAAAATACCTCGTTTCCAACAACACCGAACGTAGTTCCATAAAAAGCAAAATATTTACCTATTTCTAAAGCCAACTTAGCACTTCCACAAGAAAAAGGTTATGCTTGCAGCAGTGCAGCTAAATGACACGATGCACCAAGTACTGCAACAGTACTTAGCCCATTGAAAGTGCCCAATTTTTTCCTACAGGCATAACGATCCAAACTACACAATGTAGGCAGGATATGTCAGCTTACACAACTGGCTGGGAAGTCATTCCTACCAACAAGTGGTAAACTATATGCACCAAAATGCAACTGTCTAAAAATGAAAATCATAAAGGCTCTACAAAAAAAAAATTCATACAGTTTCGAGTAGGCTAAACCACAATTTTTAGACTGCTAGAGAGAAATATATGCTGATACCAAGTTTTTGTTATTTAAAAGAGTAAATGCTTGCTTATTTATTTACATTCATTCCATGGAGCCTTAATACATGGTAAAAGATATAAGGCTATATAACACATCATTACTTTAACTACTCTTCTTAAAAATAAACATCTGAAAAATAGTACTTTCGGGTATACATCATTTCCTTGAAATGTATAATTTAGTTCATCAGTTAACATCCTACAAAATACCAAATTAAAGATAAAAAAATTTAAATACTTATTAAAAAAATTACTGCTTTTCACACAAAATAATTAATTTAGCTAATATTTCTGAAGTAAAAGGTTTACAACCTGTAATCTTGAATTATCAACATAAACTTTGTCCACATAAACACTCATATTATGCCAACACTGATAGGCCAGATGTTCCTCGCGCAAATACGGTTATAACACTGGCAATTCAAACAGAACTTGTACACATTCCTTCTATATGCAAAATTTGGCAATAAAAATATACTTTTAATTTAACTTAAGAACAGAAATAAAACAAATAATTTTAACTGTGTTGCAACGAGTGATGGTAAAGTACAGAAGCAATGTAACTCGGATCAAATACATTCACTTGTGGAAAATTGTAATTAAGTGCAAGTAAAAATTACTTCAGATGAAAGGAAATCAACGAAATTACATTTACAAGAACTTGGTATTTAATTCATAATTTGAATTACATTTTAAAGTTTCCCACATTGGTGAATTTGTAATATTCTTCTTACATCCTCAGTTATGGCCTATTGGGGAAGGGCTAAAATGATACAGGAAATAACGGGGTGAAAATTTAAAGTCTAAAAAATACCATTGCAACATTAACTTCCTCAAGTTCCACGCAGATAATTACAGGCAAATCTGCACTCTGCTTTGTGGAGCGAGAGTAATGCAGGCAGAATATACTAATGTGCAGTTGCAGGAAGAAGTCAGCAATTTCAGTAGAGCCCAAAAATTACACTTGTGAGATTTTTCAAAGTTTTGGTAAAAGTTCCTAAAAGTAACTGATTATTTAATGCATTTATACTGACGTCAGTATAGATATCCACATTTATGCAAAACAAGAACAGCATTGATCCTGTCACTCCCTACACTTAAATACAGTACCCAAAGAACATACTTATGAGTAATGAAAGTACTTATTATGTTTTCTAAAGCTTGATGGGATGCTACATGTTGCACTTAGAAGATTATTTCTAACACACAAATTGCAATTTATAATAATGTTTTCCTTATATTGTGTACTTGCATGTTCAAAATACTTTTGTTAAGTGCACAAAAGGAAAAAAATGTCTATATTTAAATTCCCCTGGTTGACTTACATGAATAGCCATTGTTATGGTTTGTTGTTTTCAGTGAACACAATCAAATATAATTAACAATTTGGTTAAAATCACATTACAAAATAGTTACTGACAGGCATCTAAGATAACACTGCACCATGAACTCGCTTTGAGCATCATTCGGATAGAGCTGATTACACTATTTGTATTGAGACAAACGTTGGCATAAATGTGGTAGGTTATGGTATGCAGCACTAGTATGATGTTAAATACGATCTGCATCACATGTAGTCATAAATATTGTAACGAGTTCGTAAATTGCTGTACAAACTTGCACATTAAAATCAAAAGAGTTTAGTTAAGAATTATTCTGAAATCAAGAGACAATACTCCGCCGAAACACCCCACAACAGATGATTTAAGAACTAGGTTTCAATATCTTACACAGCAACTGCAGAAAATTCCTATGGTTTGTTTCACTCGGTTTTGAGAAGTAATATAGATTAGTATCAATATCGTGAGCAGTGTGTTTGTATCTGCTTGCGGTGGTAAAGTGATAAGTATTAAGTGTAGATAAAATTAGAATAAAATTCACAGACAAAGCAGAAAAAAGTAACGGTTACTGAGAAGTAATGATTAAATATTTTTCGCCATAAGTAGATTACAAGTAAAAATTGCTCTGAAAGTAATTGTTACTGGTAATGTGATTACTTGTAATTCGTTACATGCCATCACTGGTTATAACCTACTGAATAAACATTCAATAGGGTCGTATAACTTCGCTTCCACTCCGGGAAGCAGACTGGCACAGATTTCAATTGAATCAGTTTTCTGGACTTAGTAAGTTAGTTGCCTTTTTTTGTTTTTCTCCCAGCACCTTTGTGATGTCATATGATACTCCACGATTTCGCTGATTTCTATAGCCCTGCCCCTATGGAATTAAGTAACCTATGTCAGCCAAATAAAATTCACCCAATAGGAGACAGCAACTTCCGCAAAACCAAGAAACACATTTTTTTTTTAGACCAAAACTACACATATAACCTCACAGAAATTATAATATCTACCATCCATTCTCCACAAACAAGCAAAAGCTGACTTCATTATCCAAATACAGTGCAAACCAGGGATGGAAGCAGAGATTAAGTTCCTCTAGGGTGGGGGATATGAGGNTTTAGACCAAAACTACACATATAACCTCACAGAAATTATAATATCTACCATCCATTCTCCACAAACAAGCAAAAGCCGACTTCATTATCCAAATACAGTGCAAACCAGGGATGGAAGCAGAGATTAAGTTCCTCTAGGGTGGAAGATATGAAGATGTAAACTGTAAATATTTCTGTAAATGAAAATTTAGTTACAAAATTAATTCCACCTGACCATGATTCAAGTGATGCCAAAGGTAGTAAATTACATACTTTACTCTAAGAATGACCACAACTCAATAATCATTGAAGCAAAGTACAAACTTCTTACATGTTCCCAAAATTTGGTAGAAATGAAAAGAGGAGGGGGAGGGTTACAAGAGCATAATATCATCCCAGTAACCTCCCCTATATACACCAATGATGAGAACCTAACCTGTATAAATAAGAAGGCAAGATTCTTCCGATGATATTAGACCTACCAGAATGACAGAAATTTTCATGTTTATCAAATAGGCCTCTACTTTTATTACAGTACTTAATATGTCAAAAGTTTTTGTTACATTAAGTATAGCTTGTATTAGTAAAAAAAATTTATAGATTTTGTATAAGTATTACAAATGAACAAGAATTACTGTATTTTTAAATAGTTAAAAAGTTGCAGAAATTATGAATTTAAATAATGTACATAAATTTAGGTTTGGCAATTTTTACAAAACAAAACTGGTCCATGTAATATAACACACGTTATTGTATCATTCATGAATATTAACAGTGTGTCAGTATTAAAATATTTATAAAGGACTGATGTTTTGAACACTGGTGAGATGTTTCTTTATAATACGTATTTAGCCTAAAACATGGTAGAATTTAGATATGAAGCTTGTCTATGTAGGCCTACCTTAAATTCCGCGTAAGTTTACATGTTGAGAGTACTAATATTTTATTAACAGCTGTAAAAAAAAAAAATTTCTCATTTAAGAAATATTGGTAAATGAAAAAAATTGAGGCTTTTTTGGAGACATAGTAGACCCACAAACGTTATATAAATGGCTTTTGCACACCTTACCTGTTTCATATTTAGGATGGTGTAATGATTAAATAAGCAGAATGTTTAAAATAAAATAGTTAATATATGAGCAGTTCGTCCGCTTGGTTTACGTCGGACGCCATGATGTTTGGTGAAGTGATGGTGTAGTAACGCAAACAAATGTGCATCTCGCGATCACCTTATTGGCTGTGAATGTGTAGACATCACTGTATGTTCGTTGCAGTTTAGATGTGAGACAGTGCGGTTCGTGGCGGGGGTGTGTGTGTGTTGGACACGTCCGAAACCGACCGTGCAAAGGTTTGTGATTTAAAAATGGAGGATGCAAGAACGTGTGCTTCTGTGTGTGATAGTCGTCTATGTGGCAGGTGTTACTTGGACGTTTTAGTAGATAATGGTGTTCTGTCGAGTGAGTTAAGTGGAAGTAGTGCAGGAGGGTGGTTGAATTGGCCGAGGACAGTGGAATTGTACCCGCCCCCTTCCCTAGGTGAGTTAATTCATATACTTCCCGTATGCTTTACTGTTACTTTAAAACCCTAAAATCCTAGACTAGAATAAAATCTCAGATTAGATTAAAACCCCTTTAATTCAAGATTAGATTAAAACCCTATAATTCAAGGTTAGATTGACACCCTATAATCCTAGGTTAGATTTAAAATGTAAAATAGTGATTCACTCATTGTGGGATTAGGTTGAGTTAGGTTAGGTGGGCACATATTACGAAATTGCGTGGACAAATGTTAAAATGAGGTGTTTTTTGTTTTTGTATTTTTGTGGGTTAATTTTTAGTGATTTTACCCCACAATTTGCCTGATCTGTAATTATTAAGTTTAGTGACTTTTATGAAGGAAATGTCCTAGATAAACGAAAGTAGCATTAATGGATTCTGCACAGCTTACCCAGTTAATATTCACGATGGCATCATGTTAAAATAAAAACAACATATTAAACAAAATTGTTAAAAATACGAGTAGCCCGCCGCTTTGTTTACAGCGGACGCCATGATTTTTGGTGAAGTCATAATTCCTGCTGTCACCGTATTGGATTCTGGGTATTGTTACGTCACCGTAACGCGTTGTTAACGGAAATTTTTGAAACAGCTCAGTAGCCATTGTGTTTTTGCCGGGGTGAGCCTTAACGTCCCAATCCAGTGGATTTAAAACGGAGTGCTGTGAACGAGTGCTTCAGTGCGTTATATTCGCGTATGTGGCGTTTTAGTGGAACATGGTGTTTCGTCAAGTGAGGTAAGGTTGAATTGGCCGCTGACAGAGGAATTATACCAGCCGCCTACCTAGGTGAGTTAATTGATATTCTTTTGGTGAGTTTTACGGTTCCTTTAAATCCCTAAAATCCTAAATTTGTAGTGGAGTACAAAATTCTACAATCGTAGGTTAGTGTAAAACCGTACAATCCTAGATTAGTTTAAAACCCTAAAATCCTAGGTTAGTGTAAAACTGTATAATTCTAGGTTAGTTTAAAACCCTAAAATCATAGGTTAGTGTAAAACCCTAAAATCCTACGTTAGTGTACAGCCCTACAAGCCTAGGTTTGTTTAAAAATGTAAAATAGTGATTCATCCATCGTGGGGTTAGTTCTGTTAGGTTAGGTGGGCACATATTACGAAATTAGTCGTACATTCATGCCCCTCGTATATTCATGTTCTAAGTCATCAGTAGAGTGGAAATATACAATTTTCCGTGAATATTTCTTTTTTTACACAAAAATCACTAAACTTAAATAATTAGCCCCTGATCTTCATAGCCCTCCCCATTATGGTTTTTGTGGTTTGTAAGCATAATATGTTAATGCCATTAAAAAATTCGTATTCTGTGTAATTAATAGAGTCGAAATATACCACTTTTCAGGATTTTTATTTATATTTTGGGAAAAGCAGCTATTCTTTAGATTTACCGAAATATCAAAGTATTAAAAAAATGTTTTTATGATTGTATTATTGTTTACCTATTTGTGCTTCGGTCATCCATAGTTTTTAAAATTTCTAATGACAACTCGCATGCCATCACTTGAACAATTCATTTTCTGTATTACCCTGCCTTTTCATCCCTATCTTTACATGTATAAAGGATTCGGTAAGCAAGTTTACAACAGAGTTTAATGAATTGTATGCAAAAAATTCAACAAATCTAACTGTTAAATACATAACTGCATTAATTCCACTAATATCTACACTCGAATGCTTTTAATCACAGAAAATGTAATTTATCACAACACTCGATTTAGAATCACAATAGTAAAAATAAACAAAACAAACTTAGGCTCGACGTACTTTATTCAAAATCCATGTTTCAGTGTACAGCAGTCATACTTTCTTGACAGTGTTTACGTGCGTGCAATATTTTGCTACAATGTAAACATCAGTACACAGCATTTGCGATTGTGTATTCCTATCATAATTGCTTTCTGCAAGTTACGTCAATTATCAACAACAAATAAAACAATATTCAGTTTCAGTTACAGTGGCAAAGAAACGCCCCCCTTAAATGTCAAAAACACAGCGAAGTGCAGACGGATAACCATAACATTGCAGCAGACGACCCATAACCGCGAAAGCCGGATCTGGAACTTCCAAATAAGATACGCCCAAACTGCCCACGATACACTGTTGTAATGATACGATCTCTGTTCGTATAGCTACGAGAGTGATTTATAGCTGAAAACACCTACTAAAATGGAATTATTTGGAAAGTAATCGATAGAAATGGCGACCGAGAAAATCAATCTACTGTAGCAGGGCAATGGTTACTAAACCACACTACCGTATTTGTACTTACTTTTGATGACCCGCTCCGTGGTGGACAGTTTCTGGTTATTTGAAGACATTTTCGGTACTTCTGTTTATTATACTACACCATAAACATCGGATGTTCAAGAATAGATAACACAGATTTCACAAGCTAAAATTGTTCTACAGTTCCACAAGATGTCGCTAACTTAACCCTCGCCTGCACTGCACTGCGTACGGCGCATCTTTCTGCGCACGGAAACCGGAGTACCGCAAAAACTGATGAGTGGCGCGCCAGTGGCGAACCGGTGAAACTCGTGTTTTAAACCTCGCACTGCTGTCCCAGCAAACAAACCAAATTACGTTCGAAAATTTATCGTCGATTACTTTGAAAATCGAAAGATTCTTCTTCCTGCAGCCTCATATTTCATTGACTGACAGAATTGTTAATCTCCTAATACGGTAATATATAATACCAGCACCAGTTATGTGATGTGAATTTCAGAAGTTAGTTTCTAGTTTTTTTTGCAAAATTTTACCATAATATAAAAACGCATTGAGCTTTTGACGTATAATTCTATGCTAGTGCGATATTTAATTTATGCCTCTTACCAACACGGAAATAAATAAATAGGGTTTAGAGACAACATAATATCATCCGTACTCCGTATCACATTTGTCCCAGATACATAAAGGATCACGTGGATTGAATCTAAACAATAAACGATACCTCAAACAACTTTTTAAAACATGCATACGATCGGGACATAAATATGTACTGTAAGAGTTAAAACTGCAATCGTTATATAACCATAATAAATCACAATAAAAAAAATTAGTATCAAAATAACTTTCTAAGAATCTGCCGCGGGGTTGTCCTCGTAACTGCATACAAACTTAGCCCCGATCGGTGTGAGGCGAGCTGTGGGTGAAGCAGCGACAGAATACAAGAGTGAAGAAGCGTGAGTACCCCAATAAAATTCAACGAACTAAAATATCTGTACCCAAGTCTGCCACATGCGAATATCTGTGTTTAATCCAGATGACCGCAGTGGCATACAAATACAAATAGCCTACTTCATTTTTGTTCAACATACGATATGCATAAACTGTAAACATCGTCAGCAACAGCAAATCAATCATGATTAAATAATATAAAACATAAAGTAACAGGGTCTATATGATAATACCCAGTATCACCAAAAAATGTTTAACTTGCCAATTTTGTATTTTTTTTTTTTTTTTTTATGGCAATAACTTTGTTACATTAGACAATATATTAAAAAATCATGTTCCTTATTTGAAAAAAAATAGGTTTTACTTTCTTTACTCTACATCTACTTTAAAGAATAAGTGATTTTTTGGTTCTTCTAAGTATGCATGGCCTTTCTAGGAATATAATTATTAATATTTTTCTTGATATTATGTAAGCACAATAAAATATAAACATGTATTACAGTTAAAACCCATGGTCCTTATGAAAAAATACTTAGCTTATAATGATCTCTGAAAAATGAATTAGTTACGAATTTATTACATAATTTTTTTCGCAGTATCAACATTTTTTTACATCGCTATTACTACCCCATATGATGATGTCATAACTTAATATTGAATTAAGCAAGGCAAAATATGCTGAAAATAAATGCGGATAGGGAACTACACTAATACGTTTTCTAATATATATATATGACTCTTGAAAATTTTTGAAAACATGGGCAGTAGCCTTATACGAGAAGTCAAATTTAAATTACTACCAGTCACTATACATACTTAGAAATTTAATCTCGTTCCATCTCTCTATTACCAGTGGTTTGACCACTGCACCACCTTTGCACTTGAAGAAAATTGCAACAGGGAAAGTGGATTGGGACCAACGGATGCAACTCGCTCCCGAACCATGCGAGTCAGCAGGAGAGAATAAGAGAGAACACTTTCTCTCCTCCGGAAACTGGACTTTATAGGAAATGTGAGAGATCCATTACAACAAATTTTTTCACAAATGATCGGTATTCGTAATCATTCTCGTAACTAGTTAAAATAATTTTTATGACATATAAACTGCTTTTTAAGCGACCAACTGCGAAATGCAACTTCCTGCTGGGAAGAGTACACGAGTTCTTTCTTATTTTTCCATAATTTTAGTTTAATAATAGTTTGTGCTTTTGTATTTAATTTCATATTGTAATTTTACATTCTAAGTAGTTAAAGATAAACTGATTCGTTCATATAACACGTCATGGAAATTTGTTAAATTTATTTAGCATAAAATCCAGTTGTGGGTCTCACACTTCTCTGAAGGGAACTTATTCTGATTCCTATGGCCTTCTCCCGTTTGAAAAAAATGTTTGTGGTGACGCCCATGTTTCTAACTTATCTATACGAGAAGACAGAAACTACGTTATCACTTTACGAAAAAGCTACCCAATAAAATATGACCATTTCAGTATTCACTATTCACGGTAAAGTGAGCACTATTTAAGGCCCTCTTACGTGTAATAAAAACCAATAAATATATATATTGCAGCCTTGGACGTTAAGTTTCGAGTGCGGTGGAATGTGCTTATTACTCACATGGCAAAATTTATTTTAAAAAGTGGCGGGAGAATAAAAGTTGGCTGAAAGGGAGGCAAATAACTCTGGTTCCAAAAGTGCTCACTTTACCATGCTCAGCGTATAAGAGCAAAGCTGTACCATTAAGTTTGGTGACTGTATTCATATTTTTACATCTGATGTACTCACGTTTTATCTCCCTCTTCTTTCAACCCTCTGCAGTCTCGAGATTGTACACTGAAGAGTAAAAAAAACTGGTACACCTGCCTAATATCGTGTAGGGCCCCCGCGCGCATGCAGAAGTGCCGCAAGACGACGTGGCATGGACTCGACTAATGTCTGAAGGTATGCAGGAGGCAATTCACACCATGAATCCTGCAGGGCAGTCCACAAATCCAATCTGCGCCAATTTGAGAAAGGGTTGCACGTCTGTCACGTTTAATGATTCTCGTCAGTCGTCGCTTGTCCCGTTCTTTCGCGATCTTTTTCCGGCCGCAGCGATGTCGAAGATGTGATGTTTTACCGGATTCCCGATATTCACGGCACACTCGTGAAATGGTCGTACGCGAACATCCAAATGTTATGGCTATCTCGGAGATGCTATGTCCCATCTCTCGTGCGCCGGCTATAACACCACGTTAAAACTCACTTAAATCTTGATAACCTGCCATTGTAGCAGCAGTAACCGATCTATCTGCCGACCGCATCGCGTTACTCTGATTGGTTCCATACCTCTGTTATTTGCATACGCACGCAGTTTTTTTGGCTCTTCAGCGTATATTAAATAAACGACAACTCAACATGTAAATTCAACAGATTTCTAGTTTTAAATACGTACGTGCCACACCAAAACTTTCAGCTAGGGAAATAACTTACAAAAATATTACTGGCTTTATGGCTGCGCTTCAAAGATGAAATCTTCCACCATTTTATCTTCTACGGTTGTAAACTCGAACTAGAATAACGTGAAAATTAAATTAAGGTAGAAATTTGTCAAAGGGAACAGCCATGCAGTTCCATTAACGATGTGACTAACGAACGGACTCTGATTAGAATAAATAAAAGCAATTATTTGCATAATTGATAAGTGAGATATTGCATTTATGTGGAAAACCTGTGTGGCGGCCTGAGTGCTGGTAATAATTAATTTTACATTATTTCTGATCGTGGGGTACGAGTGAGTGAAGAGATTTGGGCGGCTCTTAACAGCGAGGTCTTGAGAGCCGATCGTGGGGTAAGACACGACAAAGTTTTATAAGGTTAAAAGTAAGGCAGATGGACGCATGTAAACAGTTATATAATTCTTACCCACGTCTCATAACTAACCTGTAGCACTGAATATAGTCTACCTTACGTTTATTTACCTGATTGTGATGTGACGTCCTTAAAAAAATTAAAACCATGATAGCCGTAAACACCTAGATAATATAAAACATATGCTTGGAAATTATTTTTTTTTTTCAATATTTTTACATTTTACCGGGAAAGTAATTCCCGAAGTCCGTTTTAAAGGGAACCCACCGCTTTGCCTGAAGTTTTTTGGCCTAAAGTGTAGGAAAAACGCCGGTTAGGCAAAATTTCTGTAGGCAAAACACTATTAAAGCAAAACGCTTGTAGGAAAAATGCCTGTAGGTACAACGCCTGTAGGCAAAACGTTTTTAGGCTTGTTAGACAAAATGCTATAGGCAAAACTCCTTTAGGCAAAAAAAACTTACGGCAAAACGCGGCAACCCCGTTCTAATAATAATTTGCAGAGCACAAGCATCTGCACATATAAGCGTCCCCATTTCAAAACATCGCGCTACGTCACTGGATTGACATAACAGTTATGCTTGTGATAGTGCGACCGCTGGTTGAAATTTTATTGCTGATAATATATCACTTCAGTTCCCAACTTCAATAATTCTGCTTACGACTTCCAAGTTGCAAATTAGGCGGCGTAAGTGAAGTACCACAACATCAGTCTTGCAACTATATCTTAATAAACTAAAACTTCACAACTTCAAATTTGTATGCTATTTGTCAACACTGATGTCAACATAACTGCAGCTATAAAACAATTATATTGCAGCTGTTTCAATTATTTTTTCCACCAATGTTTTCTGTTGAGAAGTGTAAATAATAAAGTAATGTAATAATGTAAAATGTTAATTGTAATACGTGTTAATGTACTCATGGGTGTTCGGACAATTACGACTCCCACTGCCACTAGTTCCTATTAATGCTGACTTCCTAATTATATGTCAGAATAATTCATTACAAATAAACTTGTCACACACCGCCTCAGAAAGCCCAAGTCAACATTTTACAGCTCTGGTAGTGAATTCTGACTCCGTGTGAATTTGCCATATATACTTTATTTGGCACCAGAATTAAATCCCCAGAGCTTTAAATGTATTAGTTTTCTCCCCTTCTGGCACAACATGAGAAAGACAAATCTGGTGGAAGATAAAGAATGGTAATGATGGAGCGAGCCTAATTGAAGTACGTGTTTTTCTAACATACAGAACCGGAAAAATGTATGTCGATAAAAATTGAATCATCGATTGGACACCAATTTAGATTAGATTTTAATTATATAATTTAAATGGATATTTTGATAAGTCTAATTACTCTTATGCTACCATCACTGTCGTTCTTTAAATTAAATTTAAGAGTGATAAACTGCATTAAGTAAACATAGTTAACATAGGTACAGCACGCAATAGTATCTATGTTTGGAAGCTGAAATATAAATTGTAGGTGGTTGGAGCACACGCGTGTACAGTTACGGTTATTCAAGTGAAATTTGTTTTGAGAATTTCTATAAGAAAAGAAAAAAAGACCTACAATTCAACATGATTCAGAAAGAAAATCTGTCAAACTGCATGAGTCATATACTCCTCAGAAATTTTGCATTACATAGCATACTTCTAAAATTATATTTTAAAATGTTTATTATTATATGGTTTTTAAATTCAGAAGATATTAATTTATTCATTTTTAAGAGAGAGAATGAGTGAAGATTGGGCGGTTCTTAACATCGAGGTCTTGAGAGTCGATCTTCAAAAATGCAAGGCAAAATTTTAATCGTTATAATTTTTACTGTCCTAAGAAAGTTAAAATTTACTAAAGAAATTCAAATTAGTTGTAAGTAGTGAAACCTGCATATAAATAGTATTAATTCGAAGATTACATATCTCTGAATAACCACTACCGCGCTTAAAATGTTAAGTACTGAATGACATAAAACCGTAATGGCTGTGAAAATGTCGGTCTGAATTATTTATTTTTTCCTTGTGGACTTGTTAGGGAGCTCTGAAGGCGTGCATGGAAGAGCAAGAAATACTGGGATATCGGTCAAATATCGTATATGTTGACGTATGGAACGTAGAACTACATAAATGCAACGGGATACGAACGACTTGAGCTTTCTGAAGCAGTCTTTAGACAATGAACCTAATGCCTTCTCAAGAACTCTCCGTAATTCGCTAATTTGGTGGATCTCAGCTTTCAACGGCGTGTTGGAGCGCACCTCGGATATGCTCGATGAGTTCAAATCAGGTGAACAAGCGGGGGCTGGCACGATCCCAAATTCGGATGAGTGGTTCCACTAGTCATAATTTGGCAGCTCTGGATGTGTGTGGTGGCGAGCGTATTGTCTTGATGGAAGCACCCGAACCCGCCAGGAAGAAACCAGGACATGATTAGGTGTAAAGGCCGATTCACACTGAAGTTAAGATGAAGTTCGTTGCGTTAACTTTGCGCTGTCGTTATGTTCAAGCACAGATCGCGCAGCAGAGCGCATACGTTGAATTAACAGCGACGTTAAGTTAGATTTTCTACGCGAGAAGTTGAACCCATTTCAACATAACGTAAAGGTAACGTAGAAGGGCGATTCTTTCCTTTTGTTTTATATAATAATTTTTAATTTTCCCAGCTTCCGTCCGGACTGTGTTAGGTCACAATTGCAACAAATGCTGGCGTAATAATTTTTTATTACTTTTTAATTATAATTTTTTAATACTTTTTTTTTAATTTTAGTAATTTTTTTGGATTTTTTGAATTTGTTTGGAATTTTGGGGTCAAAATTCAAAGGTCAAGGTCACATGTATCCAAGATGGCCGCCTACCTACCGGAATGAGAGAGCACGAACCTCTCCGACGTTCCGGTCCCAGGTTCCGATGTGCCAAAGTCCCCATAATCCCTCTATTTGTAAATAATTCGAATGATAAAAAAATTAACGATTTGAATTACTATAGCTTTAAATAATGTATATGGGTGAAAATTGGCGTCAAATTCGGTGAGAGATGAGGTTATTTTTGGGTCAGGTGCAAATGTTTATAATTTAAAATACGAAATTAATTAAATAACCATCGCTTGTGTACAGCTATATTTGATCTGCGGAAGCATTATGAATGTCATTGAACATCCCAACGAATATTTCGAAACTGGCCTGAGCTGCACGGGTTCGCACTATGTAAACAGTCTTTGCAGGTCGCGAGCTTAGAAGGATTTGTTTTCTCCCCGGGAAGGAAGGGATTATCTGCCTTACTGCGTGCAGCGGTAAAAAATAAACTTCTGATGAGACGCAGAGAAAACTCAGCTTCAGTCTAAAAACAGAACCCAAGCAAAGTATGCTTCCTGCTTAATATCATTGGAAATAAGTCGTTTTATTAACCCTTTCAAAACCACTTTATTGTAGCAATATATAAAATATTATATTTTGGCATTTGAGTAAAAATAATTAAAGTAAGTTATTATTCATATTAATTATTTTATAATTTCTTATAGTATATATTATTTTATATATTTATAAATACATGCACAATAAATGCGTAATTTATTTGTATATTTTAATGGTAGGAATTATAACCGCGGCAAGTTTCTACAATTAAAAAACTCAGATCTTAACTGTGAGAAATGTACTACCTGTAGCCAGAGAAATGGTTAGAATTTAATAAATTTTCCATCGACGTACTAAAAACAATGTGTGTTAGCTGTTCAAAAAAATTTACTGTTTATAAACTGATACGACCGTTATCAACTCTCTGTTGATAATATGAAAATTTCCTATTGTTATAAAAAGGGAATACCGAACATTCAGATGGAAAAAGTGCTTACATTTATTTTTAAAACGCCTTAACGTACCTGCAATACATATAAATTTTGAAATAAATGTTTTCGTCCACAAACATAAGAACTAGCAAGACGTTAGATTTGTGCACATATTGATTGCCTGTTTTGTTAATGTCAGATTTCCTTTTCGCAAATGTGCCTACCATGTCATCATAAAAAGTAGGTCGGGTGGTAAATACAGTTGATCTATTATAAATTCCCTCCACGAATCGTCGCAGTGGCAGCTTCCGAATCGGTGGGGCTTTGTTTTCCAGTATAAATTCCTCTCCCCTTATGCTGTCACAATGGTCGGAGAAGCGTCTTGTATAATGCCGGGGGGAAATGTTGAGTATATATTCCAATAAAATAATATGAACATTTATCACTTTTTAAAAATAACTTGCATACAATTATACTGTCGTAGCTATCAAAATACATTGGCATAGTTTACATTTATATGGTGAAACAAAGGTATTATAAGCAGTTGTTTCCATTGTAAGCACAGTAATTTGTTTATGAAAGTTGTTGAGTTAAAGTGCTCCTTATCCCTGAATCTTAGCTTGGTGTACAAGATTGCCACACGAGGCCCTCGAATGTGAGCAACTGCGGTGTTAGCTAGAGAATAACCAAGTTGTTGGGGCTTGTTTCAATTCCCATGTCCTCAAGGGGAGTCTCATAAATAATGACCATTTCTGCCGGTGCTTGGGTAACAAACAGTATCTAGCACTAGTTCTAAATTTATCTTAGCATGGTATGTGCCTACTTATGAATTTAATTTTTGGTATGTAAGACATACAGTTTCATAAAGTGGCTGGCTGGCTATGTTTATAAGATGGTTTATGACAAATAAGCATTATGTATGAATTGGACATGTTACCGATGCCCTTAATATAAGGGCTTAAACACACTTATAAATATGTGGACTTATGTCTTGGCATAATGAGACATTTCCCATTGATCAAAGTTAGTAGCAGTACTTGTAGTACGAATTTGGGGGCTTTAACTTCAACACTTTGTAAATGACAACTAACTATACTTATAAGGAGGTTTGAAACATATTGAGCCATATAATGATGATTGAAGTCAGTAGCGATACCTATGATATGAATTCGGCAGCTATAACTTAAACAGTTCCAAAATGTTGGTCAACTATGCTTATAAGAAGGTTAAAAGTATAATGGGCCCCGATAGATTTATCGAAGTCGGGATCGATGCCTTCGGTATGAATATGATGAGTATAGCTTCAGAGGATAGAAAATGGAAGTCAACTATGCTTGTAAGATGGGTTAAGGCTTAATTGACCCTGCGTTACTTTCCGTAGTTAGGGGTGATGTCTATGATTTGAATTTGGTGGCCATATCTTAAACAAATGGGAAATGACACCCAACAATGCTAATAAGAGGGTTTAATGCATAAGTGACCCTACCACCCTCATCTACATCGGGGACGATGCATATGATATGAATTTGGCAGCTATAGCTTCAACATTTCGGAAATTATTACTAACTGTGCTTATAAGTGGGCTTAGGGCGTGCTTGACCCTGCGGTCCTGTTAGATGATGGAAATGATGCATATTATATGAATTTGGTGGCTATAGCTTCAATGGATCGTAAAGTACAGCCTACTATGCTTATAAGAAGGCTTAGGTTATATTTGACACTACCACCCTCATAGACATCGGGGGGTGATGCATATGATGCGAATTTTGTTGCTGTATCTTTAAACAGTTCGGAAATGACAGCCAACTATGCTTATAAGGTGGGTTAATGCTTAATTGACCCTGCGATCCTTTTCGAAGTCAGGGTGATGTCTATGTTATGAATTTGATGACAATAGCTTGGACAGTTTAAAAATTGCAGCCAACTATGCTTATAAGAAGGATTAGGGCATAACTTACCACACCACCCTCATCGACATCAGTGGTGATGTATATGATACGAATTTGATTACTACAGCTTCAACAGTTCGGAAATTATGGCTAACTATGCTTACAATAGGGCTTATGGCATTATTGACCCTACCACCCTCATTGACATCAGGAGCGATGTCTATGATATACATTTGATGACTATGTCTTCAGTGGACCATAAATAATGGCTAACTATGCTTTTTAGAGGGATTAAGGCCTAATTGCGCACCACCCTGATTGGCATCGGGGGCTATGAACATGATATGAATTTGATGTCTATAGTTTCATCATTTCGGAAATTATAGCTAACTATACCTTTAAGATGGTTTAAGGCATAACTGATGCTGCCGTTCTTTTCGGCATTGTGGATTATGCCTATGATATGAATTTGGCGAATGAATCTTCAACAGTTTTAAAATGGTAACCAACTATGCTTATGAGAGTGCTTAAGGCATAATGAGCCATATAACATTGATAATTCCTAGGAGCAGTACACACAGACATAATTTGGTGACTATAGCTTAAACAGTTCTGAAATTATGGCCAACTATGCTTATAAGTTGGTGGGGGTCAGATATATATATACGGTACTTAAAACATGTCCTGTGGTAAGGTAACCACTGCATTGTACTTGAGGCTCGGACTAATTACATAATTAATAAAAAAAATGAAAAATCGTTTCTTTGCCTACTAATTTCAATATGGCGTCGAAAATTGCGAATAAACAAAGTTCATAATGTTACTTTAGCATTCGACTTTAAAACACATGTCCCGAAAATATATAACACTTGGTGTATTTGCTAATACATTTATATGCTCATAAAATCGAATATTGCACTGGTCATATTTACGTTAACATATTTTTGACGGCATATTCCTATCTGTCTAAAAAAATACGAAACTGTAGTCCCGTCACTCAATACATTTGTTTGTAAAACTTAAACATAAATATATTAAATAAAATACATAATTTTTATTTTATAAAATTATGCTTTACCAAATCGGTGGTTGTGACATAATCTAATTATCCTTGAAAATACGAATCCCTAGACATGTTGCTTGATACAATTAAATCTCTAAATTTTAAAAGTTAAATAAAAATATTTTTTATATATATTTTATTTAATATTTAAATTTTTATAGCCAATTGAATTCAAGATGTATTCTGACTTCATAAGCCCTAAAATGAAGTCACTGAAGCAAATTGAGCACTACTAATTTCAGCTGAGTAACGATATTAATGTTGCAGCTCAACATCATTTTGATGTTTTTTTTTTAAATATATCAAAATGCTTGACATACAAGTGTAGTGGCAGGAAAGCGAAAAATTAATTTACGAGAAATTTCTACTACTATAGAGGATATATTTTAGACGTTTCGAAGGAAAAACGAGAAATTCAAGGGGAACATAGTCAGTTTTAAAGGGAAAATAGGGAATTCTGAGAAAAAAAAGGGAGAAATCAAAATAGCGGACGAAAAACAAAATGGTGCGCGGAAACTATACGGAGATCAGAAACAAGATGGTTGATTGCTCAATGTCGTGAAAATCACACAATGGCGGAAATTCAAGATGGGATTGATCCTCCGATCCTCAGCTCCCAGCCCTTGTTCCCAAAACCCCCTTTTCCTGCTACTCTTTCTCGTCATACCACGAAGATGAATTGTGAATACGAAATCCTGCCTTTGACCTCAACGACCATGGAGCCGCGACATGCATAGCCGCAAACTGGTTATCGCCAGTGCCGATTCTGTTATCGAGTTTTCACCATTGGTCAAAATTCTCGTCGGCATGAGAGAACGGCCTCTACGAAGAGTCCTTTTCGCGTGATGAAGCATTACGACATTGTTCCTATGCAGTTTGTGCGAGGCGATACATTGAAACAACATACCGATATCTGCAAGGATCCATCTACTGGGTGTCAGCAAGTTTTGCCGGCAATACCTCTTGCTGCATCGATGAGTGCCGATTCGATAGGTGATTATGATGAGGCAGTTAATGCTAAATACGGAATGAGTGCAGTAGAGTCGGTTTGTGTGGAATGTGCACGTGCAAGACTTTCGCGTGAAGTCTATGAGCTTCAAAATAAACTGTCGTCGGCTCTAAATACTGATGAGTATACAACTCCTTCTACAAAGAAAAGGAAATTTAATATAGAATACAAAGCAGGAATTGAAGATGACCATGAAGAGAACAACGATGAAAAAGAACATGAAGACAGCGATAGTGCTTAATAAGATAATGGCGATTTCCTCGGTGCACTTACACACCCCTCCAACACATTTTCTGCAATAAGCGACATGAAGAAGGTAGAAGATGCCGAGAATACTAGCTACCTATTTCCCAAAGACCCGAATGAACTTGTTGACATATTCAAATATTTGATTGACTTTCAAAAACACGGGGATCTCCGCACATTTACGAGATAACTTCAATCATTAGTAAACTGAAGGAATTGGGGATAGAATGTAATTTATATACATATGGGTGGGGGACGAACCGAAGGATTGATCGTAGGATCGATAGAAGTATTGTGATTAATCGAAGGATTAGGATTTATCGAAGGATTGGCATGGGTCGCTGTGGATTGCGGAGGAGGATTGTGGATCGGATTGTGGAGCACGTGGAGCAGGTGGAACGATTGTGGAGCATGTGGAGCATTTTGAGTAATTGTGGAGCATACGGAGTATTTGGAGTGATTGTAGAGCATATGGAACATGTGAAGCTATTTTGGAGCGGATTGTGGAGTGGATTGCGAAAGATTGGTGTGGTTTGGTGTGTTGATTGGTGATTGATGGAAGGATTATGTAAATGATCGAAATATTGATGAAAAAACCAGTATTTAATTAAGTTTTGTAATTTATTTTGAATTTCTATGGATTTTTGGGTTTAATTTATTATACGGTGCCTTCTGCTTCTCTGAAAGACTTATTAAATCAGTGGTGCAAACAATCGATTGTGAGAGTCTGTTTTATATCATATTTATATGAGTGTGTGCAGAAGTAGGGCTATGGCTTGATCTCAAGTATTATGTCTTACTCGGGTCGTTTAAAATGGGTAAGTTCTATATGGCGAACGACTGAAATGAGTGGAATATTTTTGAGCAATGTTTCGCAACTAGTTTGTTTAGTTTGTTGGCCTAGTCAGTTGGCTTGGTAAGTTATTTAGTAAGACCCTTTGGTATAGTCAGTTGTGGTAAAAATGTTTTGCGCAAATTCTGCTGAGATTTCATGCTAAGAGGTTAGTTACGAGACTCGTATTAGATACTTTTTTCTAGATTGTTCATCATCGTTTGTGTACGTGGGTGGTATGGCAGATTGGTCTTGTTGGTTGTTCTAGTCAGTTTTGCAGGAACTGGTCTCGACAGGAGCTAGTAAACAAATGACAAACTAATAAATGAATATGGTGGGTAGAATGCATTCTGCAGAATGAGCAAAGGTGTTTTACAAGGGGAGGGGAATGTTCATACAATGAGAAATATTGGTGGCGTGTCGAATGAGCTTGAGTAATCAACCTATAAAAAACACTGTTGAGTGGCGAAGTGAACACAAGTAATCTCCCAATCAGAAACATTGTAGAGGGTCAGTCGTCTGCTGGACATGGTGCTGAGGAAACCTCCTTAAAATTAAGTTTTTTTTTATAAATTTCTAAATATATTTATTTATATTTTTTAAATAATATTTTAATTTTGAGGATTAAGGTTATTAAAGTTTGGGGACATAGGGTCAAGATCTTAGGTCAAGGTCAAGGTCACTTTGATTTAATATGGTGGTTGGGTGACGTCATAACATGGTGGCAGGTTAGCTCCAGTCCCCCTCTCCTTCTAAGCAGAAATATTTGAAATTTTAATTTTTTATGAGATTTTTAAACGCATTTTAAAAATGAAATTTTTTAATTTTTAAATAATTTTTAACAGTTTTATAAAGTTTTTAGAGGAATTTTAAAATCATTTTGAAATTTTTTTAAATTCAAGGTAATTCAAGGTCATGGGCACGAGTTCAAGGTCAAGATCAATGGTCAAGGTCACCGATATCCAACATGGTGTTCGTAGTCAGTAACGTAATATGCTAGCCAACTTTTATGAATTTATTCGATTTTTATAAGTGTTTGTTTTCATGATCATTGGGGTCATGGTCACTGGCATACAACATGGTGGTCGGAGTCATCAATGTAATATTTTCCTCGATTTTAAACTTTTTTTATTTTTTACATTTTTGGGGGATTTTTTTAATTGTTTGGCTTCAAGGTCATCCAAGGTAAAGGTCGATGGTCAAGGTCAAGGTCATCAACATATAACATGGCTGACAAGATGGTCACTGGCCGACCTGGCGAGGGCCGGTCATGTTGGGAGCTTAGTCCATCCACCTGTCATCGAATCCGTGACCTCCTACATGCACATCCTTAAATAATAGTTTATTTAAATTTTTTGCGGATTTTATAATTTTTTTGATTCAGGGTCAATGTCACGGTAAAGGTCAAGGTCACAGGTCTAAGGTCACCAGGATTCAATATGGCGGTTGGGTGACCGGAATGACAGCATAAACGGCGCCTGGCGCCTACTCCGGTATCCGTTATGCCAGACTCCCCATTTATATTCTACTGTCTTCACACCTGTTTTTTCGAAGGTTGAAAGTTTCAATAACACTAAACATTATCAAGAGAATCATAGTTTAATTCCACGCCGATTCTAATATTTTGCAAAACTTATATTTCACCGGACATGCTGACAAGAGCGTGGAACGAGTTTGATTATCACGTAGATGTCGTTCGGGCCGCTCATGGTGGTCACATTGAACATTGGTAAACAAACTTCACAGTTCCACGGTTCATTTGATTGGTCAATCAAGGTTTTAGGTTGTTTGGTTTTGATATTATAGACGTTCAAAGTTGGGGTATTATTTTATACTCATCCTGTAATTTCGTATGTCTAAAGGTGGTTCACGATAAAGTGAGCACTCTTGAAGAAAGCTAGTTCAGGTTTTATTTACTGGGCGCGCTCGTGTATAAACAAAACAGCAGTTCACGAAAAACGTGATTTGTTATGTTGTAACTTCTGAAATAACGTATTCATTAACGTAATAAATAAAACACTTTTATATCTGTTCTGAGTGAAGTGGCAGTGTTTGTTATTGCTTTCTGTTGTTTTTTTTTTTTTNTAAATAAAACACTTTTATATCTGTTCTGAGTGAAGTGGCAGTGTTTGTTATTGCTTTCTGTTGTTTTTTTTTTTTTTTCTATCCTACCTTGAAACTAAGAGGAGAGTCGATTTTCTCATGACCTCAGAATTGTTCACCATANTTTTTTTTTTTTTCTATCCTACCTTGAAACTAAGAGGAGAGTCGATTTTCTCATGACCTCAGAATTGTTCACCATACTTAAAAGTCCTAAATATATTTCGTAACAGAAAAATAATCGTGAACATCAGTAAATATTCACAGACCAATATTTTTTTTTTTAATTAACGTGTACGTGTTAAATTTTAAATTGTTGGGCTTTGTTTTACTGAATAACCATTTACTTGGATATACACTTATTGTCATTAAAATTTGCGCACCAGTTACCTTCGTGTGTTAGTACAAACACAAGAAAGAAGTGATCACAATATCACTGCATCTGGACGATCTTCCGCCCACCTGCAACGCAGAAGAAGAGCACTTTTTGTATTTTGTCAGCCTGTTTTGTGCCTGAGTGCATGCGTCGATACGATCCGGCATGGAAACAAACACCGAAAGTTAACCTGCGTCAGATTTGT
Source organism: Clitarchus hookeri (assembly GCA_002778355.1). NCBI lineage: Eukaryota > Metazoa > Arthropoda > Insecta > Phasmatodea > Phasmatidae > Clitarchus > Clitarchus hookeri. Next base: position 46,243 of record NQII01002059.1, read on the forward strand.
CCACATTTGCCACAAATGATGCTCCTAATCACGAACATCTCAACATGGAGGAAGATACTGTACCATCTGGTCCCACAAATGTTCCATGGGCGACAAAATCAGGTGACCTGGCATGCCACAGAAATGTTGAACCATGACGAAGGAGGAGCTGTTTCCGGATCGCCCGTAATTCGGCGCATCGTCTTGGTAGAACGTGCTTGTAGTGTTTGTAGGTAAAGACTGTTCACGGTAAAGCGAGCACTTTTGAGGCCCTAGTTGCTTTTTATTTCAGCAGTTCTTTATCCTTTAACCACCTTTTAAAATAAATATTGCCATATAAGTAATAAACACAGTATGTAGATTCCACCGCACTCGGAAGTTAACGTCCAACGCTAAAATAAAGTATATTTATTGACTATTATTCCAAATGAGTGGACTTTCAAAAAGTGCTCACTTTACCATTAATAACCTATGCAATATACTGCTGTATGCCGGAAAGTGTTTATTCAGTAATAACATTTTACATAAATTTTTTTCCTAACATTTAAAAGTCGAGCGAGAAGACAAATTAATGTTTACTGTGTAATTCAACACTCACTATCAACACTGAGAGAGAGCAGACGTCAGTGAAAACACAAACAAAATAATCACAAAGAAGNGTAATTCAACACTCACTATCAACACTGAGAGAGAGCAGACGTCAGTGAAAACACAAACAAAATAATCACAAAGAAGCCACTTAACAATCATCGCCCAATGCGACAATTTTTTTTTCCAAGAAGAGAAATACAACCTGAAATGTGTATCAAAAAAAGGCGCTTTAACACATCACACCGCTAAACATAGTTTTCGTTTGATAGACCGCACATTTAATAGAAGCACGTTTATCACACAAGCTACTCAGTTTGCATACCTTCACGATATTGGACAGCCACCCTAATTTGTGGTGGCTGTTTTCTCACAAACTGAGTAAATTCGAAATTTAAAACGCCACCAACCTTTTTTGTACACTTACACATAAGGATTAATAATCCGTCTGGTAATTTGAGCAAATACGTAAGGCTATGAAATTTACTACGATGTGAGAGTTGCAAGCCCCGTTTTCTTTCTAAGTAGGGATGCTATTAGCAATGATTTTTTCAGATGACGATCTTCTTTTGCAAATATATTATACGAATTTGTTTTCTTTCATACCCAATAGTTTCCGATATTTTTTTAAAACGAAATGCTTGCTATTCTCCCATTTTAGGGGGTATATAAAAGCAGGGAGTGTGAGAAAAAATTCGTGTTTAAGGGGAGGGGGAGATGTCTTGTAAAGAATTTGTTGTCTCTGGTGCTGCAAAATGTATCCCATCCCAAAATTTTGTTATTAAATCAATTATGGCTGTATTTACGCACCCACATTGCTTCCTATTCACAAATTGTCACCAAAGACACTTAAGTATAAACATTACTATTTATTGTTATTGTTGTTATACATTTTTAGTAACTATATGTAAAGTATGCATTTTAATATACATTGTTTTCTTGTTGCTCTTCCTCGTGAAGTCTTTACCACAACACCATAGTGGGCCTAGGGGTGAGGCCAATGCCCCCCCCCCCCTTTCGATAACAATGAATAAAACACACGAAAATATGCCATATATGCAATTATGTAAAGTAATAACTTCGTGTTTGTACACAATTTTCTGTGAATAAGCGTGAACTTCAATTGGTCGAGGTTTTATGTTGGTGATGAGTGTTTTCATCCTTATTCATATTAAGAAATTTACTGTATGAATAGGAAGTTGATCGCACAGCAATGGGTAAAGGTATTCGGCTTTCAAGGCTTCGATGTCAAGAGCCATCCAAATCTCTTCACTCACTCACTGGATAGAGGTAACATGTAGATTATGAATATACTTATGTTATATGTATACTAATATACTTATATTTTTTGGAAATTAAATTATGTTTGCATACTTAAATGTAACAGCAGAGCGATTGTACCTTGATTCTGCAATCATATCCTCAACTTCATGTCCAGATGCCTAGATAGCTGATTGAAAGTCCAGATAAAACTGAACAGTTGTATACCTGTCATGCTCGTGAATTAATCCTGTGATGCATGTTGTTCGGTAGGTGAAGCTGGAGGGTTGAGGATGGACAGTGTTACTGCACCTACTTTCACCCTCATGCACTTTATAAAATGTTCCTTATGCCGCAGGGCGTATAAGTACCTTCCAACATCCAGGCAGTTCACTCTGGCGCGGCTTCAGTTTTAAGGACGTTAGCGATACTATTATCTTTAAATTTTCCGGAGTTATTCCCTACTCAGATTGTCACCTTACCTCGCACTCTACTGTCCTTTGCTAAACAATTGGCATTTGCACTGGTGGTTATTAAAACTGCTTAAACAAAAAGCACATGAGCAATCACAGTCAGATTTATTGGACTAAATCCTAAATATACATAGGTGACATGATAACTCTTGCAGCTTGTTATGACATACAGAACATGGAGAAATAATGGCTCCACAATGGGCAGCAATAACTGCTACTACAAAGCTTGGTATTTGCAGGAAGAATCTTATTTGGATGCCCGTCTGGTATCTCCGCCCATACTGCTTCGGTGCAGACCCAAACTTCATCCGTTGTGGCTGTGGCTGTCCTGTGGCAGGCCAGTTGTCATTCAAACACGGACCAATCGTTTTTGATCGGCGAGAGATCATATGAACCCACACACCAAGGAAGCAGTGTGACATGGTGGTTATCCAGGAACCATCGGACGATGTGTGCCACATGAGGTCTCACACACTCCTGTTGGTACAGGCCCCCAGGCTGGCCCTGAATATAGAGTACAGAAACAGGGTCCAACACCTCTGTAATGTAACAGTTGCTGGTCAGCACACCAGCGATGTGGACTAGATGTGAGCGAGACTGGAATCTGATGACATCCCATGCCATAACTTCAAGTGCTGGCTGGGCTGGTATGATGGTGCATAATGCTGGATTCATCCAGTCGGCCACTGATTGATGTGCCACATGGCTAAACTCCTAAGCTAGGATGTTTGGAATGCCTGTATGGTCTGTAATCGCCATGCTCAACAGATATTTGCCCTCGCACTGGTTAGTGCGACAGGGTCATTGACTTCCTGCATGCTCAGCCCAACCCTCCTCGATCCACTGATTTCCTAACTGTTTCACTGTGGGTGCATTTCTTCCAATACAATAATCAGTTTCGTGGTGGAATAATCCAAAATCATGGTATAAGCCACGATTCTCCGACGGTGAAAGACTGAAACCAGTTCGAATTGTTGTCATATTCTACAATTCAGCATGCTCACTGCGTCTACATATACAAATGACGAGGAAACACAATGCAACTACATCTCAACGGATCCCAACCTTCACTTAAATAACACTTACCAGTGTTGCCATTGGCGCACGTGCTGTGCCACTCGGCTGTATTACTAACTACATCTCATACTTACCCTACTCTATACATTCTTCCAATGTGGGACTCTTCATGTGTGTCTTTGGTATTACAAATATAATGCCCAACAAAGTAACATGAAACACATGTATTTTGAACTCTTATGTTGTAGTGAGGAAATGTAAAATGCTTGAAAATAAGTCTGACATTAAAGACAGTCTAAAAGCTATTAAAATATTTTAAATTGCAATTACAAAATGTATTATATACCATACATCACTTAAACTGGATAGGAGTAAATAAATATGTGCAATAATAACATCATATGAAATACATTAATTTGCAAAAAAAAAGATCACCCTTAAGGTGCCATCGCAGGAGCATGTAAATGGATACAGACACAGGACACAATAGTATGTATTCAGAAAACATCAAAATATTGTACCACACCAAGAATGTATTGCAGGGAGCCAACACTTACAGGACACACGTAGAGTGGTGTTGGACCACCCATATTACTGAGACAGGTGGCGATGTGGTTGGGCATGGATGCATACAGACATCGGATGTTCTCCCGAGGAAGATACTGCCACAACTGATGAAACTGACCCTCCAAATCCACCATACTTGTCACTGGCCGCAGTTTCCTTCCAATCTGACCCCAAAATTTCTCGATAAGCGAGAGGTCTGAGGACATTGCTGGCCAAGGAAGGTGACATGAGGTCAGGATTGGAGAATGGTAGTGACAACACCACTGTATCCTTCTTCATGAATAGCTCTGGTGGGAAACACTTACCAGAGACATTTTGTAGATTTCTTACCAGATGCTCTGCTGTTGTGGGTCGTGGCCGAGTCATCCAGGTGGCTAGACTGTTTTCCCGATCCTATACATCTCAATTTAAGGGTTATTAAATGTGGTTCGATAGGCTGCTAGCCGTGGGCAGTTGCGGTCGGCCCAGTACTGCCGCAGGTGCCCGTTGTGAGGTGGACAGTTATGCTGGTATCAAATTATCTAAATGCGGAGTTGTAAGGCCACTCCACATGCCAATTAAACACTGAGATAAGTAAATATTACACTGAAAACACTTAAAAACCCTTAGAATGGCTGGTTGATGAGTCCAGCTCCCGAAATACATTTAAGAGGCAAGGCCTGTAAATCAAAATGCTGAATTGGGGATTGTAGTAATTCATTGACATTTCTATACTACAAACCAGTGGATGGTGCTCATGTCGTTAAGTGGACCCAACTCAATAAGCCCATTGTGGGCTGACACTGGAAAAATGAGCATTTGCCCTCTGGATAATAAAGGGTTTGTAGGTCTGCAGGTGATGGAGAGGCGCTCCTCCCAGGCGATGAAGTTACGCAAAGTTATACTGTTCTGGTCGAAAAAGAAGTTAAAACTATGGTTCTTGGTGGAAGACAAAGAAGTTTATGAAGTGTCTGGGAGTCGCGAACCATGTGGCCTGATCCATTGAATGCCCGTTTCAGGTTGAATGGCTACCGACAGCTTTTGGGCCACTTGTGGGAAATGTGTGGGCATAAAAGAAATGCAAAATAGGGTTAGGCCCTTAATTGTTTACAATGCATGGGTGGGAAAGCTCCAGTAACAAAATGTAGACTGAAAATTGCCCCTAGCAAAAACTTACATTACTTTCGCACTGTTAGGTTTACGGGCACATAGTGCTGTAAATGTCTGTCTTTATCCATATACCTATAAACATGTACACTTTTACACTCACTACTCCTACTAAAACACATGAACTGAGAATTCCCCCAGTCAGATGATGCCTGTGGGGTCTAAACTCAGTTTGGCACAGGTGAAGACAGTGCTCCAAGTAGGAAGTCATTGACACGTCACCTTAATGTAATTTTAAATTATGTTTAGTAACACAGTTTACTTGTGGTTTGCACTTTGTGTGAACTGGGAAGTATTTTACTCTGCTTTTCGGGAACATTGAGATACGCAAACACTTAGTGTTTCACAATAGCGTCGGTTGTTCGTATACATCCCTATCAGGGGTGCTACGAAGCCTGGTGTCGCCTTCACATGTGCTATGGCCTGATGGCCCAGCATTGATTGTGAGCCCACATTCCAGTCGGTTGGGAACCGAACCACGAGATTATCCTGGTGTCGCCTATGTGGTTGGATGAAAGTGGGACAGTCAGCTGACTCATACGGTTTTGGGTGAAGTGGGTGCTTTCCCAAAACCCCGTCGAGATACTGTAGCTGACAGCCACTCCCAATGTTCTTGTCAGCACGGTGATCGGCCGTGGCACAGAGAACAGTCGCATAGACCATTTAGTTTGGGCTCATATCAATTGGCTTCCCTATGGGAGACTGTTCGTGCACCACATCATTATCCGCTGGGTAGCTATGCCATCAGGCGCAGCATGCTGGAACCAATGGCTGGGCCCTGCGTGGTCGCAGGATGTAGTGCCCATGTGAGGGTTGCTCTGCGGGTGTTGTATTGAGTGGCGCCGGTGGCCACTGTTCATAGACGTACTGGTGCCTGGTAGTGCTGTGGGACATGTAGTCCCGACAGACTACACACCAACAGACACATAACAAAACAAAAAATGTTATTAATCACTACATTTAATCTCCTTTTTTGGGAATCCTGTATGTTTTCCATTGGTGCTTGTCGTTCATATTTCACGATTGTTTGGTCACTACACGAATGCTGCAAAAAACATTTGCATAGCAACTGTCCTGTGATTCGTAATAGGTGCACCACTTATGCGGACAAGGTGCAACAGTGATCTGGCATCCATGGTCGACTATATCATAACTTGTGGCGTTTATAACCATCTTCATGGCGATGCCCTCCCCCTAAATATTGTCCGTCTCATGTAACTTGGCAAGATTTTGACATATTTCTGTATGCTTTTGGAATTAATATCAAGCACGTATGGAAAGCATTGATGGGGAGAGGGGATATGACGTGAAAAGAACTCTCAAGGTTTTGAAGTCGCATTTTATTTGGATACAGATCGTTTTATTGTGCATTTCATTTTGAACACTGACGTGAACCATGGGTCCACGAGTTCCTTGTGCCCACTCTGACTGCAGCAGTCACAACTACTCCAGCGACACTGGGCCGCACTAACTACTTCAGGCTAAGAGTGCGTAGTGCGGGTCGACAAGAACGGAACTTGCACCTTCTTGCCGACAAGGATTATGCAACTCAAGAGACCGCCCTCCTGATTTATTACAAGAGGTAACTCTTTTAATAAATAAGTAGGCGATCCGAAATGGTGTTTATCCCAAAGCCACAGCAGTTGGGTGCACTAGCAATTGGTCGTTGCGTCCTCGCAGCTCGCGGAGTTAAATACGATGCAACGCACCACCGAGTGACGTTAACTGGCTGGTAGGCCACAGATGAAGAGATAGGTGACCCAACGTGTCGTCCAGCAGTATACAGAATTTTTATATACATATTGAACACAGTAACCGCATTCACGGCTACAGCCAGGGTTTTTTTAAATTGTATAAATGGCAATCAAGCATGGCATTCCACACCCCTTTGCCCAGGTGGACTCGTCGTATCACTTCAGGAGACAGCCACCTGGCAATGCTGTGGCTAGTGAAATTCAATGCTTAATCTGAAGTGAAATTCAAACTCTTTTATGAGAAAATATAGTAACTTATTTTATGCGTATTTATATAAGAGTCATTATGTTTTTCTAAAATAGAGACTGCCTATAAAGGCCTCCAGCATTATTAGAAATCATTTAGTGTGGTGATATTCCCCATTAATTTCACAACTTTAACATTAACAGACATTTGTTAATAAACAGGGATGTCACCAATGTGTTTAATTTAATTTTAACAATTTTTCATCATCATGATCACACCACAGAGTGCTCATGTAATGTTTCATCGTTCTACGTTTGAAGCAGTTCATCTCAACACCTGGAGAAGACCAGCGACGTCGGTCGCTCGCTCCNTTCCGGTACCAACATGTAGGCTGCAATCATTTTCGATACAATAGTTATTTATTAGTCAACCAGAACATTTGTGTTATTTTAATGTACTGAGGGGAGAGCCAACCGCCCTCTCACCGGAGAGTTTAACGCAACTGCGTCTAAGACCACATATTTTTCGCCGTTTAATTGCTGAGTACATTACTATACATCATTCACGCATTATTCAACTGTAACAAGGGCTGTGAATAAACCTCTCAACCAAGTCAAATCAGTGTCAATTCACTGTAGGGCATCCTTTGTTGCATAACAGGCATTTCTTTAGCATAGTTCAGGCGTACGAGATGGCCTACAGTCTCATCATCAGTTATAAAAGTGCAACAGTAAGTAAGTGACAACTCTTCAACCAACTGACGGAGGATTATTAGGGTCCCCATGGGCCGGCGACTGGACGACCCTCATCATTAACTCACCACTGAGTTATAGTGCTGGGCAATATTACATCAAACCAGCCTTGGGTAACCTCGCGACCACGTCAACACCTATACATGACTACTTTATCACGAAGTTTAGTTTGTAATTCTAACAATAGCTGTTTTGTGACCCCGTAAAATAAAATGTATTAATTAATCTAGGAACTCTTTCTTATCGTTTATTTTCTGCTGGTCTGATGTTCGTCAGCAGTGCTCTCAGAATAGTCAAATTAATGTTAAATTTTGTTTGTTAGTGCGTCAGCTGAGAGAGGATTTTGTAAATTACACTTTGTTTGTTTCGTATACTTCAAGTTGCCACTCACTGACAGTCATAATCTTGCCAAGTTATATGGGACGGACAATAACTAGAAAATTGTAAGTATCAGTACCATGGAGATGACGCTGCAAAAATTACTCAGTGCTTTTTTTTAAATTGTAATCAATAGATTATTGTAACACGTAAAACTACTGCACTGGAGAGTGCAGACGAACTAGAAGCTTTTTTATTTTATTGTTGAAGTATTCATTTTTTTTTCGTGAAAACCACCTAGTTTTTTTTTTAATGAGGTTTTATTAGTGAGTTTAGGAAATGGGTTGTACCATCTTCGGGACATTATTTATTGTCTTGGCCGTGGGTTAAACATTGGCCACAGTACCACAAAAAAAATATTTTTTCTCTCTCTTCAGCTTTTTTTTTCCCAAGGAATCGACATTTCATAACATACAAAAACAACAATGGCGGAGAACACACCGGAAAGTGATGTGGGCAGTATTGATTGTTTTCAAAATTATACAGCTCCAGAAGTCTTTATCCAAGGCCTAGCAGGAATTGTAGATCAGCAAGATGTGGAATCTATGATACGAGCTCAGAAACAAATGTAAGTTGTTTCTAGTTATTCGTTGGATTGTTTCACTCGTAGTATTTTGGTTAATTTTAAATATTTGGTATGGAAATTGTGAGGTTATACTTGAGACTTCCTAAATACAGTCTCGTTTGCCCAAAATTTTGTAAAAATACGTACAGGGATCCTACTATTGCTTACGTTAGTTTATGTTAGTGTCACATGTTGAAACTTCAACAGCGTAGTAATCGCTATTTTCCAGCCACGTCCAGGTAAACCTAATCCATAGTATCTTGTTTGCGGTCAATTAGTCCGCGGACATACAACGTCTGTAGATACATTTTTTTTTTTTTTTAAATAATTATAAAGGCTTACGGCTTGCACCCACGGCCAACATCGACGACTCCAAACTAAACAAACAAAAATGACAACAAAATTTTCATAACACGAAATATCCAAAAATCGAAGGTACATTAAATTCACGAAATCGATCAAAACAGCACAAACACAAAATGATGCCGCTACCCCGATGCCGAGGTCCAAAAAACAGAACCGTCACCGACGGTGGCTACAGGAGACCTGAGGACACATATCCGATTGTACGTATCTTCAGTAATTAACTAGATCCGTAGCCAAGCTTTCAGATACTGTCACTAGAGTGCACCAAATTCAGCATGTCAGAAAAACAAATGAGATTATTTATAAAGTATCAATCGGCTGTTACGAGTCCACAGACGAGCTATTGTGAACTAGACTTTAGGTTCATTCAAGTTAGTGTAGGTTAGCATGTTGAAAGCATTTTACAACATTCTATTGTAACGTAATCAAACTTTACCCCTCAACAGCTATGTACAAAAAATACAGCTAAGTACCCAACAATTTTGGGTGCCGGTTATTACCACCTTAGCAATTAGCAGTAAATTGTACTGGTGTTTCATTCACATTTGTCAAGAAAATAGTGGTGAAACAAACATGGCCAGTGAAGAAATTAACTGTCCTAAACAGTTCAGTATGAAACTACTCTGTATTCTAACAAAAATTCTAAACATAATGGCCAGGAATCTGCAAAAAAGGCAGTATTAAAAAACTGCCAAGGAACACTTTGCATAGCTGATCCACAACTTCTGAAGCACCCTAACTTGCATATGGCCTGTTCCATTCTTGATGCACATGTATTCATGCACTTAAATTGGGATGGTACCGCAAGTGAACACTACACACAGCCAAATGCTTTTGGTGGCATTTGGAGCACAACTTATAATAGTATATTTGTAAAATTTTGAAATTCTACTGTAGCCCAGTGCAGTTGTTAATTTTGATGTGTTCCCTGTGAAAATGGCAGATGTTCTGTTGTAAATTGTGAAGAGTTGGGAATGATCTGAAGAGACGTCTGAGCAGTATGAACAGTGTTTATTTTGCTTTTGCTAAGCTAATCACGTTGAAATTGTGTGTGTGCAACATATTATGTTTTGTGATTTGAGCAAGTAGTAAAAATTGTATGTAGTCGTAGACGTTAGTTTGCAGAAGCAGTCCAATGTGTAGTGGCCACTCGAGATCTTTTTTTTTTATCACAGTTGGGAATTTACCAGCTGTGTTACACATCCAAGTCTGCTTGCATTGAATTTTTTACTTATATTTTGTTTTATTTAACCTCTTCCACTGTACATTGCATCTTCCATTTTCTTCAGGCTGCAAAGGTTTGAGAAGACAAATGAAATGCTGACCAACTGCAATGCACTGTCTGTCAATCGGCTCAAGTCTGCAGGTGCCGAGTTCAAGAGGCATACTCAGCTACTGCTGGAAACGAAGAAAGATCTGGATAACATATTTAAAAGGATCAGGACATTAAAATCCAAACTCTCAGCTCAGTATCCACAAGCCTTTGCAGGTAACAGGGAGTGAAACCATAAATGTATTGGGTATTACTTTAGCAAACTGTGTATGGACTAAGCAGATCCATTACTTTGCACTTGACTGTAATGTTTTGTGGTATGTTTGGCATAATATTTGGTCACACAGTTGGCAGCAACTGTAATGCAGGATTTCTCTCTCCTCACTCTCCTCTCTCCTCACTCTCCTCTCTCTCCTCACTCTCCTCTCTCACCTCTCTATC
>NQII01002059.1:57072-96629 GCA_002778355.1 Clitarchus hookeri
TCCTCTCTTCTCTCTCTCTCTTTTTTTTATTTTTTTATTTTTTTCTTCTTCCCCCAAAAAGACCTGTAGACTTTGATTATCATGTTTATTCCTGTACGTCCTTAGCGTGTTAGCATAAACGTACCTTGTGATTCAAGTATTGTGAATTAATATTTGGTGTCCAAAGATGTTCTCACATTTAACATGGTTCATTGACCCAATTAAAATATATTTTACATGTTTTACCAAATAAAATTTTCAAACACTATAGTTCTCTTCACTATCATATTTCATGGTAGGCCCTATATACTAGAAACGAAGTGATGCTCCCATGAAATTCATATTAAGTGTAATTAGTCATGTCCATATACAGTACACTGTTTTCAGGTATTATTTTCCTGTTTTTTTGGAAAAGCTGTGATTCTTAATAATTTCCACCATCACTGAATAAACACGTGTCCTCGTTAGCTGTTCTTGTGGCCTAGTTGTAGGTTGCTGTGAGCTCTAGTTGATGACTTCTGCTGCAGAAGGGGAATTGCAAGGCTGCCTCTGAATTTGCGGACTGGTCGTGGTGGTGGTTTCACGTTGGGACACTCACTTGCTTGTATTTGCGTTCTTGCCTCTAGCCACCCTGCTGAAAGACTTATCTTCCTTACTGGATTATCTACTGTTGAACATTTACTATCATGCTGATTACAAGTTGGTGCAGCTAAATATGCATATAAGCAATTATATAACTGGAAATTTGAAGATTTATAAATGAAATTTAAGCGTATATAGCAATAAATATATAATAATATAGTAAATACATAATAATATAAGAAATATAGAAGTAAATAAATTTGCAGTGAAACCCCTTATTTTTACACTTTTCAAGGGACCATAAACAATTGTTGCAAAATGCAGGAAAAAAAAAAAAAAATATATATATATATATATATATGCTATAAAACAGTAAATGGGACCAAACAAAGTAAGTGTAAAATCCAAGATTGTGTAAAAAAAGATGCTCTACTGCATTCTCTTCTGTTGAAAGGCCAGGATTATTTAACAGCTTTTGCTTCTAACCATATTAATAAGAATTTTTTAATTTTGCTTTCTTTTAATATTGTGACAAGTTGTTTTGTGAGAAAATGTACGTTGAAATTTTTTGTATAATGTACTTTGTAATGTAACCTGTGTGTAACTGATCCAATACTCTTAACAGCTGCAGCACTGGAGAAGGAAAACCGCCTGGCTGAATCAGAGGAAAAATCTAAACCTGGTGCGAGCCGCCCAAAGTCGTGCATTGAACCGTCAGCATCGTCACTTTCATCCTCTGATGTTGCCAAGACAAGACCACATAGTGGTGTAGAATTGGCAACTAGTGGGAAATATGAGAGTAAGTTGTTTGTGTATTAATTATATATACATAAAAAAGTGATGCTAGAATTGTTTTAACAGTTATGTCAAACCTTCCAGTTTCCAGTTTTTTATTTTGCAGACACTTTATTTTTCCTCTCCAGTACTTGTACCTTTTCTGTAGTTTGCACTTCTAAGAGTCTGTGCTCTTCATGTGTATGTGTTTATCAGAGAGTTGGTCATTATCACATTTTCATATGTGTACAGTAGATAAATTTCATTCCACTTTCCCATAAGAAGCATTGCGATTCCAGTTTCCCATGAGCAGCATGTCTTCTTGTTTCATCACATGTGTTTAAAATAAGCCACAAAATTGTTTGCTGTGCAGTAGGTTATTTATTAAAGGCAAGATCCTACACATTTGTAATCATTTGTTAACCGTTCTGATGTTTCTAAAATCTCAACAGTTAAAAAGTGACAGCTGATCAGTCATATTAGCATTACATTACAGTAATCTAAATTTGATGTAGTGATGTATTAGTATTGTCCATCACAGCTGTGAAGGCCATGTTTTGACATTTCTAAGCAAGTACAAGTAGCATCAGTGTTACTTAATTGCTAAATAGAAATTGCACACAGTCGCGTAGATGTTCGACTTGTTCCTGTCAAAGTCTGGTTGCCATTAGGGTTAGAGTGTATTATTACATAAGGGGAATCCCTGCTAAAACATTGTAAATGCCTCAAGTGTAATGGTAACATTAAATTTGAAAGTTGTATTTTAATTCCATAAGTAACTGACTATTTTATTTTAAATTTCAACATTTCTATGCTTATAATAGTTTGGGTTATAATATTTTCTTTTACATTTTGAGTCCACGGATTGTGATATTTATGTTAGTAACCACCTCTTAAATTTCTGTATGCCTTCCTAATACAGTCAATTTATTTATGCTCCGTGCAAAGACTCTGAATTTCAAGTTAATAATTTTAATTTTCGTCCTCTTTGGTAGAATTTGGTTTTGCAAAATAACAGTTTTCTTTAATGTGCTAAGATTTTATTCTATTGTTAATTGACGGATTAGTCTGTGGAAAAAAGAACGTTTTGAAAAGTGATCTTCACGATGCCAACAGAATATTATCTATGTCAGCCCTGGTGGTATAAATTGAGACTCACCTTTTTATGTATCGTCCTGTCTGCACCAAATTGTACAGTAACCTTGTGCTAAACTTTTATTTTGCAACGGACACATGTTAATTATTTCGTTATTTTTGAAACCATAGACACTCATATCATCCCAGTAGCCATTTTGTTTTTACTTTATTAGTTGAGTTACGCCGGAGCTAAATAAAATACATAAATAATACATGAGAGGTGGTTAAACCCGATAAAAATGCTTTATATTAGCAGCAAATTTATCTAAACTTTTTTGTTTATCTTTATTTGTAGTGAAAATTAAATCCACTTAAATTACTGTCTGTTGCAACTCATTTTTCAATAGTAGTGTCATTTGTGTGGTGCTCCTGTTATATTTCTATTGTATGGTCTCAAGTATTGTCATCGCTAAATGAATATCTTAAGTCACAAAATATTCCTTCAGCGAATACTCCGTAATTTTCACACACACGAAACACCCATGTAATTTCACCCTACATAATTTTTGGCTGCCCTTAGCCAAATTTTTTGGCTGTAGATATGTCTTAGGATCTTCCGAGAATTTGTATTTAGACAATTGGCAACAGTTAAGATTGATATTTTAAATACACGAGGGCCTTACTTTTAGAGAAGTAGTAAAAGTTTAGGAGATTTGAGGGAAACGGTAAGTGAACGAAATGGAACAGTGCCAACTACCTCCAAAGAGAAAGTAGCGCTAGATACAAGCGAAGTCTACACAGTGAATGAGGAACAAATAATGATTTCATGGCAAATACAACTATGTCACATGCACATAACACTGACGCACTCACACCCACTCATAATATGGTAGCTTATGACTCAACTAATGGCCTTTTTTAAGAGGGATGTAGGAGCGTGCATTGGTAGACTAGAAGCGAGCAGCGCAGAAATAAAAGTGAGCAATGCAGAAATAAAAGCGAGCAGTAAAGCATGTAATATAATAATANGACGTTTCTTTACAAATGGCGCACAACTGTGAGGCAGAAATAATATTTTAAATATCGCTTAACTAGCCACTATCCATTTCCTTACAATATCTGTAAATACATCCTTCCATTTATGGGAATGATTAGATAAATTCTCTTGGGAGATGTGTGTACTTATTTGGTTGCCTGGGACAACATTTAAGCTTCTATTATGATAGGCTTCAGATTTAAGTTTTAGAACACTCTTGGTCCTTACTTCGAAAAAGTCAGAAATGTTAAAAGCCTTTGCTTGGTAAAAATGACTATTTCTTAAGTAGGATAATTCAGTCTGCAGGACCAGGGAACAAAAGGGGCCTGGATATTTAAAGAGATTCCATGAGGTGCTTAAAATTTTAATTTTTAGTGGCTTTGAAGTTGCTGATGCCACCGGAGGAATGAAGCTTTCCTGGCGCCGGCAATGACGCCACCTACAATGCCCATTTCCCCAGCCTATTATCCTGCAGCAAACTGTAAGATAACCACTGGGAAGTAGGATGAAAAGTTTAATTCTTGCATAAATTAAAAATTTAATTTGGCTGAGACGTAGTTAAAATGACTAGTTGCAGCGGTGACCATGTTATTTTATTGGTGGAAAGTCTGTAGCAAGGTTCAATGCAGGGCCCTCTAGTTTTATATGGATCTGACGTGTATATTTTGAGTTACAGCACTTAAAAAAAGCAGCATTCAACAACTTTGCAGTACTCTAAAATGGTATTTCTAATGTACGTGATGTCTTGAAAGTACACAACAACCCGCGTCTGAAGTGTGTAATTTTCATAGATCAGCACTATTTCAAACACATTGCAACGCAGTTCAAGCACCATGTAGGTAGGAGCCTTAAGGAAACTGAGCTGGAAAACCCTATAAAGCTATAATTTTTTAAAAAACTATTTTTACAATTTTTTAATTTTTGAAAGTATTTCATAAGATAAAAGTAAAAAGTGGCTGGCTGCTGTCGATAATAGTTTTTTTTATATTTCCTAGGGGGGGGGGAAGGGGGAATTGTATTCCCAGATCATTTATTTATGGAGGTATGCGTATATGCCCAAACATTGATTTTACAAACAATATTTCACTAAGGAATTTCCTTAAGGCTGTTGTGTTGTGGGAGTCACACCCTTAAAGAAAACTCTTTGTAAAATATTTGTTTCTTTGAACACATTGCGTAAAAGAAAATGTTCCAGCAGTTTTATCCCTCGTTGTTGTATTCACGTGTGTTCGATACATCGACGATCAAAGGACATCGTTTTAGGCTCACTTAGGTTTTTTTTTCCCTATTTAGTTTGCGTATTGTAGAAAGTAAAATGGAACATAATATTTTTTACACTGTAAACATAATATTATTCACGTTTTCAAAGTGGTAACATTAATGAATTATTTCATGATGTTCAGCGATTATTTCTACAGCCATGGAGTACTTTCAGAGATAATTTTCATAACGTGCAAGACGTTTAACCGTATGCACAAGCATGGTAACAAGTTTATTACTTAGTTATAGAAACAGTGCACATTTTTTAATTAAGTATAAACTATCCATTTTTGATTATTGTATGCTTTCCTACATTTACTTAACTGTGTAAGTAATAAAAATGTCTGAAGTGTGGAACCATTTCACAGTGTATCAACATGACAATAAATATGCTACATGTAATTATTGCAAGTCGAAAATATATCGTGGTCAGTCAAAAACTACTTGGAACATGATGAAACATTTTTGTAACCAACATAGGCTGCTCACTTCAGCAAAGAAAATTAAATTTGACACATGTGACAGTGACAATCCAGTGGAGGTTCTCGGTGAGAAAAATAATTGCGAATCAAGATCATTCCCGAGCCTGCTACAAAGTATTTGTGTGTTTCAAATTTCTTTCCTTCTATCCCAAGTACTTCATCAGCTATATTTGAAGAACTACCTTTAACCTCATCAAATGTGAGCCGTACAAGATCTGTGAAAAGCACTCTACCTTCTCTTATTGATGCCAAGGTCATGTTTAAGCCTGGAGACCACAGAGCTTCCAAAATAACTCAGCTAATTGGAGAAATGATTTGCCTTGACAACCTGCCAATAAGCATATTAGAGAAGACAGGATTCCGTCAGCTGATAACACAGTTAGAACCTAGGTACACTCTACCAAGCAGAAAAACTTTTGCACATACTGTCATTCCAGAAATGTATGAGAAGGTAAAAGAAAAAGTTGTTTTGCAGTTGAAGGATGTTCAGTTTGTTGGTGCAACTACAGACAATGTGTGGACATCTACATCAAGTGACGACTACATGAGCATTACTATCCATCATCTGGATAATGACTATAAACTTCAACACCTTGAAGTTGTTCCTTTCACTTAGATAAGCCGTACCGGTGGAAATCTTTGTGACTTCGTCACATCATTATTGGAAGAATGGGGTCTCAAAGAAAAGGTCGTTGCCATTGTCAGAGACAATGCAAGGAATATAGGCGCAGGGTTGGAGGCGTCACAGTTTGGCCATATTCCGTGTTTCGCTCACACACACCAACTGGTTCTTAATGATGGTTTTTTCAGCAATAAAATTATTACTAATTTAGCTGCAACCTGCTGAAAGATAGTGGGAAATTTCAAGCACTCCTCAAAAGCATATAAAGTTTTGCATAGGTGTCAAAACAACGGTGAGTGTTCCCCAGCACAGGCTCATTCAAGATGAGCCAACAAGATGGAATACGACACACTATATGTTCAAATGGCTCCATGAATAGAAACACTCTATACTTCTGCTGGTGAATTGAAGCTGCCAGCTGATCTGTCAGCCACTCAGTGGAATCTCCATGAACACTCCATTGTTGTCTTGCAAATTTTTGACACAGCCACTCAGCAAGTGACTGCAGCCAATGCAAGTGTTTTTGAGGTAAGTGTGGTTTTCCTTTTCATTAAATTATTTTATTTTTCTGGGCCACACATTGAGCATTGTNCAGTAAGTTCAGCTGCAGATTTCAGTACTGCATGTACACACCTTTTTTTTTTTTTTTTTTTTTTTTTTTTTTTTTTGTTCCTCATGAACTGTTTTCACTATTACAGGTGATTCCTCTCGTACATATTATTCAGTTTGAACTAAGCAAACCTGCTCCAGTGGGTTCTGGCCTTCTGGGGTTAAAGAATGACCTTCTTGCCTCACTGGAACTTCGTTTCTCCAGTGTTAAAACCAACCCTGACTTCCAGCTTGCTACATTACTCAACCCAAGATTCAAGGGAACACAGTTCAAAAATGAGGATTTTGATTTGGGGAAATCCTGCCTTTTGTTTGAAGCAAACAAAGTTTTTGAGCCCACAGTAAGTTTTTTATAAAGTAGCAAATTTTTAAAATTCAGTATAAATTTGAGGTATACTACACTAAATAGCGTGGGCCCCACGTCCGGGCGCCAACTTAACTTGAGGTATACTGCAGGCTTATCTAGGCCCCACGTTGTGGAAGCCAACTTAACGCTACGTACTGTTACACTGATGCTACTGCTGGGCCCCACAGTTGGTCGCCAAATAACAATGACGCTGTACCGCCACTGTGGAAGACATGGTGGCCTATAGGGTCAGAGTTAATGCCCCCAGGCACAGACTATATGATGCCTGAAGGTTAAGGGGTTTGCAATAATGTAGTCTTTTACTGTTTCATTTTGAAGGACGAATATATTGTCTAGAATTTAACACAAATAAAATACATCAGCACTTGAGAGGTGTGGTACTCTAATTTGGCTATTTGACTATTGGGATTAACTGCTGACGACTTTGTGATGGAGGGGGGCTTCTCTGGATGGCGTACTGCATACTTAACTCTTGCTGGTATGATGTCAGCTGTGATGGGTGAGCTCCGGCGATGGCCGGCCTTGGCAAGGCCGCAGTTGCTGCCGTCTCACTGTGGTGATGTCCNGTGGTACTCTAATTTGGCTATTTGACTATTGGGATTAACTGCTGACGACTTTGTGATGGAGGGGGGCTTCTCTGGACGGCGTACTGCATACTTAACTCTTGCTGGTATGATGTCAGCTGTGATGGGTGAGCTCCGGCGATGGCCGGCCTTGGCAAGGCCGCAGTTGCTGCCGTCTCACTGTGGTGATGTCCTACTGACGTGGCCAGGGGTCCAAACCCCTGACCTAACTCTCTGCTCGGCGATATTCGACTGACTGCTCTCTCTAACTAACGTCTCTCGGCTCCGCAATAATCAACTGTCCGCGACTGACTTCCATGATCCGACTGCCGATGCCTGACTCCCTGCGCGTCCTGGTGTGGCGCTTCCGAGCGCCTCGTTCTAACTCCCTACATCATTGACCCGGCTGGGGTCCGACTCCCGGCCTCTGACTGACTCTCTGCGCGGTACTCTAGAACTGACTCTTCACTCTGGGCGGAAATAATCAACTGACGGACCTCTCTGCGCGGTACTAATCAACTGACTAACCTCTCGGCTCTGCAATAATCAACTGAAATCCCACTTCTCTCTAAAGGGGTTTTTATGCTTGCCAGTGTCCTCCCTTAAGTGTCTGCACGTGTCTCTATTATCGGGGGAGGGGGTGAGATGGTGGAACGCAGAACAATGCCTTTCAAAACACGTGCCCTGGTTCCTGAAGGTTGTGACCGGGGGGTTTAGCACTGTGTTCCTAGCTTGCTCTGTCAGCTACTTCTCTGTGCGTTTCCACATTGTCCTGTGGTTTTCTGAATTTAGGCGAACTGCGTTTTTATATCTCATGAAACCTATGCTCTCAACAGATCTCACGGGCTTGCTAGAGGCCAAGGGGGGTAAGTGGGTGAAGGGGGAAGGCCTAAGCCGCGGGACACGTGTCACTGCGGTCTGCCACCTGCCTCGTGGCACGTGTCGACTGAGAGGCGCTCGCAAAGTGGGTCAGCGAGGCTTCAGTTACAAAAGACGTCACACGTCAAATTTTACACACAGGTACTATGAATACACAAGACAGGATGCATTACCGGTACGTAAAATCCTTGTTTAAATGTACTTTAAGCCAAGAGGCTTCCAAAGCAAAGGCAAGAGAACGTGTGAAAAAACCTACTGAAATATGGTCACAATACAGTGCCATATTTATACAAGCTAGCAGTTCAGTAAATACAGCTGAAAATTAGTGTGACACATATTTTGCAGAAAGTGTGTTGCTAAATACTTCTGTGGCTGAATACTGGCAGTCGAGGCAAAATTTTCCTACTCTGCAGCACCTTGCCCAGAAATACTTGTGTGTTCCTCCATCAACTGTCTTTAGGGAAAGAGGGTTTAGTACAGCCGGGAACATCTGTGATGTAAAGCGCAACCAGCTTGACCCAGATCGTGTTAAAATGTTGATTTTTTTTTTGCACAAAAATTTCTATCTAGTAACTGGTGTGCAGTGTAGACACAGGTGATCTTATTTTGCCTGTCTGTTCAATTTGAATGAATGCTCTTAAGTTGGTTATTCTAGTTTATGTTATTGTATTAACTTTTAAATTAGGTTTCAAAATATGGTTATTCTTGTGTATTATATTTACTTTGAAATTCATGTTCTAAATTTGGTAAATCTTATGTATTGTATTTACTGATTTGAAATGAATGCTCTAAATGTTAAGCTATGCTTCCGAGAGAAACATAAATGCATTGTGTAAATTTACTTTTATAAACAGCATTTTTACTCAAATATATACAAATAAATTGTTACTGCAAAATAAAAATGATTCTAGCCAACTTAGAAATTGTAAAATAAGATACTTCTATGTCAACGGAGGTATAAAACGCTTGTGATACGTGACGTATTTAGGAAATAACTAAATACGTCATACATGGGTTTGATTAAAAAGTGTGAAGAAACCGTGATTAGACTATTCGTTCTCCACATATAAGATAAACTTATTTAAAAAGCACAATACTGAAACCTCTGACACAAAAACTACGCTTATTCCACATATTTATGGTATTTTCCTTTCACAGAGCCATGCACTTTCAAAACAAAATTTGATAGTGATAAAACTTATGTACGTACACTGAAGAGCCAAAAAAACTGGTACACCTGCCTAATATCGCGTAGGGCCCCCGCGAGCACGCAGAAGTGCCGCAAGACGACGTGGCATGGACTCGACTAATGTCAGCTTAATATATATTAAAACTAAATTCAAGACTTTGCCTCACATATCATGTTGAATTACTGGCTTCTAGCTGATTTTAGTTGATAATGGGCACATATTTTGAAAGTACAATTACATATATGTCTCTGGCAATATACATTATGCTGTAGAACAAACATAAATTCTGAACTTTCGTCAAGTAATTAAGAAATAATTAGTGCAGCATCATTTTTAAGTTGCAAGTAGATTCTTGCAGTTATAATGCGTGGGTAAAATTTGGTATCTACTTTTGAAGGTATTTCTGAAATGTAAGCCTTAAATTGCACCCGTATCATCTTAAATACAGTAACAGCTAGTGGTTTGGTCACTTGTACTGCTCACATTTGTCACCACTGAATTTCCTCTTTGTGCAGTGATTACATTCACTGTATTATTCATCACTCATCACTTATCTCGGAGAAAGATTGTCCAAGTGATAGTATCTACAGTTCAGATAGGCACTGCTAAAATTAATACTAGTAGATAAAATCACAGCCAACTGAACTTCACAATTTGTAGTGCAAGGTCTTATTTTTGGCCAGATAACGATGGAAGTTTGAGGGATAGGGTAGGACATTGAATATGATTGGTAAAAGTGAGAGTTCTGTGCAATGTGAAAATGTTTGAGATTTGGGTCCGCTATTTTCCATTGCTGAAAAATTGGTTCACTCTCCTATTAGAACTAACCTCTAGTGATTTTCAAGTAGCGCCCTTAGGTAATTTTGTTTTCGTGAGAAATGTTAGCAAGCTGGAGGCAAAAAAAATTATGTTTAATTTTTTTTTTGTTCAGTTAAAGAAAAAGAAGATGAACAGAGTCCAGTGAAACGAAGGAACAGTTCATCGACTGACAGTCCAAATGGCAACAGTAACAATGATACTTCGCCGTGCTCGTCGGACACTGGATGATTAGAAGTCAGTCAGTTGAGGCACGTCTTCATGCTTCCTTCCTGTCTGCAGGCTTTGTGGGAGCCGCACACGTGTGCGTGTTACGCTGCACCACAGATGATGGTATTGCCCATGTGGGAAATAATAATACGTCACGTTGACATGTATGTATCGGCAACATTATTCACCCCGAGGTTGTGGCGTGCATGAACGTACTTCCCCATTAAAAAAAACTTTGGTTTCAGGCTTATATATTTTCCTGGATCTTATATAAGTTCATTGATTTCACTTGTATTGTAGTTAAAATCTCCATCTTCATAACGTAATAGAGAACACTGTCTTGTGCTGCTATTTTTCGGGAGACTTTTGGGCTTTTTTGGTTTAAAGTTGTTTGATGCAGTGCTTTGATATTTAAAAATTTTCTGTCGTGGATTTATTGTCTTATTGTACATATTTGTTGTTGTTATTTATTTATTTTATTGCCAGTTTATATTTTTTTTATCTTGCATACAATATTTTTTAAAATAAATTGTTATGTATGTAGGTATAAAAATACAGTCATGTATCTTGCCTAAACATTGTGTACTAGGTACTGTTAATTTAGCTTATTGAAAATAAGTTAACACAATCACGTGTAAAAATAAGAAGGTAGTGAGAGAATAGTAAGGAATTAGGCAATTTGAAAATAGCTTTTCCATTTTCATTCTTAATAATATTAATTAAAAAACTTAGTCTTGCAGTACTGTTTTAGGCCAGTATGTGACACTACCTGTTTAAAAATGGCTGGTTATTGCTTTTTACTAGCCATTGTTTCATTATAAATGAGTTAGTATTCAACTTATGGCATGAGTACAAAGTAGCATGTTAGAGAAGTGAAACAGAAATACATATTGTATTTTTGTAAAATTATTCAGCTCAATAGTATTAGTGTATGTACTATCCAAAAGAGCAAAGCGTAATCAACTTAAATGACAGAAATTGTGATACTTATGTTAGTTCCTGTGAAACACCGAAATATAAATGTTGGTGTATAACCTCATAAAAGATTTATTCTACTCTGTTTTGAACAATACTGTATATGATCCAATTATATATAATTTTTAAAATTATTTATAATGGTTTTAATTTTTTTATTTTTAGTAAATAATAATTTTTTTTAAGATGATAAAAATTGTCATGGTATTAAAATTTTTGTATCAAACATATTGTTTTTCAAATACTCTTGTATTGAATTAAAATAATTACCAAGCAATATGTCATTTCTTTCTGGGGTCATTTTTATACACAGTAAAGTATAGACTAATTTTTATTTTCATTCACTAAAATTTCATTGTGTGCAGTGTGTATAAGCTGAGAAAACAGACCATGTGCAAGTGTACACATTTTTACCTTTGTTGCGAGGACAGTATGCATATCATCCACTCCCCACAGTTTTTCTTCTGTGGACATGTCACATTTAAGGTTTTTGCCTACCTGGTGCTTGAACTGCATTGCAGCATATTTGAAATACTGGTTTTTTTGATGGAGCTATTAAATGTGTTCCCAATATGTTTACATGCTAAAAGAAAACATACCTCTTAGAAAGACAGAATGGTACTTTTAAGGTGTCACACTTTTGCTGTAAATATTACGGTATTTTGGAGCCCTTCAACATCATTAAAAACTGGTTTTTAGGCTGATGTAGCTGAAGAGACACTACCTGGACGCTAGAGGAACCACATTATGAGCTTCTGCTACATATGCACTTTACATTAATAGTGTAGGTTACTGCTGAAATTCCCTCGAGTACATTCAACTTGACGAGAACACTGCATAACCAAAATCAGTACTTTGTGCGTAGCTATTATAGTGCATAGAAGCACCTGGCAGTGTCATCGTTATCGCTCCAACACTTCTCGGTCTCAGACATTAAAACAGCTCCGAGTAGGCAACCGCCTTAAAGAATGTCACATGAGATTACAAAGCTGTCACTATTTTTGAAGGGTGCCCTCTCATATGTTGCCTAGAGAGAGAAAGAGTCAGACTTTTGAGGAAAGCATGCCTTTTAAGTTATGGTGCCCATAAATGTTCTTGTTGTAAGTGGTCAAAGAGTTTAACTTACGGCATACGGAAACCATAAAAGTCCTGAAGTGACCCTATAAATGTGTTGGGCTAGAACACATTTTCAGTTAAGTGCCCTGCCCTATGTTGCGTGCTAGAGGCACCATAGTCATTTTGGCAAATCAATTCCACCCCACTTTCTGCAACTCCAGGCAGGTGTAAATGTCGACTGCAGGTCATCCTAGGAGCTCAGCTCCTGCAGTCACTCACAAGGCAAGAACATTCATCATGGCTGGGCTAAAGTCCCAGCCCGTTACGGAAGCTTTATTATGGCTATGTGAGGAGCTGTCAGGAAGGGAAGTTTCACTTCAGACCACACAGGCACCCAGTCTCAGCCACAACTACTGCTTATGGGATCCGTGGAACATAAATTAGCTGCAAATACGTCATTTGAAATTGACAAGTTCTTGGAAGTCAGCAACTAAAGGTTATTAATGTTAAGTGAATACTTTTGAGATCAACCTTTAAAAAAAATCACCACCTTTATTTGAATATCTTTTAACAGGCACAGTGAGTGGAGTGCGTCCAGTAAAGTTGGTAGCATCGGATGAAAAATAATCACGTGATTTAATGTTGAATTAAAAGTGTTAAGTAAACGTTTGTGAATACTAAAAATATTAAATTTGCTTTCTGCTTTTTTTTTAAGTATGTAAGTGTAAGAATAAGCAAATTTGTAAAATATTTTCTTTCCCAATAATTTTAGTTTCATTTGACCGACGCACAAATAAAGGGATCAGGACTGTGGCAGTGCTAATTTAACAAATGGCAGAATAACACACAATGTGCATACAAGTAGAACTTATGTAGGGATTCCAAAAGTGCTCAGTTTACCATGAACAGCCTAAAGTAATTCATCACTCATGTAAAATATTTGCTCACAAAGTTAGTAATAACTTATTTAGGATTGCCCTTTCTTGGTTTGTCTATATTGGCTTCCATAAACTTGAAGGGTGCAGTTGACTAGTATAGCAGTAATTTATTACACGCACGCACACAGACCAACACACACAGATTATCTGGGCTTTTAAGTCTTATTTGTCGAAGTCTGTAGCTGTGTTCCACAATTAGTGTGCATTTCTGCAAATTATTTAAATAAAAGGATGAAAAAGTCCTTTATACTGTTACTCATGGTCCTTGTACGTTAATGTACTAAATTTTTAAAAATTTTCTATTGGTAGGGGAGAATCCACCTTTTACTATTTTTTCAGTGCTGACTTTCCTGTAAACTTAATTACATTTAACGTTATGATCAAGACTTGCCATTGACTTTTTGACTTCATCGATATTTTTTTCTGTTGGCGTTTCTATCTACATTTTATTATTTGAACTCCTCTACTACATAAATGCAGTCCTCATAAATAACTGTGTATTGTATTCACAGTTTGTGTGCTTCATCAGAAAGAAATTAGAAATTTGGTTCACTGGGAAGCCATGTTAAGAATATCAAATTTTTTAAGACATTTTAAACCCTCAGTGGACATTTNTTTTTAAGACATTTTAAACCCTCAGTGGACATTTTGTTATAACCTTTGAGCTTGAGAATATTACAGAATTACAGAAAATCTTATTTTGCAGTTACGTATGGGGTAAATAGAGCAATTGAAAACATTATATTTCCAAGGGTAACACACATGTTTTCACTAATGACACTATGGGCTATGTGTGTTCATAATGAATTAATCATTCACACTAAATTAAGATTTTAACCCAAGAGAGATGGTTAACTGTCACAGAGAACTAAACAACAGTGTTCGATTATCATGCATGCACATCATTTTGTAACGGTGGATTTNATGGTTAACTGTCACAGAGAACTAAACAACAGTGTTCGATTATCATGCATGCACATCATTTTGTAACGGTGGATTTGTACACAACCCGGATGGTGATTACCTAGTGTTTGTTGTGTATGCTAAGTGTGAGCCATTCAGGGTGTAACTGTTTTGTGATTGGTGTATTTATTCTGAACAATGCTCAGTTAAGCTTTTGTTTTTATCAACTGATGAAAATGTGACAGTACATTAAATAAAATGAGATAATAAAAAATATTTTGTGTTTATATTCTAATCCTACCAATAATGTCCATTACACACCTTTGGTCTGATCTTGAAAGCCATGATGGACACACATTCAGAAACAAATGTTTGCTCTTACGAGTTTTTGACAATGGTCACTGTTTATTGTTAGAGCAAAAATTGTGTTGGGTGGTTTGTTCATTCACACATGTGTAATTACAAAAATATTGTTGCATGCCTCTGTTTTGTAGTAATGGATCTATTGAGAAAGTCTCTTTATAAAATTACTGAATTCCATTGCAGCTAATGCATGAACATAAATATAGTTGTTCCATGAGGTGTGTGTACAAAATTTTGTTTCATTGACTAATGTAGANCAGCTAATGCATGAACGTAAATATAGTTGTTCCATGAGGTGTGTGTACAAAATTTTGTTTCATTGACTAATGTAGTACCCAATTCATTGCTACCACCTCTTCTTTACAACCTGTTTTTGAGGAACCGTAAAAAATTTGAGTGAAATTGACTGAAAATAAGTACGTTGCACATTTTTTTGTTGCTGCGCATTGTGTTTCTCTCGGCAAGAGCTGTGTAGACTGCGCATAGCTAAAAATAGATACCTCCTCATCTCTCTTAGCCAGCTGTTTCTGAGTGTGATGCGACTACAGATATGTTGACACCTCACCTTGTGAATAGAGTTTATTGGTGCCAGCGTCGGAGACTTCCCTCTTGACAGCTGGGAAGCAGGTGTCATCTTGACGGGGACTCTGGTGGAGAAAGGAGTCTAAGCTCTGGGTGGCTTGATAATTGCCCCTCTGGATACGGGGTGGTGCACTGTAGGGTGTGTGTGAACCCTGGAAGGAGCAAAACTAGCTGTATTGGAACACTGAGATTGGAACTCTAGGCATCACGCTACTCTTCCACAGACAGGGCCCGTTCGCTGGCTGTGGATTTCTTGGTTGGTGTTGTGGGAGTGGTGAGACAGCATGTGGAAGGTGCCAGAGGAGGGGGAAGAAGGTAGACTATCTGTGCTCTCTTTTGAAGTACTGGCGATGACTTCCCTCTGAGGTGCTGCTGCTTTCCTTTTCCTTGACTACACTCTGTTGGTCCTATGCGCAGTTCCCACCAGGTCTCCAACCAGTACCAGAGCCTGTTTGGCTGCTTTTCCACACCCAGTCCAATGGCGAGGCATAAAATACAGGAGACAGAACAGATGTGGGCGATAGTGGAGGAGGCATGACCTGATGTGACCAATTAAGGGGGAATCTATAATGTTGGTGGAAAAGCCTCAGCGGCTTCTCGAAGGGCAGTCACTTCACACTGCTTTGCCTGCATAGAATGAATCCTCATTCCTCAGCTGGCAACTCAGAGTCTCCTTGGAGTGTTCATATTCTGTGTCCCTAGGGATTGCTTACTATTGGCGTACTGCGAGTACATTGGCTGGGTGGGATATCACTGGCAGACCCAAGCACTCTATACAGAAAGGGACAAAAGCAGGGTTGTTACTCAGTATGTTACCATAAGTTCCAAGCNGTAGGGTGTGTGTGAACCCTGGAAGGAGCAAAACTAGCTGTATTGGAACACTGAGATTGGAACTCTAGGCATCACACTACTCTTCCACAGGCAGGGCCCATTCGCTGGCTGTGGATTTCTTGGGTGGTGTTGTGGGAGTGGTGAGACAGCATGTGGAAGGTGCCAGAGGAGGGGGAAGAAGGTAGACTATCTGTGCTCTCTTTTGAAGTACTGGCGATGGCTTCCCTCTGAGGTGCTGCTGCTTTCCTTTTCCATGACGACACTCTGTTGGTCCTATTCGCAGTTCCCACCAGGTCTCCAACCAGTACCAGAGCCTGTTTGGTTGCTTTTCCACACCCAGCCCAATGGTGAGGCATAAAAGACAGGAGACAGAAGAGATGTGGGCAATAGTGGAGGAGGCATGACCTGACGTGACCAATTAAGGGGGAATCTATAATGTTGGTGGAAGAGCCTCAGCGGCCCCTCGAAGGGCAGTCTCTTCACACTGCATTGCCTGCATAGAATGAATCCTTATTCCTCAGCTGGCAACTCAGAGTCTCCTTGGAGTGTTCATATTCTGTGTTCCTAGGGATTGCTTACTATTGGTGTACTGCGAGTACATTGGCTGGGTGGGATGTCACTGGCAGACCCAAGCACACTACAGAAAGGGACATAAGCAGGGTTGTTACTCAGTATGTTACCATAAGTTCCAAGCAACACATGAAGANGACAAAAGCAGCCTACTTGGAGTATTTCTGTTTATTGCCTTGACAGTAAAACACATATACCCAGCCTGTACCCTGATTGAGGCCTGAAGGGCGAACCTAGGTAGCTAACAAAAGCTGTGGGACATTCTCAGAAGACGTGGTTGCATGTGGGGTTAGGTTAACCCCAGACTGTTGGTGCTCAGGCTCGAGCGCAAGGAATAGCAAGGTGTTATTGAGAATGGTGATGCAAAACGTAGCAAAGCAGATGTTGAAGGCTTTGGTTGGTCTCCATGCAGAATGATTTCCTGCATAAGAGATGCATGAGTTATGGTCGACCACGAGACTGAGGGTACAAGGATGAGTCACTGGTTTCTAGGCCGNACTGGTTTCTAGGCTGAGGTCATATTGGTCATGCCTAAAATAGCTGAACTCATAGCAGCCTAAGCTTGTCCCTCCAAGCCAGGTGTGTGTATGCACTATAGAAATTGACGTTTTTTGTTATAGACGTCTATCTTTTGAATATTTAATATTTCACTTAAAAATGTGTGATTTTTGAGACAGCAGTAAATAAGCAAATACATACAGCCATTAAGGTTTTTTTCTTTATGACATTCTATAATTAAAAACTAGGGAACCAGGGGTCGGGCCCGCAAAACTCTGTGGGATTATTCTGCGTGGTGAATCGGGCAATGTGTGCATGAAGTTGTCGACGTAACGTGCAGGAGCAGAACCTATGGTTGATGTAAAACTCTCAGTAGCAGAAGCCACAGTCAACGTAACCAGCAGTAACCAAACCCGCTGTCTGCATATCCCTCAGTGGCCAAACCTGCATGCTCTACATGCTATTCGTTAGATGAACCGAGGGAAATGTAGGAAATATGAGCACAACCAGGAAATTCTTGCATACCATTTGAGAACGGATGGGGAAGAACCGAAGAAACAAGATTCCCGGAAATGTGAACAAATTAAAAATGGTAAGAGGTGCCTGCCGCCTTAATGTCTCAAAGCTTTCGGGTCCCTAAGTGTGCCTACCAAGTCTTGCCACCATAGCTCAATCCGTTTAGGTAGCAATCTGAAATTCAACCCCTCACCCCTTATAATTGTATAGTTAACGTGAGGTCGACGGTACATTGTGAGATGATTGAGACAGATGGAATTAAGAAATGTGCCACATTGGAACATTGTAGGAACAATTTTGAAGATATTGGGAGCAAAAAAATTAACCCACCTTAAATCTTAAAAATTTTCAAAATTCCGTAGTCGGGGTGAAACTCCCTCCTAAGAGATGCCCTGATGCCATATTGCAAGTCCCTAACATGAACAGGGTGGAAATGGCATGTGAACAAAAATCAGAAGCGGAAGAACATACCCCGTCAAACTATCTCCTACGACGAGATGGAGGGGTGGTGATAGAAAGAGGAAGGATCAGAGTAGGTATTGGAGGGGGGGGCTGGCACGATCCCAACCCTTGAGGGGGTTATGCTGTGCACCCTTAAACTTTGCATTTTTTGGTGCCAAACTTTCATTCTTAATGAATACATATATTGAAAACCACATCCTCTGGTTTTACTGTAAAATTCCACTTGTGCTTGCTACCAATAATGTCATGCTTGGGCATTATTTGATGACAGAGGGATGTCATAAATGCCCCTACATGATATGAGTTTATTCCTAAGAGTTGTGTCTATGTAAATAAATTAACATTTCAATAACAAATCCCCTGAGTTTCCAGCAAAGTGCTACAGAAAATGGATTTTGCACTTACTAAAATTTTCATGGTCCTCATTGTTTGTAAACATTTCTGGGTAAAAGGGTAGTTCAAGAATACACTTTTAAGATATCAGTTTATTCAAAAAATGCATGCCTATTAAAATAAATTAATATTTAACTAAAAAAAATTGTTATTTTTACACCAAAGATGACTGCAAAAAATTGCAAATAAGAATTGCAGAAAAAATATTTTGTCCACAGGTCAGTTTGACGAGTCTGGTGGGTCACATGTGGCCTGCAGGCTGTTAATTGAATAGCCTTGCTCCGAGTCATACAACATATTAGAATTGAAGGTGACCGCCTCATCTTCACGTGATGTCATGTCACCCCGAGTGGGGTTTGAACCCAGGACGACTTGCTTCCATAGCCAACCTGCACACCCCTAGGCAAGGGGTACCCAAGGACACGGCAGCAGGGGCCGTCTATGCCATTATGTCAGATATCACCCCCGCGTGCGACAGAAGCCAGCAACGAAGCCCAGCACTGCCCCCATAGCTCGCGGGAGTGACGCAACCTGCACACAAGGAAACTAGCACTTCCAGCCTCCCCCGAGACTATGCAGCCTGCGCCAAGGGAGGAGCTTTAGCCCAAAGGGAGTAGAAAAACCCCAACCGGCCGACTATATACGCCGGCGCGCAGCCCCAAGATCCAAGATGTCAGTTGTATACTCGGCAGCTCGCTCCACCACCTCGTGTGCTGGAGCTCTACGTCTACCGCTTTCCTCACGAGAGACCAGGAGCCTTCCAGAAGTCTTCCAGATCTTTGCCCAGTGACCCCCAAAGAAGTCTTTGATCCCCCTTACATTCACCACCACTTTAGTAGTGAACCCAGAGTCCCTTCTGGACAACAGCATAGATTAGTAAGGGTCAGTTGTTATAATATTATAATAGTTACCTAACCTTTTCTGCTCTTATTTAGTTTTGCCCCAGGTTCCCTTCATCTGGTTTATCGTAGCTTACTTTCGCCGGTTTCATTTCAATTGATAGCTATGAGATAGTATGGGCCACCATATCTATTCCTTTGGGGAATAAACACGTTTTCTTAAGTAACCCCGCAAGCTTACTCTAGGGTGATTATGACTTCCATTGTACTCGTCACCTGCTCTTCCGTTGTGGGGTAGACCATAGTACCTTCCCGTATGCCCTTCACTCATAGAAGTGGTGCAAGGTGGAGAGCTGAGAGGGCAGTTACTGCCTCTAAACCTAGTCAGTTGCCCTGCAACCCATTGTCGTCTGCCATCATCAGCCCCTCTCCACGGGACCAAGCTCACGCCACCCAACAACTGGCGAGGTCTCACCTCCCAGTTCCTCCTAGCTCCCTTTTCCAGTCACTCCGGAAGACCGCCGGAGATCCTCACCCGCTTGTAGTACACCTACGACTGGGCCTTCCAGTGCCACCGGGTATTGCCTGCCCCTATTTCAGGTCTGCGAGGACCAGCAGCCTGCCGCCGGAGCCAACCAGCCCAGCCAGCAGCACCACTGCCGCCCCAGGACAGGGCATCAGTTCCAACCAACCAGAAGCCGCTGAGCCAGGATCTATCACAGGTGAGACCCAAGCAAGGTAAAGCGACATTGGTGCCTCTGACTGGCACTATAGAACCCTTGTCCGACAGTAGCGTCATTGCTAATTGTAATAGACGTCATGCGTCAAAAGGAAAAAATAGTGAACTTAAACAACACTGGCTGGTGAAAAATAGAGGTTAATCACTTAAAAAATTGAAAATCAGATAAGCAAAACACTGCCATCATGATTCTTCAGCTTAAGAGTATAATTGTATTTTTTTTGTTTCTATTTCATGTTCAGTAAATATTTATTTAGACTGTATAATATCTATAACAAGATCTTTCAGTTTTGGTTCATGACTATGGTAGTTTTGTGTGTTGGGTTGAAAAATGTTCTTAATATATTGTTTGTAGGGAAATTCATTGTCATGTTCTCATTTGATTCTGTAATTATACATTCGGTAGCAAATTAAATTGGCTCACTGGATATTTTTGTTTAAGAGCAGACTCACAAGTATTATAATGGTGTATAGAATTTCACATATTGTACACTAGAAGTACATATTTAAATATATTGTTTATTTACATCAGGTACATTACTGGTATTTCACTGACCGAGCTGCATACTGATAGTGTAAAATTTAATGACATTAAGTTACAGATGATTTGTACCTACAGAATGCAAAATTAAAATTTTTACAACTTACATTAACAAAGTGCATTCAGATAAATTGTGTTGAAAGTATGGGACAAACACATTTTTTCCCATTCTTGAACACTAAAAACACATTTATTTTTCTGAGATCATAATCTGAAATGATGGTAAAAACACACACATCATCTCAGCATTCATATTTCACTTCTTGAAGTTCCATTTTGAGGATGATTTTCAGTGGTGGTCACATGCTTGATGTCCGATGCTTAACATAAAGGTCTTTTTGCAAGACCTGGAATTCTTTTTGCAACAAGACCTGGACTTCTTTTTGCATCTGTAATGTTTCTTTTTCCAAGCTGAAATTCATCAAAACTTTTATATTGTTGCCATGCTTTAGCATGTGTAGTTATAAACTTAACGAGCAAATCGTATGTTGCACAACGTTCACCGTTTTCCATACATTCCCAGTAATATACGTAATTAACTAGTAGTGATCCGTGTGCTGCGACGTCAGACTTCAACTGTGGCACAACTGTTTTATCCTGCAGAAATTTCTGAAGAAGTTTTGCAGCTTTCAGAACAGAAGCACTGTCAGGTGGAGAGTTATTTTTTGCGAGCGTTGGTGAAACTTTCAGACAGCTCCATCGTATACCAGGCTTGGCGATTGTGAAGTTTGAAGCAGCTGAAGAGGTTGCGCTCTTGTCAGTAAGGGCGAGCAGCATATCCAGCTTCTCGCTGTTGGCTTGCAGTAGAGAAGCCAGAGCCTGTTGTTCAAGTCCTGGCTTGGTTCCCGTCAAATACAGAACTTTAGTGAGGGTAGACTGTACGACCGGCATCTGCTTCTGAATGACATTACGGTGTATGCCTTCATTTTCTTTCTGTGCTACCTTGTTGTTTACTCGGGTCAGTAAAGTGATAAAATCATGGGTGCCGCCATGTTGTATGATTTCAGAACATAGTTCCTGGATGTACCACGTTCCTTTTTCAGTGTCTCTGAAGGAAACATGACCTGAAAACCACACACAGTACTTATTAAGCTCATGAATGAATATCCAGTAAGTTAAAAAATAATCAACATTGTAAAGTATACAGCAAAACAACCATATGCATTGTTAATGTTTTTCTGTTAACTATCTCATCAATAATAACACTAAACCGCACAGAATAATTTGATGCTCTTTACTTCGCTAACTGTGTATTTTCCCACATTCCTGGAGACTGTATAAGACAACCCTTCCACATAATGTATTGTTCCTTTCTGGCAGGTCAACATTGATGAGTGTAATGTTCGGAGAGTGCGTTCGTTAACACGTTATTTAAAATAATGCAGCCTCGCCGTTGGGCGCCATATTGTAAAGTTCCGGCCGTCTTCTCGTTAAGCTAATATTTAGAATATTACAGGCTCACATGTGGGCGTCATCTTGTAACGTTCAGCACTTGTTACTGCAGACTGTTTATGTTGCCACGGCTTGCTCAGGGTAGAAACACGAGACTCAGTTAATTGAACAGTAGTTACTTAAGAAAAAAGTTCCATATTAGTTTGATATATATTTTAGTTATCTTTTGAATGACACAGTTCATCTACGAATGTCCAGTATGCAGAGTACGAACCTGTACCATTAAATGTACTATTGCAGATAACAGTGCCACAGTCGTTTACTTAATGATGTTCTTAAAAAACTGACCCGAAGAAACTTAAAATGCGGCTACCTCCCACACCGGCTGAGAAATGATATATTAAAGTCTAGTTGCTGATGTGGCGGTTCTAGTCCTGCCCGAACGCGGCCTAGGCTAGCATTGCATGATACTTCTTGACTGCGCTGACCTGCCCTCACGGGCGACGTGAAGTAACTCTCCCTCACGACTGACTTGAATAAGACTCCTTTCAGGGCGACAGACAGACGCCTCTTTTTGTGCTGCCTATCACCCCCCTCTCCTGAGATAACGGCCTGGCCACGCACGCTCTCAACACGTTATCGACTGCTGCGCCGTCAACAGAAACTAACCTCTAATACAACAAAAACTTGTTGACGTTGCCTGAAAATGCGCTGGAGGAACTAAAACTGTTGACGCATTCAACATCCCGATAAACTAACCTCTCGTTTCGTATAACATTTGTTGACGCATTAAACTGCGCCGAAGGAACTAAAACCTATTGACGTTGCCCGATCCACAGAAACGAACTAATCTAATTAATGCTGACGCTTCCCCAAAAAACCAAAGTTCGAAACGAAACTGTAACCGTCCTCCTGATAAAACGTAACACGGCAAACATCCTCCCGATAACCTACAAACGCACACGTCTGCCGGATAAACTATCACGGGAAACGAGCCACCACGGCTTTAAACTTCAGACCCGATAGAAATATTAAGAAGCTTTCCAAAGCTTCATACACACAAAAGAATTTTACACCAGAGTCCCGAAAAATTACGAATATTNCTTTCCAAAGCTTCATACACACAAAAGAATTTTACACCAGAGTCCCGAAAAATTACGAATATTGCGTCATTACATGAGGCAAAAGTATGTTGTTGCTAAATGGACCTTATTGCCCTACCTGAAAGAAGACCTGTGATTTCCGGCAGGCATAGCTCAGAACGAGTATCACTGAATTATCAAAATTGTTGTTATTGTACAAGAACTGTTACAAAGTTGGTTTCTGTAATTTTTATTTGTGTATAACCATATTTACCTATGGCATTAGCAGTGCCTAGTAACAAAGTTTTTTCTGGTGTTCATGCAGTTTACGCTACATGCATGTTGTATACAGACGAAACTTTATAGTGGACCACATATNAGTTTTTTCTGGTGTTCATGCAGTTTACGCTACATGCATGTTGTATACAGACGAAACTTTATAGTGGACCACATATTATCAATTGGACAAAGATTCTGTTAAAGGGTTTCATGTCTTAAATTTTTTTCATCTAGCAGTGCATAGTTTTTGAAATACACCTATGAACATTGGTAGTGGTAGGTAGAGCTTAACGTCTCGTTGATAGTGAGGTCATTTTGTGCGAGTTGATCAGAGAAGCAGAAATGGGAAAGGAATGGGCAGAGGCTGTGGTAAGGAACCATCCCAGCATTTGCCTCAATGATGTGAACATTCTTTGCATTTTGGGGTGCCTTGCAAATCTAACCCTTCACTTTAAAACCGTTCTTATAAGGGAAAGTAACTTGTACCAAATTGTTTTCTATAAAACTTTGGTTTCCAAGATTAATGACATATTGTTATGCTGTCTCGAACAGTGAAACCATTTTAACTTCATCTTTTCATCCTTTGTTCAAAATTAGATGGCTTCCTCAAGACTTATACAGCCAGGAGAGGAAAAGATTGCAGAACTTGTGCATACGTGCTAATGAACAAGTGCAGGTGGCGTCCAGTCAAGTTGATACGAATATTTCCTTGCAGAATAAAGATAATGATGTGTCTTTTCCAGCCCAAGTAATGAAGTTCAAAAGCATTCCAGCATTGACTTGGAAATGGTGACGTACTGTAATGATAAGCCAACCTCCAATACGAGTCTAAATCATTAACAAATAATGAAGCTTTTCATACATTATAACACTAGCCTATGTTCTTCAGCACCTGTTGAATTACTTTTTTCATTAGCTGGTTTCATCCTCGGTCCTAGTATAGCATCACAGTCAGATAATATTTTTGAAGAATTAGTTTTCTCAGAAGGTAATCAAAAATTTAAGCAAAAGTGTAGAAAGAGAGCAATGTGTATATTTATATTTTTTTATGAAACTTACTTTGCAAACTTACGCTTTACATTCCTGTGTGAAATATGCTATAGTTTATGAAAGTAATATCATGAAAAGTTAATATTTTTCCAAATTTGATGAGTATTTTTTTTTTATTTGAAATACTATTTTGTATTTCATTTATTGTATTTTGCCCAACCCTGGTAGTATTCATACTTTTAATCTCATCAATTTTAGTTGTCATTAATGAAGCTTCCTCACCTCCCACCAAGTCAAACAGGGTTCGATTCCTTATGGAGTTACAGAGATTTTTGCATGTGAGAAACTTGGGGGACGTTGCCATTGACTGATGGGTTTTCTCAGAGCATTACTGTTTTCACTATATTTGCATTCCATCACTGCTACATCTCATCATTTCACTCTCACTGGCACTCAAGATGTCGTTGCTAACCGCTGAAAAAAACCTGTCAACTCATTACTGAAATTTTAAAAATCTCTTTTTAGAAGTTGTATGTAGCTACGTCTGGTCCAGAACAATGTATCGTAGAGGCAGAGGTCGCATGGATAGCATACTAGCCACCTGCCAAGGGAAATTTAGGGTTATATTCCCTGCGGTTCTCCCTGAATTGGGTTAAATTCCCGGTGGGGTTGCTCCAGGTTATGCATGTGGGAATCATGCGCGAACGGATGCTGCTGGTTGGCGGGTTTT
The DNA here is from genome assembly GCA_002778355.1 of Clitarchus hookeri. Lineage (NCBI taxonomy): Eukaryota > Metazoa > Arthropoda > Insecta > Phasmatodea > Phasmatidae > Clitarchus > Clitarchus hookeri. The sequence continues at coordinate 82,198 of NQII01002059.1, forward strand.
CTCTGGGATCTCCAGTTCCCCTTNCATTTCACTCTCACTGGCACTCAAGATGTCGTTGCTAACCGCTGAAAAAAACCTGTCAACTCATTACTGAAATTTAAAAAAACTCTTTTTAGAAGTTGTACATAGCTACGTCTGGTCCTAGAACAATGTATCGTAGAGGCAGAGGTCGCATGGATAGCATACTAGCCACCTGCCAAGGGAAATTTAGGGTTATATTCCCTGCGGTTCTCCCTGAATTGGGTTAAATTCCCGGTGGGGTTGCTTCCGGTTATGCATGTGGGAATCATGCGCGAACGGATGCTGCTGGTTGGCGGGTTTTCTCTGGGATCTCCAGTTCCCCTTNGGTTATGCATGTGGGAATCATGCGCGAACGGATGCTGCTGGTTGGCGGGTTTTCTCTGGGATCTCCAGTTCCCCTTGCATTCCGGTGCTGTTCCATACTCAGCTCACTTCACCCTCATTGGCTCTCAAGACCTCGATGTTAAGAAACACCCAAATCTCTCCACTCAACTCTACTCTCTGTGGTTCTGTGGCTTTTATTTTGAGATACTTCCAATTCCCGCAAGTTTGCACTTTGTCACTGCTTCATCTCCATCCCTCTACACCCCGGGTGGGTGCTACCCTGCACATCTCTCAACACGGAATATATTGTACTTAAATATGCACAAGGCGTAAAAACCTGTTTGCATGCCAGAAAAATTGCAATACCACAAGAAATGGCTGAAGTTATAACTGACCATTATAACATATTACATATTATGTAATTCGTTGTAATCAACAATACCATAGTCTTGGTGAAGGAGGTGATTTCTTTAGGCCACAAACCTTCAAAAGTGCTGTAAGAAGTTAAGATGTCAGCTTCAACAGGCAAAGTTATCTCATTTGTTGGTATTCGATGACTGTCAGTTTGTATCCTTTGGGTTGCTTCAGATGGTATATCTCCACGACAAGCCTTAAAAAAAAATACAACTTTTTGAAATAGTTTTAAAATATTCTCTGTAATAACTTACTGTAAATATAAATTACATTAATATTTTTAATTTTATATTGCCATTACCATGGTTTTGAATGAAAACCTCATCTCTCACATGCTTGACAAAAATTACTTTTTGCCAAGTATTAAATGCTGCTGCTAAGAGGAGAAACTGAAGAAATTGACAAAAACTGCGATTCTCGGTCTTCAACAATGCCATTGTGTGTGTCATAGAAAGAAGAGAGTTTATGAATGTATTGCTAGCACTAGCNGATTCTCGGTCTTCAACAATGCCATTGTGTGTGTCATAGAAAGAAGAGAGTTTATGAATGTATTGCTAGCACTAGCAGTAGCGAACAAATTTTATTTGGAAGTGGTATGACTGAATGACATTAGTAGTTCACCTGTAGACCCAGCATGTGATTTAGGTGCAATGACAGTACTGAAGGAGATGAGGTAGNGACCCAGCATGTGATTTAGGTACAATGACAGTACTGAAGGAGATGAGGTAGATCTACAGAAATTATATACTGCATCAACAAGTGAAGGAGAACAGTGATGAATGTGAAAATGTTCCAACAATGGAGACCGAAAATACACCTAAAGTATTTTTTGTATTTTAGCAGTGTCTTGAGCTTACTTTTCTGTTTCTGTAATGTATGCCAATGTCCAGTTACTAGTGTTCAGAAAACAGTTTATGCGACATCACTTAAAATTGTGACATGCTGTCAAAATAATCACAACTTTGTGTGGGAATTAAAACCTCGCAAACAGAAACGTCGTTTAGGAGCTGTAGTAGTCGCTTCAGCTTTATATTTTTGTGGCATTGGTTTTGATGTATTTCATACTTTCTGTGGAACACTGAATTTGCAGTTTATGAGAAAAATTATGTTTTACAGTGTAGTTAAGCCAATTTATTGAACCTATTATTCGGTACAGTTATTTCAAACACCAGCAGCAGATATTAGAAACTATGCAAGATAATGAAATGTGAATATCTGGAGACAGACAGTACAATTCACCAGGATTTTGTGCAAAATTTGTAACTTACAGCATTATAGACATAATAACATATAAAATTTTAGAATTTTTGGTACTGCAGAAAGGGATGGTGGATGGAGATTAGGGTTGCCACCCGTACTTTATAATAAAGTATTGTACTCTATTTCGGTTAAACGTACTTTATACTTTATGAGGACAATAAAGTACGTGAAAATACTTTATTTTACCTATTTCGACGTTTGAAGGTTTTATTTAATTGTTTACGAAAAAAAATAAAAAGGTAAAGCGAATATTGCGTGGAACAGAACGCATTGCGTCGATAAAATTAAATGCAAAGCAGCACTGTCGCTTTTGAACGTAACCTAAAATGTCAATGTCAAATAACATTATCATGTCAACTTGTCCACTTGTGTGTGTAACTTGTGTTGCTGTTGGTTTTGGAAAATTTCGAAGTTCAAATTATTGTTTTCCGTTTTTGCTTGGTGTGTAGTGTTGTACGTATAAATTGTGTGTGATAATTCTTCAGTTATGGATGCAGATAACTGTATATCTCTAAGTACACCTAAAAAACGATTACTGGAATCGGATCATACAAAGCAAACAAAACGAAGGCAAACGTACAAAAGCCTGTGGGAAAAATGAATTATTTATATATTTAAATATGATCATAGATTGTAAAGACGCCGTGAAAACGTTCTTTGAAAATAAATATTTGTTAGATGTTGCCAGAAGCAAACAAAAAATATATATGGAAAAAAAATAGTAGGTTAAATAAATAATACTCTATTTTAAGATGATGTACTTTTTTTTTTACCTTAGAAAGGAAATGTACTCTATTTGCTTGAAAAAAAGGTGGCAACCCTAATGGAGATATGGAAAAAGCAGCGTGTAAACAGCTGTTGACTGGGCTCTCTAAAGTTTTGAATATCACACTGTTTTTATTGGACTGCCATAAAGATATTCATAAATTACTAAGCGAAGAATTCAGAAAAATACATCGGTTTGAAACATGCAACACAAGTGAACTAATTCAACTTCACTAAAGAAATAACAAGCAGGGGAAAAAAATCAATTAACAAGGTAAACGTNCATGCAACACAAGTGAACTAATTCAACTTCACTAAAGAAATAGCAAGCAGGGGAAAAAAATCAATTAACAAGGTAAACGTTTTATTTTGTTTGTAATATGTTTGAAAGGGTTAATTTCTGTTTTCTTTAAAAACATAGCACGTTTTATTTATTAGTTTACACTGTTGAGACCAAGAGTCAAGTAAAAGATTTATATTATTTTATNAAAAACATAGCACGTTTTATTTATTAGTTTACACTGTTGAGACCAAGAGTCAAGTAAAAGATTTATATTATTTTATCATGCAACAATGTTATCTGTCATTCCTTGTCGTAAGAACTTGTCAATGTGTTTCTTTTTTGACGATTAATTACTTTTGACTATATTTATAGTGACTGCTTCAAAGCTGTTGTATAAGGTAATACAGTCAGCGCTTCCTTTAAGATTGTTGATTACATCACTTTGTGTACAACACATGCACATTCACCATCAGTTGCCATCATGATACAGTTACCACAGTTACACCAAGTTACAACACTTTCACGTGATCATCCGTCTATTATTGCTGTTTCGTTATCTTGACTTGGAGAATCAACACCGTTTTCCTTATTGCATCTTGGTTCATACTAGCAGGGCCGAAAGGAAAAATACGTTAAAAAAGTTGTAAAAAAAAAGTTCTAAAAATGTCTAGCGTCTGCTAGGCATTCATACACAATGGTGGAGCACTACGCACTGGCTAACCGGTTATGCCGCGCTACCTGTTGTGATGTCGTGACAAATTTTCTGAACTCCGCCTTGCGACTTAAAGGTTCATCATATGGTAACCAGATATAAAACCACTGTTATCAAGTTTTTATAAATTTTTTTAACCCTTTCATTATGAATATGTTTTTTATTGCCAAACTGNATAAAACCACTGTTATCAAGTTTTTATAAATTTTTTTAACCCTTTCATTATGAATATGTTTTTTATTGCCAAACTGTTCCTTTAAGGATAACTGAAGCAAGTCAACAGTTTCACTTAGTGATTGGAATAAATATGGACACAAATATCATGAGTGACATATGTTGCAGTCAAAGTCACACACAGCTTTGCATTCAAAAATTTACAGGAGACAAATGCGCCTAGAAAAATTATATTCATTTCAAGCTCCATGTGAACTTTTGCCTTGCAAGGCTTTGGAAAGTAGACTAAAAGGAAGTGGTAAAGAAAATGACTGGATAGCATATGGTTGAGAACAGAATTGCAAATATAGAGATTGTGAAGGAAGAGAGAGGCTGGAAAAACTCAATAAAAGGAGGTTATGGCAAATTATTATTATAATTGTAAATNAGATTGTGAAGGAAGAGAGAGGCTGGAAAAACTCAATAAAAGGAGGTTATGGCAAATTATTATTATAATTGTAAATGATGTGGGCATACCTGAATTATCACTACTTTTGGTTTTCCTATCAGGTGTGGACAATGTTTACCATTTAACATCTCCCACAACATTTCTTTGCGATATTCGTCATCTTGTGCTTGCAGTTTGTCACCATAGTTACCGTGAGAGAGTACTGTGACCACAACACAGTCATAGCTGTTTTTTTCTCCAACTAAAACAAATAAATAAATTAGTTGACACTAAATTAGCATGTGCAGTTTCTTAAAAGTATCTAATATTTAAAAAATGGGGGTACTATATGTAATTTCATAAATTTTTTAGTGTTATAATTTGTCATTAATAGTTTGTATTATCATGTATAACTACAGTAATTTATTGACAAACTATACTAGAATGATATGTTCTTTATTAATATTTACAATAATATATTTATATGCATATATAATCAATTAAAAAAGTGGATATATTGACATGCAAACATTACAATGTAACAAAAATTTTACCCAAGACATTCTTTCCAAAATATCTGAAATGAGTCCAAATCAGGGTGCACTAAAATATATTTTTACAACTTTCACAAGTGACCCTGCGCGTTACTGTTTTGCCATATTACAACTTTTTCCTCTTCCTCCTACCCCATTTCCATGTCAAACATCTGTGCAGCTCTTATTGGTCCTATCACCAATCTTACTCCTTCAGAACCTAAATGTGTTACTAATATGCCAATTCATACTGTTGTGTGTTACTGGTCTCTATCGCTTCCCTTGCCCCATTCTGCTTCTGCGAGCGAAGGAGTGTGTGAAGGTCAGACGGTGGCAAACATAGAAGCAGGTGGTGATTTACAGAGGCGAGCCACTACGTGTGCAAGACAAACCTATCGAGATTTGCGTGCTCCTACACGTCAGTGGATTGAATTTCTAGAGTTGTCTTTGAAAGAATGTTCTGGTCATTGCTCTAGCTTCTTCTAGCGAGACTCAGGGTGCGAGGAANATTTCTAGAGTTGTCTTTGAAAGAATGTTCTGGTCATTGCTCTAGCTTCTTCTAGCGAGACTCAGGGTGCGAGGAACGTTCTAGATCGGGCCAGCGAGACTACTTAAGCAGCAACAAACCTTAAAGCCGAGAGTTTGGAGAATTGTGCGACCTTAAGTGACAGGTGTGTGAAGGCTGTGAAGCAACAAGCGAGCAGAGCGTTGAGTTGCTGCGAAAGTGACCAGCGTGAATGAAGTCTGCAAACGGTGAGTATCGGTACAGTGGAGAGAGAGACTGACGGGCAGGACTATTGAACTGGATGTGTGAGTGTAAGACATTTGTAATGATGGCAGTAGACTGACAGAATATGTGCAAATAATGACTGGGAATTGACTGTAACCAATATAGAAACATTGATAAGGATTTTAAATAGAATTGAGATAGACATTAAATATTGCACCCACTGAGAATAACAAGTGGAGATAGATAGTTTAATGTAGTAAATAATAGCTGTGTGAATAAATTAAAAGTCGGATTTAGTTCTTTTATTTTTAAGATAACCATCTGCCATGCACTAAAATATGCCCCCTTGGCGTCTTATAACACTGGTGTCAGAAGTGGGATGGAGACATTTATTTATAAATGAAGTTAAGCAATACGATAATAATTTGTGACAAAAATTAGTTAAAGCAATAGGCTGCATAATTAAGAATTTTGTGTGATTAATCATTGCGGTGATAGTAATGAGAAAAAGTCAGTAGAGGTGGAAACACTGCGAAGATTAATGGGAGGGCTGAGTACCCAGGTGAGTGCAAGTGTAATTAGCTTGAGAGTAGATGTAAACCACCAAGTTAGTAGTGTGAATGCAACTGTAAATATCCAAATAATTAGTGTAAAAAAATTGCAGAAGAGAATGTAAATAGCCAGATAACTAATGTAAGCAATTTAGTAGACAAGAAAATATATCATGTAGGTAGGAAGATAGAAAGCATTAGCGAGTAAGTAAACACGAGAATTAACTCTGCAAACAAAACAGGCTGTGATGCTGAACAAAGACGACGATGGCATCAAGAAGACACTGAAGGAGATGCAGATGACCATAAGGGACATTGCTTCCAGAGTCCGCACTAAAGTGTTTCACTGCCTCACGCCGATCCTGGGTACCTACATTTTTGAAGATGTTGCCCGTCGATGGCAACCGAGTCGGCAACACGGGTGCTTGGTAGTTTGATGAAGGTCAAACTATTGTAAGTAATAGCTTTGTGAATAAATTAAAAATCAAATTTAGTTATTTTATGTTTATTAAGACCTTCATCCCTCACAAACTTGAATATGCCCCCTTGGCATCTTGTAACAATATTCTTATGTCTATACAAAAAAAAAACACCAACTTGATTTGCCATAAATCTAAGCAATGTAAGGACATACAACTGTTTTACTTAATTCACTGCCAACTTAATTCAGATTCTACATGCCAGCATGTACTGTAACATATATTCAGTTACCGGGTAATTTTATAAANAATTCAGATTCTACATGCCAGCATGTACTGTAACATATATTCAGTTACCGGGTAATTTTATAAAAGGTTTTTTCAGAAGTGCTCACTTTACTGTCAACTGCCTATACAAGAGTTCCTGCCACAACANTTTCTAGAGTTGTCTTTGAAAGAATGTTCTGGTCATTGCTCTAGCTTCTTCTAGCGAGACTCAGGGTGCGAGGAATGTTCTAGATTGGGCCAGCGAGACTACTTAAGCAGCAACAAACCTTCAAGCCGAGAGTTTGGAAAATTGTGCGTCCTTAAGTGACAGGTGTGTGAAGGCTGTGTAGCGACAAGCGAGCAGAGCGTTGAGTTGCGGCAAAAGTGACCAGCGTGAATGAAGTCTGCAAGCTGTGAGTATCGGTACAGTGGAGAGAGAGACTGACGGGCAGGACTATTGAACTGGATGTGTGAGTGTAAGACATTTTTAATGATGGCAGTAGACTGATAGAATATGTGTAAATAATGAGTGTGAATTGACTGTAACCAATATAGAAACATTGATAAGGATTTTAAATAGAATTGAGATAGACATTAAATATTGTACCCACTGAGAATAATAAGTGGAGATAGATAGTTTAATGTTGTAAATAATAGCTGTGTGAATAAATTAAAAGTCGGATTTTAGTTCTTTTATTTTTAAGATCTCCATCTGTCATGAACTAAAATGCCCCCTTGGCGTCTTATAACACTGGTGTCAGAAGTGGGATGGAGACATTCAATTATAAATGAAGTTAAGCAATAGGATAATAATTTATGACAAAAATTAGTTAAAGCAATAAACTGCATAATTAAGATTTTTGTGTAATTAATCATTGCGGTGATAGTAATGAGAAAAAGTCCGTAGAGGTGGAAACACTGCGAAGATTAATGGGAGGGCTGAGTACCCAGGTGAGTGCAAGTGTAATTAGCTTGAGAGTAGATGTAAACCACCAAGTTAGTAGTGTAAAAGAAAGTGTGAATGTAACTGTAAATATCCAAATAATTAGTGTAAAAAAATTGCAGAAGAGAATGTAAATAGCCAGATAACTAATGTAAGCAATTTAGTAGACAAGAAAATATATCATGTAGGTAGGAAGATAGAAAGCATTAGCGAGTAAGTAAACACGAGAATTAACTCTGTAAACAAAACAGGCTGTGATGCTGAACAAAGACGACGATGGCATCAAGAAGACACTGAAGGAGATGCAGATGACCATAAGGGCCATCGCTTCCAGAGTCCGCACTAAAGTGTTTCACTGCCTCACGCCGATCCTGGGTACCTACATTTTTGAAGATGTTGCCCGTCGATGGCAACCGAGTCTGCATTAGACTCTGCAACACGGGTGCTTGGTAGTTTGATGAAGGTCAAACTATAGTTAAACTAAGTAATAGCTTTGTGAATAAATTAAAAATCAAATTTAGTTCTTTTATGTTTATTAAGACCTTCATCCCTCACAAACTTGAATATGCCCCCTTGGCATCTTGTAACAATATTCTTATGTCTATACAAAAAAAAAACACCAACTTGATTTGCCATAAATCTAAGCAATGTAAGGACATACAACTGTTTTACTTAATTCACTGCCAACTTCATTCAGAGTCTACATGCCAGCATGTACTGTAACATATATTCAGTTACCAGGTAATTTTATAAAAGGTTTTTTCAGAAGTGCTCACTTTACTGTCAACTGCCTATACAAGAGTTCCTGCCACAACANGGTAATTTTATAAAAGGTTTTTTCAGAAGTGCTCACTTTACTGTCAACTGCCTATACAAGAGTTCCTGCCACAACATTGAATGCTATGTTAATAAACCATGACCTATTACAGTAATATTGTTCTCGACTTGCTACAACTTTTTTCAGTAATAAAATACAAATATAGTTTGAACTGATGGGAAGATATAATTCAAAAACTGATATTTAATGGTGCCGGGAAACAAACAACAGGATATAACACTTGTCTTATGGAAAAACATAACACTATTACAGCATAGTTGAACAAAATGTTATTTTCAGGAATGTAACTATGAGCTTATAGCAGAGCTTACTGGACGTACAAGTAATTTATGCAATAAAATGCTGCTTCAGTAATTTTTTTAATTTATATAATTTATTGCATGCAGAAGAGAATTTGCCACATGTACATATAGTTAACTATAAACCAACCAGATGTATGTGCAGTTTTGTTACCATACTTGTAATTAAGGTCTCCTCAATCTGTTTCACTGTGCCATCTTTGACCACTTGAACAGTGAAATGGTACATTTCAAGTGCTTGTGTCAGTGTGCGTTCATCACAGTTAGTTCCTTCTCGCTTTTTGTAGGGGTATCGGAAGTTCTCGTTGTTGATTATAATTGCTAGGCCTTTCTCCCATTCGTAGTAATCTTTCTCTGCGACGCCAGGACCTTCCAGTTGATTGCTTTCTCTGCGACAGTCAACCACCATACAGTGTAGCGGTACACAGTGACATGCTTAAAATGTTTATTTTGTGAATTAAAATTACTGTATGAGACTTATAAACAAGCATTATCATAAGTTTTCATTTGATGTAAGTGTGGCTTAACATTGATGTTTCCCAAGTCCAGACACTTTTCCAGTCCATGCCAAATAAAATTGCAGCTGTTATTCAGAGAAATACTTTACTAAGTACGTTTCAGTTACAGGTAACTAATTTTTTGTCTGGTGAGCTTGTTTTATTTGTTAACGAGATGATGGTGACAGAATTGATTGAGGAGACCACATGTCATGGTGGTTTTTAATTTCTTACATTTTTATTGTCCGTGACAAATTAATAATATTTGTTATTCTACGGATTATTTGTTTGCAAAAAGATGTTACAACTCTTAACAACTGAGGCGATCATTATTGTAAAATTTACATCATACACACAGAACAGTTAAGTCAAAACAAATAAATGTAAAGAAATTCACTTATAATTATTTTCCTCTGTTAAAAAAATTTACTTAACTTTTTAGACAAGCTTAAAATTTACATATAATTACTCTCCCTTAAAAAAATTCACTCATTTTTTTTTTTAGAAAAAGCATGCTGCTGCAGATGTGGTGAAATATGGTTAATGCTCTGTGGGGAAAATGTTTTCAGAGACGGCTTTGTCTGACAGTACTTTTAGTACTACTCTTAGATAAAGCTTTCCTTGAAAGTAGTTTACAGTAATACACATAACCCAATGCATACTAGAAAAGTCCAGTAATTGTTTTGTCTTTTTAAGTGGAAAAATGAAAAGGAAGTAATTTGTGTAGTAGCTGGTTGAGGCAGCAAACTGTAATAAATACAGGTAACAGCATTGTGGAAGACCTGATTTTTACAAGTGTTTCTGCAGGTACATACAAAGGCTTAAGACTTGTTCAAGATTGTGGACATGTTTATGGATGAAATGATTTCTAGTGACACTGACAGTGGTCATTCCATGTACCGTATGGCTGTTATGGAGGTTTGCAGGCATTTATTTAAACCAAAGCTGTGTACATGCATTGTGGAACCATTTCATTATTCACAAAGAAGCTGGCTTATCACTTATCAGAGTATACGAGTCCTCCAGTGAATTTGGTTTTAGATTGCGTGGAGGAGGTTTCAAAGTTTTTTAATAAGATTCAGCCGCTGGAAGCAAGAGTTTTTCCCTCAGAGAATTGTGTGAAGATGTTAAAGCCAGACACAAGTTCTTGTCCTACTAAGGCAGCTCATAAAGGCCCTCCCATGGCAGTGTCTCGTCGTGTATATATGAATTGTGGAAAGATGTCTTTTAGCCTACTTTCATTGGAAAGTTTTAGTGTAGGACCTCCACCAGATTTACTTACATACTTATGTAGAGGAAAGTAGGCTGATAAGTAATATTGGTAACTTCTTGTTTTAAGGGGAAAACACGAGTATCTCATACATTTTGAGAAAACAGTTTTTTTTTTGTGAAACTGGCATGCTTTGAAAAGTTTGTTCATTTGATTAGAGACATGCACATTTGATATTAATCAAGAAGATTTCAGCTTCAGAAAAAAAAATTTATTGCTATATAGAATAAAAGTAACTGAAGATGACGGCAAAGATTGTTTCCCCTTGTCGCACTTGTTTTTGATTTTAAATAGGATATGGTGGGAATAGGCCGCTGGCGTTGATTTCATTATAAAAAGTTGACAGACTGCACAAGTACTCGCAGGTCGGTACTCTTGGATAGACACAAACAAAAGTCAGACAAACATATTTTCCACGCGGATGCATAGACGCGCAACGTTTCGCTTGCTAGGCCAGCTTCATGAGGCGGTGAGCGGTTGCATACTTGCCCCCTGATGAAGCTGGCCTAGCGAGCCAAATGTTGCACGACTGTGCATCCGCGTGGAAAATATGTTTGTCTGACTTTTGTTTGTGTGTGTCTGTCCACGAATATCACCCTGTGAGTATTTGTGCATTATGCTTACTTGATTTTAAATAACATTGACATCTCCTAAGAGCACCATCACAGATTATCAATAGATTTGAAAAAAAAATATTTCTAAAATAATAATATTTTTTATAAGTTCATGTGGATTCAAGGTTGCAATTCCATCTCAGTGTTTTTTCACTGTTTGCTCTTTTTATTTTAAACTGTGTAGATTCCCAAGTGATAAGCTATTCTGTGGCTTCAGCATCGTATTTCGTGATTTTGTTTTTTGCTTTCTTATCATCCAGATAAATGATTTAGGAAAGTTAAATACTGCAAACCAAATTACTGTACTACAAGGTTGTAACAATTAATATTGACTTGTGCCCTCAAGCATCCACCTCTTGGTCACTTGTGTGGGGCCGTTGTAGGTCCTGTGACCCTGCAGGTGCTCTGCCAAATATAGTGTGGCGTGGGTCGCCTGCGCAAGGAACAGGTGCTTGTAGCTGGCCTATCTACCGAGAATACCTTGAGAGATCTCTTTGCACTGGTCAGAACCTTGGCGGGCAGTCTGACCCTTGCAATATCAGCAGCTGGTCGTGTTTGCGCAATGTCTCACGGATGGTGCTTTATCCAGGTCAATAGGTACATGTCCTGTATGCAAAGGCTTTCCAATTACCTGAATAACAGGGTGGCTGCTGCCACAATAGGGGTTTTATTCTGGTTACTTCCAGACCCAGCTGCGAGGGCAATGTCACAACCCTGAACCAGAGTTCTCATGCTCTCCATGTGCTCATGCATGTCCTTACAGCTTAGCGCCCAGAGTCCTTACAAAGACACATCCAAACTGCTTTGAGCTTGAAACTTTTAAAAATTTTCTATCGCCCTTCTCTTGCTTGGCAATCATTTCCCCCTCAACTGAAACCGTATATATGCAACTTTTTTTAATTAGCTGAAATATCTTACTTTAAAACTGTTTATTAGCTAAAATATCTTATTTTAAAACTGTTTATTAGCTAAAATATCTTACTTTAAAACTGTTTATTAGCTAGAATATCTCATTTTAAAACTGTTAATAATATGATACCAAATGTTTTATTTCTACATTGTCTTCATTAATGAGTCTGTCTCTCTCANTTTAAAACTGTTAATAATATGATACCAAATGTTTTATTTCTACATTGTCTTCATTAATGAGTCTGTCTCTCTCAGCTTTGTTACCAACTAAATTGTGGGTCTGTCGTGACACCTCACCTCTGATAGTGTTTCTGTTGATGGCTGGCATGAGTGGCTTCCCCCCCTGAGGGCTGAGAAGCAAGAACCCTTTTGACAAGGATATTAGATGCTGGGGTTGTTTGCGAGGTAGGCACAGATATAATTGCCTTCTAAACTCACCACAGAGCTGGCCTGATCAAGGGATGGGTATGAACCCATGTTGGGGTGTACATATTTACAGACATGCAACTGGAAAGTGTAATCGGTCGGTGAACCACTGTCTTGGTGGTATCGGATCTTAAGGACCTCCCTGATGACTCTGACTGAGTAGGAGAGTGAGGGGGGGGGGGGATAACCCTTGGCATGTAGAAAAGGAGTTGGTCGAAGTTGTCCTAGTCCTCCCTCTGCTCAGGTTCAGCTATTCGTGCCAGTGAGCTAAGCACGGAGCCTGTCTATCTCGCGACTTCTTGTTGCAATTAAGTATAGACCTTGTTGGGCTTCTGTACAAACCCTCAATTTCCCAGGCAAGAGCCATCGTCTGCCTGGCTGCCTTAAGCCGCTCGACCCGGTGGCATGGCATGAGGGAAACAGAAGTACAGGTGAAGAAGTGTGTGTACAGTAGAAAAGGCACAGCCTTGGTCGAGAAAGCTAGGGGAGTTTCTAAATGTGGAGGAAAGTTTGGGTGGCCTCCTGGAGGGCAGTGACCTCTCTCACGGTGCATTGCCCACGTAACGTGTGTCCTGTTCTTGTGCTATCAAAGAGGGTGAGTTTACCTCCGGCAACTTCAAATCCCATTGGAAAGGTTTGCGTGATACATCCCTAAGGACCATTACTGTCAGCTTTCTGCGAGAACTCGGGTAGGGTGCAAAATCGCGGGTACGCCAAGCACTCGATAGAAAGGCACGACAGTAGCTACTCACTCCACTCCATTGTTGACCGACGAGGCGGGAATATTGTCATACCCCGGCCAACAGCGAGATGTAGGAATGTTAGGTTAAAGCGAGAAAACGGTTGACAGAAGCAAAAACGAGCTGAGGGTGAAACACACACCAAGTCTGAATAATTTTTGTTTATTGACAAGCCAATAGTTCACACATATACACCCTGCCCCCATTTTAGAGCCTGAGGGGCCATACACAGGATTTCCAACATACAATGGTCACGGGATGAGCTCGGTTGACATGGCTGCATGGGGGGTGAGGGTGACCCCCCATGACTTGTTGAAATTGAACTCGATACTGCAGGGATTATAACACTGATGATATACTACAGTTTGGAGTGGCCTAAGTTAGTGTTGAAAGTAGCATTGATGTGCAAACCAAAGTGTGATTCTTGGCTAGGGTGCTGAACGTGACAGCTTCAGAACATGGACTGTAAGCTCTATTTATACTCAAACCCCAGGACCGGTGCAGGGAGCGATGGGGGAAGGTGGAGAGATAGGCGAAGATAGCTGCGTGGCAGGAGAGCGGTGCTGTGGTTACCCCTCTGTGGCCAGCGGCACACGTGCAAAACTGGTAGCAATCCAGCAGGCAGCAGCAGCTGGCTTCCGTGCCGTTAACCCTGGGAGCACCTGAAGCATATGTGGTTATGCTGAACTAACATTCCTACTTTGTTCTATTGGCTAGGGTATGGCGATATTACCATCTTGTCAGCCAACACTGGAGTGGAGTATAGCTATTGTTGTGCCTTTCTGTTGAGTGCTTGGTATGCTGGCAACTTCCCGCCCTACCTGAGTACTCGTGGAGAGCTGGCAGTAGTGGTCCTTAGGGACGTATCACAAGGAGACTTTGAGTTGCCGGCAGTACACTTACCCTCTGTGATAAATGAGAAATGAGGACATGTGTTACATGGGCAATGCACTGAGGGAGGTCCCTGCCCTCTGCGAGGCTGCTCAGACATTCTTCCATTTAGAACCCCCCCCCCC
>NQII01002059.1:96645-129458 GCA_002778355.1 Clitarchus hookeri
TCGATTTGTCAATTAAGGGTTTGCCCCTTCCTACTGTACATTCTCTACATCTGTCTCCCTTATACCGTGCCACCGGTTTGGGAGGCGGAAGACAGCCAGGCAGGCCTTGGGGAAATTGTGGGTTTCATGCTGAGGCCCGACAAGGTCTATCTATACTTGGTTGCGGGAAGAAGCCGTGAGACAGAGGGGATCTGCACTTAGCTCACTGCCACAACCAGTTGAACATGGGCAGAGGGAGGACCAAGACAAATCCGACCAACTTATCTTCTACGTGCCAAGCGTGATCTGCCCCCTCTCCCGACTCCGTCAAGCCGCCAAGGGGGGTCCTCGACCCAGATCTTGCTTGGAGGGGGCCGCATCTGTGGCGAGGCTAGATCAGATTGGCGTTGCCCATAGTGTATTAGTATGTAAGGGGAGGAGGTTGCTGCTGGATCTCAGGTATGGTAGTTTTTCTTATCATAATTGGTCAGTGTTGAATCCTTGACAAAGATGAATGTCAAATCAATGTTTTTGCAGTTTAATGGGGGTGGCGGGGGGAGGAATAGGACCAATAATTCCCTACAGCAAGGAAAAAAATTGGAGAGTGACTGTTTAGGGGACATGGCTGTGGGTTTTATGTGAATATGTTTGTGTTAGTGGGTAATATTTTATTTAGGATATGTGGATGAAATTAATATAATGTATACTTGCCTTTTACGGCTAAAATCAACAGATTTGGATGAGATCTTTGTTTGGAACTAAAATAAGCACGCTAGCACGTAAGGGTCACAAAATTTACTGCCTGTAAATTTTGCCTGCACCCAAAATGTGTGGCGCCAACTCGAGGTCATGCTCCCATCATACTTGTATACCAGATCTAACCAGCATTTATTTCATTTGTGTTATTATTCATGAAGTTATAGTGTCTGAATGTTTTACCCTACAAATGTTACGTTGCAATTTCGATCCTGGTATCCCATGTGTTGTTCTGATTTTAATAATGTATTCACATCAAAAATATCCTTGGAAATTGGTTTTGTGGGTGTGAGCTTTGATAACACAAAATTTACAAGCAGTATGGAAATTATCAAACTACTAAAATTGTAATGACGCAGTATGCTTAATTTTTCGGGACATGGGTGTAAAATTCTTTCGTGTGTATTTAGCTTTGGAAAGCTTCGTAATATTTTGTCAGGTTTCAAGTTAAAGCCACTGGCTTTTGAAGGTTATCGAATGGACATCTGCTGTTTACGGAGTCCGTTTACCGTCTAGTTTCTAAAGTTGTTGTTTTGGTTATGCGGCCGTTGCGGGTACAATAACATGTTGTGAGCGCGGGACACAGCGTAGTTTTGGATGACGGAGGCCATGCGCTTATCTTAGGAGAAGGGGGAGATAGGCCTGCCTAATATATACTGGTGGTGCCTATCGCCTAGAGAGAAAGTAACCCAACCGTCGAAGAAGACGCATCGAGCGTGAGAAGACGCATCAGGCGTGAAGAATTTCACCCACACCGGCAAGCACCCGCGACCGTAAGATCTTTTGTTCACATTTTTTTTTCAGTTTAACGTCACTTAAATTCTATCAACTTATTTCCGCCGGTGTGGGGGGTCGTTAGGGTGCCAGGAGGGAACGAACATCCCTCCTGCCTTCGTAACTTAGTCTTGCGAGGCAAGTTTGAGACATTAATAAACTGTAAACTACTGTGGCGCTGTTTTCTGCACTGGTATAACTAATTATGAAAGTTCGTACTCTGCAAACTGGAAAGTCGTCTGTGCATTGTGAAACTTCAATGATAAATAAAGTATAAAGCAAACTGATCTGGAACTTCTTCTTTTTAATTAATCGGCGTCACCTGGTACTGAGTCTCGTATTCTACCTATGAGCAAGCCGTGGCAACGTAAACATTCGGCAGGGTAATACTTCCGCAACGTTACAACATGGCAATCCAACGGTGAGGCGGTAATATAATAAACATCGGCCAGGTAACGAGGCGAAACGTTACAAAATATTTGTCACATGCAATCTAGGAAAATGTTTGAAGTTCAGCACAAGATACTACTGTTCTGTGTATATGTCAACATTGGCCGGCCACCTTTTGTTACACTAGCAAGAAGGTAAACAACTTTTTGTCAAGCAGCACAATCCTGTGATACTGCTTATGTTTTGAAGAACATGTTACAGGATTGAAGTTAAGAGCTGTTTTTGGGTTATTAAAACATCTTCAAGTAACATTTCTTTTTGTAAAAAAAAAGTGGTATTGTTTTGTCAGGTTGTTGTGATATCATGATAACTTTGCAATGACTTAAAAATTCTTGAAGATTGATGAAGTAAATTGAGTGAAGAGATTTGGGCGGCTCTTAACAGCGAGGTCTTGAGAGCCGATGAGGGTGATTGAGGTGACTATGGAGCAGCACCAGAATGAAAGGGTGGGGAAATGGGAGATCTATGAGAAAACTCGTAGATTAGCAGCATCGTCCGGCATGATTCTCACATGCGAAAATTTGGGAGTGACTCGGCCGGGGATTGAACCCGGTTCACCTTGGCAGGAGGCGAGCAGGCTAACTGCTCAGCTACTGCGGCCCCGAAGTAAAGTAAAAAAGAAAAGAAAAACTAGAAGTAGGGTATGCAATAAAAAAAAAAATTGATTCGTGTATAAAGAGAGTTTATAAAGCATGTGTTAGTGAGTAATTCTTATAAGCATGCAACTTTTCAACATGAAGAGCATATTTTAACTTCATAGTAAATAATTTATTCTAAATAATCTGCAATACAGTGAAAAGTAGGGCAAGCAAAAATAAGTAAAATGGTAATTACTGAAATCATTTTTTTATTGCTAGTTAATATAACTACGTGACAGCAATAACAAGCTAGTGTGTCTTAAAATAGAATGCAATAAAAGTTTCCAAAGATACAAACATTACGGGAACTACTTCTGGCTCGTTGTACACTGAAGCATCATAAAATGAATTAATGGTATAGGTTTTGTCCAAGGGGGGTCTCCCATCTGTCGTAGTCTTAGCATCATTAATTTTCCCATTTTTTGTAGGCTGAAGTTCCCGACCACTATCCATCAGCTGTAATGAAAAGAAATTGTTCATTACAAATATATTTATTTCAGAAAATTTTAAAGCAAACAAGAATGCATCATAAATAAATTATTCTGAAAATTGGAATAGAAGCCAAAAAATAGTATAGCCAATACTTTGCCAAAATTCAAAACAAGACTACAAAGCACCACAAAAAGGAGAACAGGAAAAAATGCACTAGACACTAACTGCAGCTGACCCTGAGAGAGGGGATAGTGTAACATTGTAGTTTTGGTTCTAGATAACAGAATATTTGTATATGGTGACAATTCATTTTATATAATTTAAAAATTAAGCTCTATTATATGATTTAAACAAAGTGCAGTTTAATCTTTGGTTATTTTACTAGTCTATTGACATAGAGATCATGTGTAAGTTATATTTCATTTGTTTTTAGAGGATATTTAGTATTCCAATTATTATTATTAATTTGTTCCCTAGAGGGTAATAGGCATTGAATGTTATAAAACACATGAATGAAAGAAAATTATCCTGGTTGGCTCTTGTATCGCCATTGCTGGTTGGAGGAGAGATGTGGCATATTCAGATGACAGCCAATCAGAGAGCAGGTAACAACCGAAGTAAGGCTGAAGTAAAATCGAACGTAATTTTATTTAACAGAAATGATACAACCACAACTAAAGACGGGCATGGTGGGTTTGACGTAATAAAAATGTGATAATGCATATCTTAATATTAATGAAATAGTTGCTGCTAGATGTTTTAAAGGAGGACGGGAGGACTAATAAGATTGATTTACTGTGTTTGAGAAGGAGGGAGTTATTGGTTTGAAACGACGTCCAAGGAAATAAAAAATTGAGAAGCTGTAAATTTCAATTTTCTGATTTAACTGAAATGTTACAACCGGCCATGGTAGGGTGGACGTCCTGTCACTTATACTCAAAACAGAGTGATTCAGAGTTAGTAGAAGAAAAACAACAGATCTTGTGATGCAATGTTGGTATCGCCCATTTCAGATGATGTTTTTATTTCCACATTAGGGAAACACACTACACACTAGTCTATGAACCAACCCAGGCAGGCAGGTAGGTTTCTTTGCTGGGGAGCATCCCATTTTTTGGTAAAAGTACATTGTAAAACATTCAAGATGCATCAAAACATTTTTGCGTCCCACTAGGCACCAAACACACTATGTACCTTCTGTTTCTCTGGGCACTTCAGGCTTTTATTTTTTTTTAGCACAATGTTTTCTCATGGCAGTTGTACAAAAACCACACATGGAGCATTTGAAGCTCCTCAAGAGAAAAAAGGAGATACCCAATTTTTTGGTTTGGGTGTGAAAGGCCGTAATTTAAATTTAATCAACCAGTCCGCTGTAATATTTGCTGTGTGCACACACATTTTTATTGTTTGACATAAATCGAAGATTTTACTGCAGTCACAGATTGGAGAAAAAATTTTATATAAAAGAAAATTCATCAAGATATGTTAACCTACAATTAGAAGAATTCAATTTATATTTAACCTCTTATTTCTGTAATTAAATACAAAATATTGAAAATTAAACATTTCTTAAGATATATTTTATAAACTTTGATCTGCAAATATTTAATGTGTTTGGAGTTGGTTGACATTTCAGATTTCCTAACTACTGAGCATTATTCCAGTTTAGATCAAACTAAAGTATAATGTAAACATGATAGCAAATCACCACTCAAAGCATATTGGGCGATTATGTTCAAACCCAATGTGCAAGATACCCATGCTAAGTACATTGTAACGTTGGGCAAAAAGTTACACCCGACATTAAGTTGCCACGGCCAGCTCAGAAGTATTACACGAGACTCAGTAAAATGCACACCGATTAATTAAGAAATAAGTTCAAGTTCCAGATTATTTGTTATATACTTTTATTTACTCTTGAATTGACACATTTCACAGCCGAAGTTCTGAATATGCAGGGTACTGAAACGTTCACAGATAAATATACAAGTGCAGAACAGAGCCACAGTCTTTTATGAATTATTTATTGTTATAAAAACTGGCCCGAAGAAACTTAAATGCAGCTACCTCCCACACCGGCTGAGAAATAAAATAGTAAAGTCTAGTTGCCGATGTGGGGGTTCTCGTCACGCCCGACACGACCCTAGGCGAGCATTCTTGAGTGGAGACTGACCTGAAGCACTGCTCGACCTGAAGTGAACTGAAGGGCGACAGGCACGCATCTTATTGCCTCTCACCCCCCCCCCCCCCCCCCCCCCCCNGCCTGGCCACGCACGCTCTCCACATGTTATTGACACTGCTCCGCATGTTATCGAAACTGCGCTGTAGGAACTAAAACTGTCGACGCCGTCAACATCCAGAGAAACAAACTTCTCGTACAACAAAACTTGTTGACGCAGCCTGAAAAAAGCTAAATAATGCTGACGCTTAACAAAAACTGAAAACTACGATGTTCGAAACGAAACGACAGCCGTCCGCCCGATGACCATAAAACGGCACACGTCTGCCGGATAAACAAACTATCACGGGAAACATTTTGGATTCATTCGATCATGTAGTCACAGGTTGTAGGCAATTCGAGATACACCTTATTTTTGAGAAACCCCATAAAATAAATCTAGTGTTGTAAGGTCTGGTGATCTGGCAGGCCAATTTACTGGATTACCTCTACGAATTTAGCAACCATTGTAATCACGATCTGCTGCTGCTGTGTAAAGTGCTGGACCACAGTCATGTTGAAACCACATGGGCTGTCGCTTTTCAAGGCAATGTTTTTCAAGTCTTCAAGTAATGTCGCTAAGTCGTTTTGCAAAACATTCTGTATTTTTCATTGTTCAAGGAACCCTCAATGAAATAGAGACCAATGATTTTGTAGCGTATGACAACACACCAAACGTTTACAGACCATGGACACTGATGTTCAGTTTGTTGCAGCCAGTGTGGGTTTTCTATACTCCAATGATGCATGTTGTGTCGATTAACCTCACAGTAGATCATGAAAGTCGACGCACGGGAGAACAGTACCCCGCGTAAGAAATTCTGGTTTTATTGTTTTTGTTGAAGTGTCCATTGACGTAACATTACTTGATTCTGGGAATCATTGCCATGTAGTTGTTGGTGCATAGGTACACAGTAGGGGTGCAATTTACGACTTTTTAATATTCTCCAAACACTAGCTATTGTGAGCTCTTTCTCGAGTGCTCACATGGGGGTTGTAATGACGCAATATTCATAATTTTTCGGGACTCAAGTGTAAAAATTCTTTCGTGTTTGTGAAGCTTTGGGACAGCTTCGTAATATTTTTATCGTGTTTCAGTTTAAAGCCGTGGTGGCCAGTTTCCCGTCTTAGTTTATCAGGCGGACGTGTGCATTTGTAGGTTAAGGGGCGGACGTCTGCGTGTTAAGTTTTTATCAGGAGTCCTGGTTACAGTTTTCGTTTCGAACTTTGGAGTTTTTGAAACCTCAGCATTATTTAGTTCCTTCAGCGCAGTTTCACTGCGTCATCCAAATTTTATAAGAAACGAGAGGTTAGATTATCGGGATGTTGAATGCGTCAACAGTTATAGTTCCCCCAGCGCAGTTTTAGGCAATGTCAACAAGTTTTTGTGGACGGCGAAGTTTGTTAATGTTGACAGCGCAGGAGTAGTTCGTACGGAGCAGTCAGTTATGATAACGTTGTGTTGAGCGCGGGACACGTGCAGTTTAGATGACGCTGCTGGCAGATGCTGGATGCAGGTGCTTATCTTAGGAGAAGGGGGCGATAGGCCTGCATATATATACTAGTGGTGTCTATCGCCTAAGAGAACAAAGTAATCAACGGTTGAAGAGGACGCATAGGGCGTGTGACGACGCATCAGGCGTGAATAATTTAACCCACACCGGCAAGCACCCGCGACCGTTAATTCTTTTCAAATAATTTCTTTTCAACTTAAACTAAATTCTATCTACTTATTTCCGCCGGTGTGGGGGGTCGTTAGGGTGCCAGGAGGGAACGAGCATCCCTCCTGCCTTCGTAAATTAGTCTTGCAATGCAAGTTTTGAGACATTAATAAACAGTTAAACCACTGTGGCGCTGTTCGGTACTTGAATATTTATCTCTGAACGGTTCGTACTCTGCATACTGGACATTCGTATGTGAACTGTGTCATTCAAAAAAATGATAAATAAAGTATAGAAGAAACTAACTTCGTACTTTCTTTCATAATTAACTAACATCCAATGGTACTGAGTCTCGTGTATTCTACCTTGAGCAAGCCGTGGCAAGTAAACAGTCGACAGTGTAAGCGGCGAAACGTTACAAGATGGCGCCTAACCTTTGAGGCTGCTATATTATTAAATATACGCTTGTAACAGTAAAGACGGAACTTTACAGGGTTATGAGCCACTGCAGCTAACACTGCTACTTTATTATTTTCTCCAGTGACTTTTGATCTATTTACCCTTTTATTTTAGGTTGCACTCTTCTGTTGGTAGTAAACTATTTGACAAATCAGAAAAACTCTGTGTACGACTACACTCTGTCTAGAAAACATGCAGCATAAAGGATGAAAGCATTGTCCACATTCCATCCAAATTTGCCATAAAGTAATATGAGTTCTATTTTCTCTTGTACAGATAAAGACGTCATGCTTATAGAGTATCAATAGCACCCCAACTGAAAATATGACAAACTAAATATCAAATGTACAAAAAGACTATCTGCCTCCAACAAGTTTAATAACGTGGCAGTTCAAACCAAAGATATGTTGGGGATTGCATTGACAAACTACGAGGAAATACGGCGGAAGTGAACATGGGGTCCTTGAAAATATACTGTACGCATAGGCACTTGCATTGTATAGTAGTGTTACCGCAATAGATGTTCATGCTCAATTTGACCCGCATTAACAGGGAGGGATACACGAATGTGACATCCAAGTGTGTGGTTGAGCCATATGGCGGAATGTGGCACACCTACCACATGCTTTGTCTCAGATAACCCATTACATGTACATGTTTTGTTCAAATCGTGTACATTTTACCATATGGTAAATGAATCTGAAATGAGTGATTAGGTTTCCCCATTTGAAATTGCAATGTTCCTTCTAGTGACATATAAGGGGACTCGTAGAAAACAAAAAACCTGATGGTGGGAGGCAGGGGAATTATCTGCAAAAATGTATTACATCATCATGTTTCGAAACATACAGGTTGCATTTTGTCAACATTTATGCATAATGCATTACATCAGGGGTTCCCCTTGCAAAACAAACTGGAGGCTTACCTACTGCTCACTGCCTATTGACAGTTGATGTAACCAAAGTTAATCTACTGTGTACCGATCGCAGCACCATCTACAATGAATTGCAAATTGTTTCTCGTTAAACTTTTATATGTATTGACATATAATCCGAATCTGTAATAAAACATGATGGTTCCTATTGTAGCAGTACCAGCCTTTAAAGATTATTTGTTTTGAGCTGGATATTTATTTATTTTTGACCATAATTTAAAGCCCCTACCCTAAGAAATAGCTAGTATTGTTTTTTAGGACATCATCTCAAAACTATTATTGTTTACAGTTTCACGTATTTTGACAGTTATGTTTATTTTCTACTTTATTGCAGTTTTCTCTACGTACATTACTTATGTTATCAATCAAGTTTTGCCATGTAGAAATTAGCCTAATTAAAGACTAATTAAAATATGTTACGTTGCAGGAAGTGACTCATATATGACATTTTCCCGTGTCTAGTTAGCATCATCGTGGGAACTCCGGAGGACCTTCTTTCCAGACACCATGTAGCGTTTATCTCCAGCAATATTGTCGTAAATGTTGCTGATAACCACCCATCACAAACTAGGGAGGTGTTGAGAGGTGCCGTAGTTGTTAAATATGCGGGACCTGACTAAAAAGAGGCCCAAAACCGCATTGATTAAATTTTTTATTGCTTCAAAACTGAGCGAGCTGCCTTCTTCACTGTACTACCAAGACCAGCTTAAGTATAACTTGTACTTATGGGTATGATTCAGTATCAACGGCGAACTGTCTTACATGTGCGTGGTAATAATTTTGAGGAACGATTTTGTTTCTAAAATTTTCAATAAGAACTTGTAATGACGCAATATTCTTAATTTTTCGGGACACGGGTGTAAAATTCTTTTGTTTGTATGAAGCTTTGGAAAGCTTCGTAATATTTTTATAGGGTTTCAAGTTTAAAGCCGTGGTGGCTCGTTTCCTGTAATAGTTTATCCGGCAGACGTTTGCCGTTTTACGGTTATCGGGCGGACGGTTACAGTTTTTGTTTCGAACCTAGGAGTTTTGTTAAGCGTCAGCATTATTTAGCTTTTTCAGGCGACGTCGACAAATTTTAGTTCCTCCGGTGCAGTTTTGTTGTACGAGAAGTCCGTTTATGTTGACGGCGCAGGATTAGTTCCTGCGGCGTAGTGTCAGTTACGATAACACGGGAGAGCGTGCGTGGCCAGGCCCTTATCTCAGGAGAGGGGGACGAGAGGCAGAACAAAATACGCGTCTGTCTGTCGCCCTTCACTTCTTCAAGTCAGTCGTTGGAGGCAGTTACTTCGAAGCAGTCGCCCGTGAGGGCAGGTCAGTGCAGTCGTCAGAAGCATTGTACAATGCTTGCTTAGGTCGCGTTCGGGCGCGACGCAAAATCCCCACATCGGCCACTAGACTTTATTTTATTTCTCCGCCGGTGTGGGAGGTAGCCGAATTTTATATTTCTTTCGATGAAAGTTTTGAGACCTTATTAATCTGTAAACGACTGTGGCGCTGGTCTGTACTTTTATATTTATCTGTGAGATGTTCATACTCTGCATACTGGAACTTCGTTTGTGAACTTTGAAACTTCAATGATAAATAAAGTATAAAGCAAACTAATCTGGAACTTATTTGATAATCACTCTGCGTCAATTGTACTGAGTCTCGTGTTCTCCTTGAGCTAGTTGTGGCAAAGAAACATCGGCGAGGTAACAAGTGCCGAACGTTACAAAATGGCACCTGACTGTGGGGCTGCAATATTGTAAATATGGCTTAACGAGCCGCGGCAACGTTGCAAACTTTTCAAGTTATTTTTGGACTAAATTTTCAAATTTTTTAATGAACGTGGCTTGTTTAAAGAATGTTAACCGGAAGCCAGTGGATTAAATTCTCATGTTTCTACAGCTGGAGCATAACAAACTTTTTTAACAAGATTAGTTTTGATGAGATTATTTTGAACCAGTCAAAAGACATTACTTACGTAAGTTGCTATTTTATTTGATATGTTTTACCGAGGTGATTTAGAATTCAGATATCACGCACATAATTTTCTTTTGATGACAGCTTCTCTAATTTGATAATTTACATTGAAATTCCTGAACTAATTAATTATTATTTCATCAGTAATTTTAATCTTCATCCAATTTCTTGTGCTTAATAAAAATTAATTTTTTCACTGAATTGAGTTTTATATGTTTTGTGTAGTGTTAGAAAGTAGTTTGATTTGTCTTATTTTCCAGTGTTATTTTGTGAGTGTTTTTTATACAAATTGTTTGAAAGTTTTGTCATTTTCTACATGTCTGAAGTGTTTTATGTTATGTCTGTCCTGAACATATTGGAATTTTCACTAAGGATTACTTTTAGTGTCGTTAAGAATTCACATTGATCACTTACCTGAATTTGACCCAAATATTCTGCAATATTTCATTATATTTTTCAAGGGTTAAAGCATTTTTCTCATGCTATTTAATTCACAAAGGGTTGCCACTTTTGATTGGCATCACCACGAAACAGCTAGCCACAGTGAGCAAAGAGAGAATACATGGCGTCTAGACCACTCTGCTTTGCATCACACACAGGCCCAAAACAAACCTACATATTGTTATTCTTTCATAATCTCTTTCTTTCACACAACCATTTTTATTATATGTGGATTTATGCACACACCAGTGTATCAGTATTTACTTAAAGAGTGCTGCAACAACAAATACACCATATAAGTAGACAAGTGTCCATGTTTTTCTAAACTATTTGTAGAGACCTGAAAAATTCACGGATTCATTTCGGAACTAGCTAGAAATCAAAAACTTGTACGTGTGTGTCACTTTCGCAATTGGTCCGCACATTATTTGACACCTCCTTCAGATCTCTGGGCTAATATCAAACTTACAAACAAATTTATGCCTAATCAACGCCATCCATGCTGACAGTAAGCAACCAATGAGATGTTGATATGTAATTGTTTTAACATAAAAATGTGAATTCTAACCCACAAGTAAATGAATTCGCAAAATTTTCAGGTCTCTAACTATTTTATATTTTTATGTCCCCCCCCCCTTCCCCCCTTTATCAGAAGGGGCGACGGTGGGTTAACTTTTGCAAGCTTGAATTACCCTCTCGGAAATAATGGGGGTTTACATGGACACTTTGTTGTACGACACATCTATTTTATGTTATTCTGTAGTCTCAGGTTAAATTAATTGTCTAATAAGTAGCTGTAATTGAAACAGTAACTTTAGTGACTAAAAGTAACGCTCAGTACACATAGTTGATGCAGTCCATATCAATATTGCTTTCCACAAAAAAAAAAAGTTCTATTTTAAGGCAGAATAAAGAACAGTAAATCATAATTATTATTTTGTACATTTTATTACTGCACATACTGTGTTAAACACTTTTTAAAAAAAATTTCACTATGCAAAACGTAATTCTTTTTTTTTAACTCATAAAAATTAATGGTATTCCTTTATGAAAACGTTTATTTCATAGCTGCTCTGTCACTGCAAGGCACACAATTATAATATTTTTTATGGTGAAGTGAAATATCAGCTTACCTTATTCTTGAAATATGACAGTCTCACCTTATTCCATGAATCATTACAATCATCCGTTGCTGAAATAAATCATGTGCTGACATACAGAAGTGCGAATAGGAAAAAATTGCCACATTTCTGAACACTGATTATTTGTTATCAGTAAAGATAAGACTATCACAGCTTCACAGTGACCTACCTTGTTGAGATAACCAAGGTTAATCCACCAAAGATATGGGTAAGGGATGAAAGCCATCTTGTAAAGAGAGACAACAAGGAGTTAAGATAACTTGTAAAGAAGAGTTAATTCTAGTGTAGATTTTCTCAACTTTAGTTTGTATTGAAGTATTATGACATGATGTAATTTTTATAACTTCTTCAATTTAGCATGAGACTGCTATTATGTATATCTTCAAGTCTGGTGATGAATAAGTGGTACAGAATTTCAGGTATGGTGGAGTAGAGGAAATGTAACATTTTAATAACGAAACCTATAGCACGAGAAACTTCCTTCATAGGTGTAAGAACATAAAGCATGCCATTGCACACATGTGTGCATATTTTGTGTCATTGAATTTCTTGGTACCCATTGATGTTGCATGTCATATTGTATGATGCCATCATGACGTCAGGGGTGGATATAGATTTTTAATTTTTGTTGCACATACCATATGTGCTGAGAGTTAGGGATGTTGCTTCGCAAGTAACTACTGCACCCTGCTGGTACCAACATACTGTGTTTTAGCTGTGGAGGATTCCCAGTTCCAAGAATGGGTCATCTTTAATGAAGGTTTACCTTCCACGGAAAGGCTCTTCAAAAGCTACGCAGTCATATACGAGCTTAGTGAATGCAGGAACGTTCAAGACTGTTCAAATAGGACCACATTTTCTACCATTGCATCTAGATGCCATTTTCTAGTGCCAGGTTTGTGATATTGGATATGTGTAAGGTTTTTGATTCCAACCATGAGTAAAGTGTGGGAATAGAATTTGGACTGGGTTAAAAAGGTGTTGCTGCTAAGAGTTTATCATTAGAAACTTCTAATAATTATGATAGAAAAACTTATAGCTATCTTTCACAAATTATATATCATATTTTGTACTTTCATATACACAGTATACACACACATACATACATACACAAACACACACACAAGATGTAACTAGTCTAAATACATAACATGTTGGTATACAGATCGTTGTGGATATAAAAGGTCTCCTAATTCATGCCATATTCTATTCACTCTTAATCAAATTGTTTTTTGTGTAATATCTCAAAAACGGTGCGGCTTAGAAAAAATGTGTGGGACAAAAATGTTGGAAACTAAATTATAAACAATGAAAGTGTCTATAAATTTTCCAGTATCTCAGACATTTTCTGATATATGTGCAAATGATTTCACGCCCGAATTTAAGTCCAATCGTCTTAAAACTTTAAAATTTTGTAGTCCCGTATTTGTGTTATTTTTACGTCTCATTGCATGTAGAAAACAATGACATTAAAAAATACAGTATTTTTTTATTTACAGTTTTTTACACCGTTGAAATTTTTGTCCCAAGTCACATGGGCAATTTGTCACTCGTGTACAACTTAAAAACAGTAAATGTCACCTGTACGTAATTCCTGATAACTGCCAGCACACACCACAACAAAAGGACAATGATATGTTACAAAACTGCGCAGAATTTAGTTTCCTTCTCAAGGACATAACATAAATATAACTGGTTCAAGGTTTCTAGTGACCGTGCATGTGCTATGACATAGGTAATCAGCTGCAGCACTTGTGCGCCTGTGCGGAAATGTAGGTCACGAGCATGGTGAGAAAAAAAGGGGGAGGGGGAAGCTTATAATGTGTACAAGTTTAACAGTGTTTGGTACAAATATAAAATAAGGATATGGATTTTTTTTGCTTTCCAGCAGCCTTGATGTTTTAGTATTTTAAGTGGGGAACAACCATCACAAGTATAGTTGTTAGAAATGATGACCTCGACAGTGACAATTTCCAAAATTCAGAATAATGTGAAAATATTAAAAAAAAATTAAGGAAGTTTACACTTATCGTTATGGTTTTTTAATAGTTGTGTGCATTTTTATTCATGTGCATGTTTGTGTGTGTGAGACAGAAGGAGAGGAAGGGAGCCAAAGGGAGAGCGTAAGAGAATGTGAGAGAAAGAAAGAAAAAGACACACACACATTATTGTCATACCTTCTCCAGAGAAAGTACACAAGCACCAACCATGTGTGTAACGCTGGCTGCAGTCTCCTCCTCCGTGCATGTTGTTGCAGGCCGTCCACAAAGTAGATTGCGACCAACTCATTCCTGGGAGCATAACATGAGCCAACTCTTCTCCTCTTCCTTCCTCCCAAGAGGAGGGCATACCAGCTGTGCAATTTACAGTCAGTGGTGTAACAACTAGGGGGAGGGCAGGGTACTGTAAGCCTCACAAGTGCTGGCGGCTCGCCTCCGTAGTGGCCTGCGCCCGGTCTACCGGCACGGCCCAGCCGGCGGCAGCTGATAGTAGTGACGGCCCGTTGTGTACAAACGGTTACAAGAATATTTGGCATGCATCGGAACACGCGCAACTGACTATACTGAGACCATTGTTTTTAGCACAGCATCAGGATGCAGCAGGCTGCACGGGTGACTGATACACCCCGCTCCCCATAAATTCACCCGGCAGGATTTGTGGCGCTACAGTAGATGTTGTCCCTCTATAAATTTAGCAAAGGTTGCCAGAATGAGTGTAAATGGATCATAAATAAATCAATGAATAATAACGGCAATCATATTTATTATTGTATTAATTATTATGTAATTGGCACCCAAACAGTTTTTGTTCTACAAGATGCGTTAATACATTGTATACAATCTCTAATGAATTGTTGTAATGTATTTCTGATATTGATGTAAATAAATCTTTGCTTCTGAGTTATAGACTCTTCATATTTTATGCAGCATGTAATTTAGGTTTTGATTAAATCAAAATTAAATTTATAAGAGAAGTGAAAAGGCTGTATTACTCCATATACAGGAATTATACGTTTTAATGTCACATCAGAAGAGTCAGGGTTATTACTGAAAGTGTTTCATTTTAGAAGCATTACATTTCATGGTTCTGTGCAAAGTTTTGTACCTGAGTGTTAATAGGTGTTTCCTGGTTGTCATTAAAAAGGTGAAAATGAATTAATTTATAAATTTTTGTATTAAGCTAATTGTTGCATATAAATATGCATTTGTAGTTCATCTATTATGTCCATAATGATAGGTAAGGTAATTAGCTAAGCTTCTACTGTCACATTTTTCTATAAGTCCTCCTATAGGCTGTTCCTGGTAAAGTGAGCACTTTTGAAAGCCCTCTCATTTGGAATGATGGTCAATAAATATGTTTTATTTTAACATTAGATGTTAACTTCCAAGTGCTGTGGAATATATACACTGTGTTTATTACTTATATGGCAACATTTATTTAAAAAGGTGGTTGAAGGATAAAAAAATAGCTGAAAGGAAAAAGTAACTAGGGCCTCAAAAGTGCTTACTTTACCGTGAACAGCCTATAAATTTGAATAGGAAGAAATAAATGAAATATTCAATATGGCTAATGATGCGGGCTGTTAAGCCGAACAGCTCATCCTTTTTAGGAGACGTCTTAAGCCATACCCCCTCATAAGTTAAGACATTGGTCTGCCACTGCACACACTACTGCCAATCATGTGTGTAAATAACTTTTCTGTTTTGGATGACTGGCTGTTTTTTTTTTAGGCTTTACATATATTGTTTATATGAACATGTATATGGAAACCTTTTATGGTTTAAGCAATTGTAATGTAGATTTAGGGAATTACATGTAATGTAAGTGTTTTGAGCTATTTGCATTAACTTTTAAAAGATTTTGATGGTGCAGAGTATGTGGAATACCCCCCGGACTTGGCTGTTCTGTGCTGTCCCCAGTGAATGTAAGTTATGAGAGTCATGATTATAAATATAGTGGACAGGGGCTAGTGTGCTGTGTAATTTTATCTCGAGGATTTTTTTTTGTGAAAATGTGTGTGTGTGTGAATTCTCTAACATGTACGTCACATTGGCTATGCCAGTAAGACTTACAAAATATAAAGTAAGGAGTGATGTTTCAATGAATAGCGCAATGAAGGTGAATGACTAGATGGAGATTGTTGGACATTCGCCATTACGAAGCAGATGTCTTGTCATGGGAAAACAAGACTCAACACACAAAAAAAAAAAACTTAAATAAGACAAGTAACCTATGGTCAAGAAAATTAATATATGTATGCAATATTGGAAAATACCAAGAGGGAATAGAGTTAAAAAAAACAGGGCAGCAGCTAGTTACGAAAAATATATGTTTATATACACGTCAAACCGATAAATGGAAAACAACACAGGCTAGAAACCTGCTTGAAAAATTAGGAAAACACTGACAAAATATGTAGGAACAACACAACATAGTATTTTTTCGTGTTCAGTCTTGTTTTTTAATGACAGACATCTGCATTGCAGTGGCGAATGTCCAAAAATTTCCAAGTTATAAAGTAAGGAAGTACTAAAATTACTCTCCATATTTTTACAGGTGAGTTCATGTCTTTGGTTTTATTTTTAGCATATGTTAAGCACACTTGTCATTTTTGGTGTGGGGATTTGGTCTGTGCCCGGTATGCAGATAGGTTCTTACTCTCTAGCGAACCATGGCGATGGACAGAAATTGTATTCCTTGGGAAACACTTTACATTTGTCTTTAACTAAACATCTAATTCTTTGGGTGTGAGAAATTCTTTGAAACTTGTCTTCACTTGGTACTTGAGAATATTGTCTTCTCCCCTCATGGGAGTTTCACTTCCAGAGGGCTTACTTTCTCACACTTGGGACTGGCCGCCTCTGAATTATTGTGGCTATTTACGATGCTGTGCAATGCCACGTCTCAAACTTGGCTTAACTTAGATGTCGCCTACAGTTCATTGGCTAGGGAACTGCTAGTCGCAGCTGCTTTTCAGCATAAGGGTTAGCATGCCACCTGGCTTTGTGTCTTTTGTAATTATTTCAGGGCTCGTATGTTAGTTCCAGAACAATCTTAGCACAAGGCCGGGTGAGCTTACGCTCCCTTGTACAAAGACAAGTCATGCGAGGACTCTTAGCGTGTAGCGTAGGCCGCTGCTCCTGGTGCAGATATCTTTTGTACCAGTCGCTTAACTGCTGTAGTAATATAACTTTTTAGAAACATTTTACCTTGGTGCCCATGGTATACCTTCCCATCTCCCTGCAGTTTGCATCACCCAAGGAGAATAATTTTGCCATAACTAATTGCCAGCTTTTGAGCTTTTTTTATCAGCGCAGCTTACCGGGTGGGTTTAGGCCCCAGACCTTAGTAAGTATCTCTGGTTCTCTTGTTAATGTTGTAATTCTGTATTCGTTTATCAGTGTGTTGGCAAATATATACAAATACTGTATTCGCAAACATCGTGTTAAGTATGACACTTGCTTTTGTTGACATTCTGGAGTGTGGACCACAAACAACCTGCATAATGTATTACTCACCATTTCAGAGATGTGCAGGTCAGCCTATAATAGGCATGCTCTAATCATGAGTACGATAAAGGTGTGGGTGAGTAATTTTGACTCCCAGTCATACAACTGTGTGACAGCATTGTGCGTCACTTATATCTTGTACAATTTTGTGTTATTTAAGATTTTTATGCGTGTATTTCTTTGTATAATTTTGGGGATCGTCCAATTTCGTTGTGTTATTTTCGAGAATTTTGATGTTTTATGTAACTATAAACATTTATACATGTATATAATCTTCTTTGAAAAAGAGGTGTTTATACAATTTGTTTGTATGATTTTTCTGATATATTGTTTGTGGTGGTTGCACAGGGATTTTGTTTGGTTGGCAACAGTTTTTTGAGCAGTATGCCACCTATTAGGTGGACTGAGAACTGAGGTGGCTGGATTAAGTGATGGGAATCTCTGCCTGGCTGTGTCTGGAAATGGAGCTACAGGCGCTCTTGTTTGGGTTTGCAGGTTGAAGTTTGTATCTTGGTATATGTCACTTTCTTATGTGCCTTTACAAATTGGTAGTTCACATTTGGAAATCACTTCAGATAAACCTGCAATGTAGAGCAGGGGCTGTACGAGAATAACGAGTGCACATCATGGACACATTGTCGAGAATTGAGAAGTCGTACTACCAGAATTCTTGGAGATCCATAGCCTCCATAGGGTATGATGTGTGCCACATCCCTTGTCCGTTAGCCTGTTCTTCCCACTACTTCTGTGCAACCACGATGCGCCCTTTGCTGGGGATGAGCTGCATCCCGAATATTGCCGGCTGGCTTCCTTCTCTCCAGCATTGGTGTGGAATGTTGGAAGTGCACCCCGCCGACGAGACTTCCATGGCACCACCGGTGTCATTTGGCCAAACTGCTTTCATGCCCCCAAGAGGTAACTTTTGAGCACGTTATAATTCGTACTGGCTAACTACATTCAGAAGAGTTCCCAGTAAACATAGAACCGGGTAAATGAATTCAGCAAAGGGGACACAGCAGTTTCTGTGTTCCAGTAACCCCTTGTGTGCCACATTTTTCTGTTCTTGCATCCCTGGGTGTGTGCGTGTGTGAAGTGAGAAATTAAGTTATGATGCTTCTATTTGAAATTGAGCATGGCTACTCTACACCTTTGATATGAACCACATGTCCACATGTGCTATCGTTACAATTTACACTTCTGCAGTCACAGCACCATGCTGACACCAGGCCGAATTGAACACATGTCTGTGAGTACGGAGTACATCAGTATGGGTTGGCGAGAATGGAAGACGCCCACCTCATCGTTATGCACTACATGACTCAAGTGTCTGCCGTGCTTTATTTACCTGAAGAGGTAACTCTTGGGGGGAAAATAACGAGCGAACTAAGATCCAACACTGTGACCCCCGAAAGCCACAGCAGTCAGGCGCCCCTGCAATTGGAGGCAATGTCTGTGCAGCTCGCGCCGCGACTACTAGCATCCTTCCCACTTGCATGTTATCAACCGGCCTACTGGCTGGGATATCAGTGATACGTGATCCCAAGGACGGTTAAAAAGTGAAGAATGTAAACCCGAAGGAATACAAAGTGTTAAAAATGCTGCAGTCAAGTAAATTAATTTATTAAAACCTCGAAAAGAGTGAGTCTTCCCACACCCCTTTTCAAGGATTGACTAATTCAGCCCACACAAGTTGTAACACTTGCACTCGCCCATTGGCGAAGTGTAACTATTCCGCTATAAAATTTACTTGAGTTAACGGTAACTTGTGAGTTCTCATTTAGTGTTGTATTTTGGGCCCTGGCCCTATCCAGGAAGTCGTCGACTGCTCAAGGAGGCATCCTTGATTTACAAGGTAAAAGGGGAAGTCTGAATACCCTGGCTATATATTATGTTTTCCTGTAAATTTGTACTGTATGTATAAGGGGATACAGCCACGTGGTCGTTCGGCCCTCGAGCCTGAGAACTGTGACTTTGTGCTCCCCCAGAGAGCTGGCGCCCATTCTATTTGAAATAGGAATATTGTGTAATATGCTGACTTTTCTTAACATAGTCACCGGACGACGTTGCATTACTATCCCTGGCCACTCGGGTAACGTTCACTTGTCTTCAATACTGCAAAGTGTATTCTCATAATAATCAGTGTAGCAACATCTGGGAAAAAGAACCCCTTTCTAACTAATTATTATGTTGCTGCATCATTTGTATGCTAACCTATTTTTTGTCATTTGTAAGTGTTCATCTAATAAAACATAAAGTGTTTAATTTGCAATTTGAGTAATGGTAAGTGATGTATGTGTTTTAGTTTTATCATGTTAAAGTATATTTATATCTATTGAACCCTTGGTGCGAACTCGCTGGCTACACTAACTCGCACAAGATTTTCTTTAGTCTGGTGTTTGCGGGCCAGATGCGGCTGCATTGCCATACCATTCCTGATTCGTCAATTTTTACTGCATTGGCATTTAGTTTACAATAGTCGAAGTTTTTCGGCATTGGAACTAAACATTAATATTAAGCTTTTTGATTCGGGAACATCACCAGCTCCATCTTCGCCATCTTAATGTGCCTGGAAGTTAAATCTCATTAAAATAATTATGTAAGCTGGTTGACGAGAGTCCAAACTTTCCTACCTCAGCGAACATTCGTTGCGCCAAGAACGACGACACCAACCGTCGTCGACCAGAACATCTAGTGTGGCTATCAGCTGCTGTACATATCTTGTTGGTGTTTGGGAAAGCATCCGCTCACCCAACACCACACAAGTCAGATGACTGTCCCACTTTCATCCAACCATGTCGGATACACCAATACAGTCCCGTGGTTCGGATTCCGAAAAAACCTGTACGCGTGCTCCAACGCAGTACTACACTGTCAGGACGTAGCACAAATGAATGCGTCACCAAGCACTGCAGCACCCCAGATCACTGCGAGTAGAAAAGGTCGATGCCATCAAGTGCAACTTTGTGTAGTGTGTGCAGTGGACCTCCAAAAGCAGAGTTTATTATATTAAAAATATTCCTAAGGCAATATTTAAGGTCCTGAGTTAGTTAGCACTTAATTAATGGTTACGTGAAAATAGTGATTCGACGACTTCCGACTTTGAAACTGGCTTCACCCATGTAAACTTACACAACTGCCACAGGATCATCACGTGAATAGGAGCCAATTACAGTATTTGTAATATTAAGTGTTAATATGTTTCTTCAAGTCGAGAGCAATGGATTGTGGACTGAGACAGACAATCATAATATACATTTGTGAGAAAACGGGTGTGTCACAAACGTGTTTCATTTAATTTATACAATTTTTCAACATTACAATTATATAACAGAGTGCTCATGCTATGTTTCATTATTCGGCGTTTGACTTTGGTTCTCGCCTTTCGTGACGAAAGCCGACAACACTCTGCCAGTTCGTCTCAGCACTTGAGCCAGACCAGCGGCATTGGTCGCCCACTCCGCGAGCCCCCTCGNGACAACACTCTGCCAGTTCGTCTCAGCACTTGAGCCAGACCAGCGGCATTGGTCGCCCACTCCGCGAGCCCCCTCGGTATCATCATTTAGGCTGTAATCATATCACCACAATAGTAAAATTAATTAGTCAACTGGGACATTTTTATTATTTTACTGTGCCGAGGGGAGAGCCATCCGCCTTCTCACCAGAGAGCTTAATGCAATCGTGTATCAATATATTACCACATTTATTTCACGCTAGGGTCACTGGTAGGCCATAAGTGCTGGGTCCATTTTCATATATTATTCATCTGTAGTCACAACAGTGAATAAACTGCTTTACCAAGTTAACTGTGTCAAATCATTGTAGCGTACTTCACCCTTTGTAGCATCATTCACATTTTCATAGAATATTTCAGCCGTACTATATGGCCTACAGTTTCTTCATCAGGTATACATAGTGCAACGGTAAGTTCGTGACGACATCATCAACAAACTGACGGAGATTACCAATGCCACCTGGGCCTTCGGCCGGATGACCCTCACCATTAATTTTCCACTGAGTTATGGCGCCGGGCAATTCAACACTAACCAACACTGAGTAACCTCAACGACGTCAAAGTGCATCTTTGTGCAGGGTGTGAGTGGACCTCCAAAAACAGAGTTAAATATATTACATACATTCCTAAGGCAATATTTAAGATCCTGAGTTAGTTAGCACTTAATTAATGGTTACNAGAGTTAAATATATTACATACATTCCTAAGGCAATATTTAAGATCCTGAGTTAGTTAGCACTTAATTAATGGTTATGTGATAGTAGTGTTTCAACGACTTCCGACTTGGCAACTGGCTTCACCCATGCCAACTTACACAACTGCCTAAGAATCATCACGTGAATGGGAGCCAGTTACAGTTTTTGTAATATTAAGTGTTAATATGTTACTTCAAGTCAATAGCAATGGATTGTCGACTGAGACAGACAATCAGCAGGCCAATGGCCAAAAGGAAACCTAAAGACTTAAAAATAATTTNGCAATGGATTGTCGACTGAGACAGACAATCAGCAGGCCAATGGCCAAAAGGAAACCTAAAGACTTAAAAATAATTTCATTTTGCATAATGTAATTTGTTTAGGGGATTTATGTACTTTTATGAAGGGTAAATTGCATTCATTTGTTAGTCAAGTGAGCTTTCCCAGTTATTATGACGTGTAATCAAATGGCCAGAGCACTTTGCTCTGATTCATTTTGCATACTCTCCACTTTTTTTCCTTTTACAACATGATTTTCATGGCAACATATCCAGAAAGACCCCAGTGGCCATGTCAGTCTGGAGCGAGCTGAGGACGGAGATGGACGCGCGTGACTGTGCCTCCGAGGTACATCACCATTTTTCGACCAATCACCAAGGACAATATTTTTTCTAATTTAACTGGAACATTCAATGTAAAGTAACTTTATTTAGTCTATGAGGAGCACCTCCCCGACTCCCGATGATGCATAATCACCCAGGACTCACATCCAACATAATTTGTAAGAACCAGGTACTTTTTGCAGTTATTTCCTCCAACAGGCTTCAGTGTGCTGGGTGTAATTTAGTACGATAAAAACTGTTATCGGGCATGTAACGTGACTCAAGAAAGCCGAATAAACAACCTGCAATCGTACGTATTCGAGTTTTTATTTGAGGTCTTAACCGCTTATCGGCATGTAGAGTACTGGCCCACCTACCAGTAAATCCAGAGTTTTGTTTTATTTTAATTTCAGTGTAATTATTATGAATTCATTTTCCTGAGTTGTAATTAGCGTAGGGGAGTAGCATTGCAGCTCCACAATTAGATCACCTTGACGTGGTCGAGGTGACCCAGGGATGGTTGAGTGTAGAATTGGCCGGCGCCATAACCCAGCGGAGAGTTTGTGATGTGGGTCGTTCGGTCAACGGCCCAGGGATTACTGAAGTCCTTTGTAAGTTTTCAGATGATGTCATGTACTTACTCTTACACTATTTATTACACTATTTACACATTATGACGAGACTGTAGGCCGTCTCGTACACCTGAAATATATAGAAAATTGTGGGTGTGTGTCCCAGAGATCAATAATAAACACACATTGAACATTGTAAAGCTGTTTATTCAATGTACTTGGTTACATGTGAATAGTGAAAGAAAACTCACCCAACACTTATGGCCTGCCAGTGACCTTAGCGTGAAAATGAGTGTGTGAGGTTCTTCCCTCAGTACAGCAAAGAAATAAAATAAATGTTCCAGTTAATTAAATAACTATTACAGTGAAGTGATAATACCCTAAATGATGGTTCCGAGTGGGCTCTCGGAGCGGGCGACCAACGCCGCAGTTCTGGCCCAAGTGCTGAGACGAACTGACAGAGTGAAATCGGCTTCCGTCACGAGTGACGAGAACCGACATCAAACGCCGAGTGGAAAAACATGACATTAACACTATGTAATATTATGGCAATGGTGAAAAATTGTATAAATTAATTGAAACACATATTGGTGACACCCCCATTTATTAACAAATATCTGTTAAGGTTGATGTTGTGAAGTTGACAGGGAGTGTCACCGCACTAAGTTACATGCTTTCTTGCGAAAGATGGCTGTCTCCTGAAGGAATTGATGAGTCCACCTGCGAAAATAGCTGTGGGTTGCCATGCTCGATTGCTCTTAATACAAAAAAACACACCTCTGACTGTAGCTGTGAATGAGGTGACGTTCTTTGATGTGTTTGGAAAAATGCTGTGCACTACTGGTGACACTTTGGGGGCACTTAGCACTTCAGCCTAGAGGCCAGTTGAACATCACTTGGTTGTGCATCACATATATCGTGGCGCGAGCTTTTACGACGTAACAACCAATTGTTAGTGCGCCCAAAGGCTGTGGCTTTGGGGTAAACACTGTGTTGGATCGCCTGCTTATTTATTAAAAGAGTATACTTTTATATTAAATAAGTTAATTCTTGTCGGCAGGAAGGTGCAAGTTTCGTTCTTGTCAACCTGCACTATGCACTCTTAGACTGATGTAGTTGGTGCGGCCCGGTGTAACTAGTGCAGTTGATGTGACTGTGGAGGCCAGAGTGGGGACAAGGAGCTCGTGGTCACGTGGTTAATGTCAACCTTTTCAATCACAACTACAGGTCACGACAGGCACCCTCAAATGGTGTCGGACCGGCCATGAACAGTCCATGGTTAGAACCCAAATTGGATGAATCAGCACCAACGTACTTAATTCATCAACATGTAGGATCGGGGAGGCGGTCCACCTGACCAACAACGGCCCACCACAACAGGATTGCAGACTGCAAAGTGATTCTGCAAGACATCTCAAGTGAGTATTTTGTTGTTGCCGGAATGTGCATGCACCAAGGTTTGCAGACATCTCCACGACTCCCCTAGCAACGACTGCCATTGTAACAGACCATATGCATCACGAAAATGTACGTGCCTCAATAGAGAAGTGTGTTGTGAGTAAAATTCAGTCCTATGAATAGCATTGTTTTTATTTCATGACCAGCTGCATTATAGGCAATCTACCCATACCCAGAGCTACATGCGTATTGTTAACACAAATTACTAGGGGTGTGAGATGGCCCACCGAACATTTTCATTCTACATTAGCGGCGTATAAGATAGCCAATACGCTCTGTATGCAGGCAGAATTGGGATTTTTCCAGTAATTTCAGCACCATCATTGCAATAGGGGATCTCAGAAGAAGCCTTGACTGCCAATGGCCCACTACATGTATCGTTCTCTTGCTCTCACTGAACTGGCGCCCATATCCCAAATCTTTAATGTAACCAGAAACCTGCAAAATGTAAGGTTATTCTCCTCCTGAGACTACGACATCTTGTCACCTTTAATAGGCCTGTAACCACAAGTCTAATGGCGTGAGGTGAGCCAGGATACCCCTTAATTCGGGGATCTGAGTATTTTCACCACAACGAGGGAGCAGCAGTACATTCGGGGGGACAGGCGCACGAACCTGGGTTAAATATAATACTATCTTGTTGCTTTTGCTGGTGACAACTGGCACCTTGTTCGGGTAAATCCACCCTTCCCAAGCGACCAAATTGTTAATCTAAAGCTTACAGTTACTCAACTACAATGTGTTCTAGGCATTCAACACTCCAAAACGCGTCATTTTGTCGCCTCACTGGTGAGGCCACAAAGCAAGGAAAATAAAGAGTCAAAGCTGTATTAATGAGCATTATTTCCACTTTTCAACAGTTAGTGAAATCATTCTATCCTATAATTTAGTTGCCCACAAAATCCCAACATCTCAATTTCAAACTTGTAGTTTGGTGTCGCCTGCCTTCGACAATCACCTTTTAAATAGCTCGGAAATTTAACACTTTCCCATCTGTTATTATTTTCTCTATGTATTCTGATAAAGGTAAAGAAAAATGGCGACAAATGTTCCACTTAGATTGGTGTCCCATTCAAAAAAAGTTTGCAGTCTTTACAAAAGATCTTTAAGGAATTGGGAAGCATGGTGTTGTGATAGGTAAGAGTCAATTAGAAAATTTATGTTATCAAGACTGCAAATTTGCCACTGCATGATGAGATGCACAACTCTTTCAAAAAATCATTTTCTGTTGAGTTAAGATCAATCTTTGTTATTTTCTTCATTGGGGTATTAATTTTCTGCCCGCCACTAAACAGGTTCCTTGGTTTCTTACGTATATATTTGCGAGAGCTGTAACAGGCCAAGGAAGAATTGAAAACCATGCACATGAAATATTTCATGGTGTTTCCCAGTTGACTGCACTCGGGTGTGCTTTGAAAACCAGTAAACTGCAATTATCTCATGATAGCCATGTTTGCACTTAAATTTCAGCACTTGCCGTGGAGACTGCGGCAGAGTTTCGAGTCTACTCAATTATGGGCAATCTGTACTTGGGAGTGTCGAAAACTACTGCACCCACAAGTGCAGCAACTTCCTTGTCACAGTGCACTGATTCTTGTCCATTATTGTACACGAAACTTCGCTGTCAAAAATCCACTATTGCCCTGAAATCATGACACTTCATGCTTCAAGGTAGTATTTTATCGTATGTAACGTAGTGGTGTTGATTTTTATTTAGTGTAAATAAATTTCAACTGCTAGCTCCGAAAAACTTCTTCCATTAATATTGGAAGTTTNGTGTTGATTTTTATTTAGTGTAAATAAATTTCAACTGCTAGCTCCGAAAAACTTCTTCCATTAATATTGGAAGTTTTCAGCAAGTACACAAAATACGCTAACACAAATTTACAGTGTGCACCGTGACTGAGTGAAAGCCTCTTGGTGGAATATTAATTTATGCATCAGCCTATTTACACTGGACTTGCGGGTATTTCATATTTCCAAAATATGTCTTAATAGACATGAGTTTACGTTGAATAATACCCTGCCTTTAAACTAGAGAGTAAGAAAATGTCCACATGTAGGAATTTATTGTGCATTTACTGTCTTTGCACACTTCACAATGCTAGAAGGACCATACAAGTGTTATTACGGGGAAGACGTGAGTATAGTTGTGTATGTTGTTATTAAAAGTGAAACTCCTTTAGAACAACAGATTATGAAGATTATTTGCCTGATAAACAGTGTATACACAAGTGCAAATACTTCACACATACATATGTATGTTAGTACTTGCTCTTAAGTACAAATTTTTGTTAATGCTCAAATGAGGCAGGGCATTATTTGTTAACGAGCAAACCTGTCAAAGCTCAATCTATGTATTTTTTCTGCAGCAGCCGTCTGCGACGGTTCTGATTTTTGGGTTGGGCATCGTGAGTGCAATGTTGTTTTTGTGCTGTGAAGTTTCTAATGTTCTTCTCTAATTTTTATGGTTTTTGTTTTTTGGGTTTTCGATTTAGTGTATTTTGCTGATCTTTTGTTAGTTTGTAATCATTGTTTTTGGTCATGGGTAGAGACTGAAGAATTCGCGGATTCATTTTGAGATTAGCTAGAATTCAAAACACGTGTGTTTACATAACTTTAGCCATTGGTNGTGTTGATTTTTATTTAGTGTAAATAAATTTCAACTGCTAGCTCCGAAAAACTTCTTCCATTAATATTGGAAGTTGTCAGCAAGTACACAAAATACGCTAACACAAATTTACAGTGTGCACCGTGACTGAGTGAAAGCCTCCTGGTGGAATATTAATTTATGCATCAGCCTATTTACACTGGACTCGCGGGTATTTCATATTTCCAAAATATGTCTTAATAGACATGAGTTTACGTTGGAATAATACCCTGCTTTTATACTAGAGAGTAAGCAAATGTCCACATCTAGGAATTTATTCACTTCACAATGCTAGAAGGACCATTGTTCACAATAATGCCCCTTCTGCACTCATATCAACACATACAACTTATTAAAAGTGAAACTCCTTTAGAGTAACTGATGCTGAAGATCATTTGCCTGATAAACCAGTGTACACATGTGCAAATACTTCACACACACTAGATGAACACTCAAAAACATGAAGTTACTTGTACATCAAATATAATACATGTGTATGTTAGTACTTGCTCTTAAGTACAAATTGTTATTAATGCTCAAATGAGGCAGGGCATTATTTGTAAACAAGTGAACCTGTCAAAGCTCAATCTATGTATTTTTTCTGTAGCAGCCGCCAGTGATGGTTCTGATTTTTGGGTTGGGCATTGTGAGTACAATGTCGTTTTTGTGCTGTTAAGTTTCTAATGTTCTTCTCTAATTTTTATGGTTTTTGATTTTTGGGTTTTCGATTTAGTGTATTTTGCTGATCTTTTGTTAGTTTGTAATCATTGTCATTGGTCATTGGTAAGAGACCNTTGGGTTTTCGATTTAGTGTATTTTGCTGATCTTTTGTTAGTTTGTAATCATTGTTTTTGGTCATGGGTAGAGACTGAAGAATTCGCGGATTCATTTTGAGATTAGCTAGAATTCAAAACACGTGTGTTTACATAACTTTAGCCATTGGTCCACACGGGTTTTGACACCTCTTGAAGAACGTTGGCCCAATCGTCGCCTCCCACTGTGACAACAGACAACCAATGTGCAGTTAATATCAGCATATTTGTACGTAAGACTATAGAGTCTAGCCTGCAGGTCATTGAACTCGCAAATTTTTCAGGTCTCTAGTCATGGGCATATTAGCTGTTGGCCATTTACCCTTTAAAAAAAAACCGGTAAATCTATATGTTAAGAAGCAGGGTGGCTTTTCTGAAAAACACAAAAAAAAATTCAAAATTATGATATATTTCTACTCTACTAATCACTTAGAACACGAATATACTAGGGGCGTAGCTTTAAAATAAGTACAACATATTTTAAAAAATTGAACAAAAATGTGAAATGAGCAGTATAGCCAGTTTGTTTACGTTTCTGAAAGAAACGTCCTAGACCAACAAAAGTTGCATTAATGGGTTCTACACAGCTTACCTTGTTCATATTCAAGAGGGCATAATGTTAAAATAAGTAGAACATATTTAAAAAACTTGCAAAATATGTTTGTTTATGTCTATTAACGTCGGAGGAATGATACCAGCCCCCTACCTAGGTGAGTCAATTTACCTTCTTTTGGTGTGCTTTACGATTTCTTTAAATCCCTACAATTGTACATTCGTAGTTTAGTGTAAAACCCAAACATCCTAGGTTAATGTAAAACCCTACTATCCTAGGTTATTGTAAAACCCTACAATCTTAGGTTAGTGTAAAACCCTACAATCTTAGGTTAGTGTAAAAATGTAAAATAGTGATTCACCCATCGTGGGGTTAGGTTCTGTTAGGTTAGGTGGGCACATATTATGAAATTAGTCTTACGTTAATGCCCCTAGTATATTCGTGTTCTGCATCATTAGAAGAGTGGAAATATACCATTTTCCATGAATTATTTTTATTTTTACAGAAAAACCCTTAAACTTAATAATTACCCAATTGTGCATCAGTTTTCATCATCTGTTTTGAATTTTACTGGTTCACTGGATGGTTTTATGCTGAGGGTGTGGAAATTACTGTTTACTGGAATATTGCTAGGTAGTAGTAATTGTAAAGAATTGCGGGTTTCTTGAATGAGACATAGTAGACCCACAATAGTTATATAAATGGCTTTTGCATACCTTACCTGTTTCATATTTAGGAGGGCATAATGATAAAATAAGCAAAACGTTGAAAATAAAATAGATAATATATGAGGAGTTCGGGTGTTTTGTATACATCGGACGCCATGTTGTATAGTCCTGTTTGCTGTGGGTGTGTAGACGTTACCGCAGGTTAGTTGCAGTTTAGATGCAATACAGTTACGTTCGTGGCGAGTGGAGTGTTGCTGCGCATGTGAGTTGTGACGTCAGAATTCGACCGTGCGAAGGCTTGTGATTTAAGAATGGAGGCCCCTATCCTGTTAACTGAACTTTCATAAGAAACCATTTTGAAGACTTTGTGAATGTTAATCCTTGGTTGGGCAGTTATTTAAATGCTATGTTTGAATTTAATCACAAAAATTTTTCTAACTTCACAAATTAATATTTCTTGTAAAAATTAATTTGTTCACATATGCAAAAAAAAAAAATAAAAGCACTGACTACGTGCAGTACTCGATACAAGACAACGAACTGAACATTTTGTGAGAGGAAACCCATGCCCGGAAATGCGTGGTTTGGTCGCTAGGTTTGGCGTCAAAGTATTAACGGTTCTTTGGACATAGGACTTGCAGTTAACTACAAATTTAATCAGTAAGATACCTCTACCAACTGAGCAAAAGTATGACATTGTGGATTACAAATGTGGTTTGAATTGTAACAAAGTGTCCATCAGCAGCACAGAGATCAGCATTCATGGTCAAAGGTTGTGTATTATTTCATCAGTGCATTCGTGCAATAAGATGTTAGTCTTATAGATATAGCCTGTTCTTCATAGCACCCCAAACAAAATAGTCTACGGGTA
Source organism: Clitarchus hookeri (assembly GCA_002778355.1). Classification (NCBI taxonomy): domain Eukaryota; kingdom Metazoa; phylum Arthropoda; class Insecta; order Phasmatodea; family Phasmatidae; genus Clitarchus; species Clitarchus hookeri. The sequence goes on from NQII01002059.1 coordinate 126,397, forward strand.
CCCAACATTGCCAACCGATAGCTGCCAAACAATGCATTTCTGGACGCGAGTTAATTTCAGAAAATGTTCAGNGGGTACCCAACATTGCCAACCGATAGCTGCCAAACAATGCATTTCTGGACGCGAGTTAATTTCAGAAAATGTTCAGTTCATTGTCCTATATCGCATACTGCTCATTTTTTTTTCTGTATAGTTTCCTAATTAAGTTTCAGCCAAACTAATTAAAAACTCAACATTAGGAGTGTTGCTAATTGTGTAATTCCTGTAAGAAAGAAATATTATAGAATAAAAACACTGCCAAACCAGTAAAAATAATGAAAATACTTGAGCATATTTGTGTGTCTCGATGCAAGTGTATTGGGTTACACATCAGCAACAACTACTGTGAGTTGTCAATTTTTTATTTATTTACATGACAATAAGTGTAAATCTTAATTGTTTTTATTTACAGGCGTTTGTTCAGATATCAAGCAGTTCTTCACCGGCAACGTTTTGAGGAGCATCGACATGAAAAAGATATGCGAAAAGCTGCCCAACTGTTAGCACAAGGAGAGGAAGAACTCTGGGAGAAACAACATTACCAACCTTTAAAATGTAGGTATCCCACACGTTTTTTAAAACCCTATTTACATTATCTAAAATTTTTATAAAAGTGTACATACTTACAGTTGGTTTAATTACAATTTTAATGCTTACAGATTAAGTCACAGAGTTGCCTTTACATTATTAAATTCATAGTTTGGTGGTACAGGATGATATAGCAGTATCTGTTGCTATTTTAAAGTTCCATTGAAATCCTCATCTTGAAGTACAGTACTATCCTCGTCTTGAAGTACAGAATGTCAAGCACAGTCTGTGATACATACTGGACCTTGTCTACGGTTTCGATATGGTGACCCTTCAATGAGTTTCATTTTCAGGAAGAGAAAGAGTTTGCAGGGGACCAAATCTGGCAAGTAGCACGGGATGAGGAAGAGTAAGTGTTTTTGCAGGGGAAAATCTTTTTGAGTGCTGCACGAATGAGCTGGTGAATTGTGATGGAGCACCCAATTACTCTCATGCCTCTGTTCACTATTTTGTGCATAATGTCCTCGCTCAGGTGCTCGGAAAGAACGCAGTATATCCCGGTGCTGATGGACTGGCCATCGGGAGTGAATTCACGGTGCACAATTCTGTGAATGTCGAAGGAAACAACGATCACACTCTCTTTGTTTGTCCCACTCATGACCTGTCTCATTTTTAGTCTTGAAGAACCTGGGCTCTTACTGTGAAGTCTGCTGTTCTTACTTGTCTCAGTCACTGTGGTGTTAGGGGTCATCCAGGACATTCTGATGGAAATTCAGAGTGACTTCAACATGACGCTGCTTCTGTTCGGAGGTCAGAGAGTGGTCACAGAACGCAAACTTTACAGCAGGATGGTAGATGTTCAAAACAGGCATGAGGGTTTTAGGTTCTTCGATGTTAATAGAGTACTTTTGTATGCTCTGCTTAGGATCTGCTTTACTGTCCATTTCTTACTGTTCTCCAGAGCACCCAGGTTGGTCTTCANCCCCAACCTCCAAAACAAACTGGTGCATCCCAAATTGTCACTCAACAGCAAAGTCAGTAATATCACCACCCCCCAGGGGGTCTCATCCGTGCGATAGTCTACGTTGTAGCTTTTGTGCTGTGCACCAACCTCCTACTTCCTTCAACAGCAGACTCGCCAACAAGACTTATTGTATCCAAGGCAACTACAACTGTGCAACAAAAAATCTCATCTGCCAGCTACAGTACATTCACTGCAATGCAGGGTAGATTGGCCTTACTACAAAAACACACTTGGACCGAGAATGAATGACCATTGAGCAGACACCAAACAAGCTATAGCAGCTGGGGGTGAACGTAAATTTACAGGAGAAACCAGATGCAGCACACTGCAGCAACTTCAGATTTTTCTTACCAATGAAAGAAGTTTAACGACGCTGTTGTGGCTATGTAAGCTAGGAATATTGGTTTCCTGGTATCAAATTGTTGGAAAAAAGCTTAGAAAAATAATTAGTGTATATGGTTTTATTTGTAATACAGCACAAAGTTTTTGCCTTGCCTGTAGTCCTAATAACCTTCACATACACAAAAAAATGAGCGACGCTTTCACAATCTGCCAGAACGTGCGTCAAATGCTCATACCGACGTCACCCGAATAGTTCCTTTCAATGACGCACGTGCCAGGTGACAGAGAGAGGCGCTCGTCAGCGCGTGAGGCTTGCGTCCCCTGATCGACGGACGCCGAAGTTTGACGTACATCGGGTCGTCATTGATGTAGGTAATTCCTCGAGGGGACGGGGGATATAGCACAGCAGGGAAGTGGAGCGCGCGAGGCTTGCTTCACCTGATCGACGCACGCCAAAGTTTGACGTAAATCGGGTCGCCATTGACGTAGGGAATTCCTCGAGATATAGTCCAGCAGGGTAGTGGAGCAGTCAGTCAATCCGTGGGACTCGAGGGACGCGGGGCCAGCGCCAGGGGTGCGGCCCAGTTGGACGGCCGGGGAGTCAATTCGGAGGACTCAGAGACGCGGGGGTCGCGCCAGACATCGCGGGACGGACGCTGAAGTCGTCGAGAGAGAGACGCCTCAACAAGACTTCCCGGGGCGCCGGGATGAAGCCAGCACACAGTAGCAGCTCAGTTAAGTAACCGCGCCTCCAAATCCGACCACTTTTCCCCGACGTTTATAAACTAAAACTCTGACCTGTAGGCCTCTGACGGGTAAGGGAAGGGTGCAGGAAAAGGAACCCAAGAGTTCAGTGTAGGGCTGAGCCGATACCGGTACCGATATATCGAAACCTGCCGATATCGTAATTATCGGAATTGTGCGCAATTCATGTTTAAATCGCCGATATTATAACCGATATTTTGCCCTAAGAATCTAAGATGATAATGTTTTCAACTTGCCATAATTGGAGTGCTTTGCTCACTACAGTGAAATCTCGTTGTTGCATTCGCGTTTATGTCGTTTTCCCGTATGCCGATTTTTTTGGATGGTCCCAACAAATATTCTATATAAACAATGTTTAAAAAAA
>NQII01002059.1:130096-152669 GCA_002778355.1 Clitarchus hookeri
CGGCACATTGAATGTACGCACCATTTGAAGTGTTATGTTTTTTTTAAGAGTTTCATTGCTTAATGACATGCTTTTGGAGGTCATTTTGGTCTTATAAATATGCTTCAGCTTGTTATATGGTTCCTAGATTTATATTTATCGTAATAGTTAGGCCTATCACTGAAACAATAAAAACGAAGACAATTAGAATTTTATTTAGGTAAATGTTTAAAAATTAAGTTTTTATTTTTTGAAAATTGCAATAATGTTATTTTTCCTTGTCAAGGCAGTATCGGTATTGGTATCGGCAATATCGGTAAGTTTGTATCGGTAATATCGGAAAAGGCTCAAAAACCATATCGGCTCACCTCTAGTTCAGTGTACCATACCTATATAATGAGTGACATAATGATGCAATAAATAACCTTNTCTAGTTCAGTGTACCATACCTATATAATGAGTGACATAATGATGCAATAAATAACCTTTTTAGCTAACCGAATCCGAAGTCGAAGTGTTTATTAGCCGCCTGATTTCACCCCTGAGTATGTGTCAGTTCGCTACGCAATAAGGTTGACCAAGCGATCTAGTGCTCCATCACCCTGTAGATCACATACAGAGTGGGGAGCAGACTGTGACGTGTCAGTATGAACTCGTAATTAATATATTTGTTCACAGCTGTGTCAAGGAAAGATAGTCTTTATTTCTAATTAATTTTTTTATTATGTAGTGTCTGGACTACCCAACTGTGGTGTGTAACATGAGTAACTCTGCAGATGTGTTTGGGTAAACATTGGTGACCTTGATGGAACAGGTGGACAGTTGTATGTTAGTGGTGTCTATTTTTTGGTGACCTTGATGGAAGGGGTGGACAGTTGTATGTTAGTTAGTGGTGTCTATTTTTAAATCTTACCATCTTCTGAGTTTGTACAGGAGTGGCAAATAGAATCACAATAGTCAGCAACCAAAATAATTGCAACAAATTAGTATTTACCCTATTTCCTTTAAATTTTTAACAGTTCTCCAAATTAGGTTTTTTACTTTAAGGGAATTGTTATTGCCGGAGTCGTTTTGTCTAGAGTTGAAGGTATTCTCTTATATTACAGTAGGTCTATCAAGAGATACATGTATTTCGGGTTATGTAACAGCTGTAAACTGTTCAAGTAGCTTTGTCACATATTTTTAAAAAAAATGTCACTTCAATTTTTTGACTACTATTTTTGAGAATGTTGCACATTCAACCAATGTATTATGGTTATTGATGAGCATTGCCATTTCATAATTTATTTACATTCATAAACATCACCCGTGTGGTATCGCAAATTATTTTACTCAGCTCTACCAATTTTTAGAGCATACCGAAGCAGTATACAGCACGCTGGTGATGCAATAATTTATTCACATTCAAAAATAATATAATCTTCGTACCACTTGTAACTAAACTTGCTTAAACCATAACAGACCTGGCAAATTTTATGATTCTTCCGTGCTGGTGTGTGTATAGCTTAGCAGTACATATTTTGCTATAAAATATGTGTTGTTTACAACAAACTAGGTCAATGGTATTTATAAAGTCATCTTCGAATATTTTTGCTGCCACACAGTATTGCTGAGTTGAGTGTAAATGGATATTTAGTGTACCTAGTTGAGAAAAATTGAACTGAATTCAGGACGTCAGTGAGAAAAAAAAGTTCAGGTTACCTCCCATAAAAGTATTTATTCATGTGTTTCTGAAATAAATGTAACTGAAATGCTTTTAAAAATAGTAAAATGGGCTGTGTGACAATACTTCCTACGTAATTAAAAAAGTAATGTAATGCTTTCAAGAGTGAAGTGTGTGTAAAATTGGTAGCATGTGTATTCTTTCAGTATGACACCTTGTGAACTGTGTTATCAGAAATGCAATAGCCTAATAACAACCAGTGTTGGGTAACTTACATTTTAATAATTAATTAGTAAAGTTACAAACTTAAACTATTTTTTTGTTATTTTTGAATAAAATGTAACTGGGTGTTAATTTTAAAGTAACTTAACTGAACTTTGTTACTCAGTAGGTGACTTTTATATGTGTAGGCCTACTTTAGCTCAGAACACAGTTGAAAATTAAAAAAAATAATGGTAAAACACGCAATATTTGTTAAAGTAGGGTATAAATAACATTATTATAAGAATAAAATTAACAGGTATACCATCAACAAACAGAAATCTTAGAACTAGCAAGTGTACCTGGTGTTCTTCCCATGTGCGTGAATACACTATGACATTGTCCAGGTACGCTAGGCAAAACTAGCCGCTATAGCCTGTCAAAACTACTGCTGACATCAGTCGTTGGAAAGTAGCGGGTGCATTCTTCAACCCGAAGGGCATTACGCGAAACTGCAGGGTTTCGCCTGCTGGGGTTGTAAATGCTGTATATTTCCTGGACCCTCTGTGTACCGGGATTTGTCAGTACCCGCTGCGCATGTCTAGAGTGGAGAATATACGCATGTCCCCTAGGTCGCGGAGCAGATTCACCAGGTTTATAGTTGGGGGTGCTATAGGGTATGTTATATCGTTTAAGGCCTGGTAGTTGACACAAAAACTAAGTTCTCCATCTTTCTTTGGCACAAGTACCACTCTGGCGTTATATGGCGAGTCAGTTGGCTCCACTATTCCTTGCGCTTTCATCTCGGCTACCTGGTCTAATATGATTTGCCTGCTGTAGGCGGACGGGTTGCCTGGACGGCAGTAGATGGGACTGAGAATCTTTTACCCAGATTTCATGTTGGATGGCCGTGGTCTGATTTAATCTGCCTTAGTGCTCGAATACGGCTACGCGTGTGTTGAGTATCCGCAATAATGACCTAAGTTGGTCAACTCCGAGTTGGTGGTTTACCTCCTCATTGCAGATTTCTTGTGGATTTTGCGGGTTTATTGGGGCTTCCTAGTTTATGGCCAGCCTATCCTGTTTGCCTAAATATAGGCGCTGTTGTCCGCAGTCGATTATACAATTTTGGCTTGTAAGCTACTGTTGTCCGAGGATAATCTCTTCCACTAAATTCGGTGCACAAAAGAATTCAGTTTGTATTGTTTCCACACCCGTGGATACTGGCAGCGTAATAACTCCGTCTATGGTCAGTCGTGACTCAGACTGGGCCATTTTAATTATTCTGGAGTTTTTCTTTATCCGGTTTTTCTGTTCGGGAGTTAGCAGCTGGCTTTTAATGAAATTGTCGGTTGCGGCAGTGTCCAGGACTGCCTTACGATTATGGTTATTTATGCGGACTTTGATCTGAGGGGCGTGTGTTCCCGGCCTCAGATTGCTTAATGTCAAAATATGTTCCGCCCTTTCACGTATGCTGGGGCCGATGGCATTTCCCGGCTCCCTCTTTCCACTCTGAAAAGAAAGTTTGTCTTATTTTATGTTCATTTTGTTAAGTGTATTACCAAAATGAGAGTTAAATTTTCTGTATTATAATCCTTAATAAATTTATTTCTCTTCTTATACTATAGACACTGTTACTACGGTAGTCAATGGGTTTATTGTTGAACACAGTTTGTTCAATAAAATATTTTAACATTTAGCTGCAAAAGTTTTGTGTAGTGGGGTGTTAAATTTGTAATAGGAAATACGTTATGATAAAATGTTAAAACTAAAATATCAAAGTACTGAAAAGTAATACTTTTAGTGGAAAAAAAATGCCTTCATCACTGACTGTTCAAGGAATCTTATTTTAGAAAATGATTGTGGTTATGCCAATTTAGTAGTTTTCTAGTTCCATGTTATAATACTTAATTTGTTACCAGTTCCCACATCTCCTGGTGGTACTGCCTATCAACGAGAAGTCGTTCCACCTGACTGGGTTTTGGACTATTGGCATCCGTTGGAGAAGGCACACTACCCAGAATATTTTGCTCGCCGTGAGGAACGCAAGAAACAGTTTGTTGAAATGTGGGAGAAGCAGTATGGGAAGCCAAAACCAGGTGCTCACCACCATTAGCATTGCAACTGTTGATAGAATATTATGTACAGTAGGAGGGTAAGCATTATACAATTTTGTTGTGTTACAAAATAAAGAAACTTTTGAAATGGAAATTTGTGTAGTTCTCATTGATAGCACATAGTGTTCAGAAATGTGTGTGGGAAGAGTCTGCAATGCAGGTTTCTGTATGTCTGAATCTTCATCATCTTCTGAGGATGGGGAAAAAATATCTGAGCAGTGTGTGTGTGTGTGTGTGTAAAATTGTAGACAATTAGAAATATTAATGTGATATCAAAATTAAACATTGGTGGAAATTTTTACTGCTGTTATTCTCAGTATTTTGTAAATTTATTGTTCAATAACTGACATTTTTTTCGGGTATTTTGTGGGTAGTGCAGTGGTCATTACTGACATATTGGATTTTTTTCTCAGGAGTGCCCCTTCCCACCACCTTCAACTATAGTCCAAGAAGGTGGCAGATATTTTTTTTTTTGTCTTGGAACTAGTTTTCAGTTTGTATGGGATACCGACAACTTTGAAACAATTTAGATCAGAATGTCACCGCCCACACTGTTTTAAGTCAACTGTTTGGTAAGTTATTAACCAAGCTGCACATAGCCACAATGCAAAAGATAAGACCAAATATCCCCAATTGGAGTGTTTTTCCCTGTGGCGTTGGTATAGCAGTGTTTACACCTGCAAGGGACAGTATAAGTATGTAGGGTAGCCTGTAGTGTTAAAACTGTCTGTGAATGGGCGGGACTGTGTACAGCAGTGCAAACCATTCACAAATAGGGCATTAATTTATTTCCATAACAAAATCCTCTAATGATAGTATCAACCCTTTCATATACAATTTTATTATGTATTTTGATGATCTTCCCCATCTGTGAATAAGAACAAGTGTGCACAAATACTAAGGTTACCAGTCATAATACCTACACATTTCAAAAACATTTATTATCCTCAGTAGTGATAATTTGAGTGAAAATTATGTCTGTGCTTTCAATTCAAAGTAATTATAAAATGCTCTTTTAAGCTAACTAGTTAGCCATCTTGAAAATAAGTGGTGACAAAATTTCAATTACAGTTAAATGTCAAAACAAAATGATTGTGCTTTTGAAATCAAAATTTTATTTGATAGTTTGTTCCCGCCAGGGGGTATTTAATATTTTCTCAGCAGAATATCACAAGACTTGATTGATGTTCAGGTTACGTTGATAAATAGTTGTATTCGCAAATGTCAATAAATATACAGGTCTCACTTTGAAAATGTTTTAAAAGTGCTTTGTAGTATTATAACGCCATATGAATTGCAAACTGCCAATTCGTAAGTTCAACNAATGGGCGGGACTGTGTACAGCAGTGCAAACCATTCACAAATAGGGCATTAATTTATTTCCATAACAAAATCCTCTGGTGATAGTATTAACCCTTTTATATAAAATTGCATTATGTATTTTGATGATCTTCCCCATCTGTGAATAAGAACAAGTGTGCACAAATACTTAAGGTTACCAGTCATAATATGTACACAGTTCAAAAACATTTATTATCCTCGGTAGTAATAATTTGAGTGAAAATGATGGCTGTGCTTTCAATTCAAAGTAATTATAATTCAATGCTCTTTTAAGCTAACTAGTTAGCCATCTTGAAAATAAGTGGTGACAAAATTTCAATTATAGTTAAATGTCAAAACAAAATGATTGTGCTTTTGAAATCAAAATTTTATTTAATTGTATGTTCCTGCGAGGAAGTATTTAATATTTTCTCAGCAGAATATCACAAGACTTGATTGATGTTCAGGTTACGTTGATAAATAGTTGTATTCGCAAATGTCAATAAATATACAGGTCTCACTTTGAAAATGTTTTAAAAGTGTTTTGTAGTATTTATAACGCCATGTGAGTTGCAAAATGCCAATTCGTAAGTTCAGCAACCTTACCATTGTAATGGGCAGGATTGCAGAGTGGGTATTCATTACATTTCTTTCCATAAGGGTCGGTAAAATAAAATGTTTATGCAGAAATTTCTATTACACTTGTAGGTACACATCAAGCAAAACATTCTAAAGCATTAACTTATCTGTATAGATAGCCAGCCAATAGCAATTTGAATAACTTTTACATATTGCAAGCACAAAATATAAAAGCAAGCTTCTTTAAAAAAAAAAACAAATTACCAATTTTTGTTNAAAAAAAAAACAAATTGCCAATTTTTGTTGTGTTTCTTGCTGCCACGCCTAAATAGTTGTCCACCAGTTTGGATTCACAATTGTCGCATATAGCCGAGGGGATTTGGAAGGTTTGAAGGTGGACTGGAAGCAGTGATCTGAATTTCACAAGGCACCAACAGCATCAACTGAGGCATGTCTTCACATGAACGTGCACAAAAAGTGCATTCTTGCATACGCATCCGCTTTTGGCCATCACCTCTAAAATTATATTCCAAATATAAAGTATCCCCTAAAATACGGGATATGAAAATTGCTCGGGGTAGGTGGTGTCACGAGTAGAAAAATATACATTTCAATCTTTGATATGTGGGCTCACGTCCTGTGATTTTCAAAATTTGTACCTCGGATCTTTAAAATCTTACACCCAGTAGATATACAAATATACGTTTGAAAAAAATGTAATTCACATGAAATTAATATAAAAAAAATTAGTATCGCAACACAAATATATACAGTCAAATAAAATGTATCCACCAAAAATTGTCGGTGGTCTCACCAAAATTTCTATATTAATAATTATAAAACTATATGTTTATATTGCATCAACCACAAACTCTTTCGGTTCTGCGACTGAAGATTCCATGATTGTTTTTAAGCTAGCTGGTTGTTTAAGCAAACGTCTAATAAATGAGTGGGAAACTTGCAAGAGGGGAAGCTGTTATCTCGCAAGCAAAAAATAATTTTCTCACTCACTCACACTCAACTCACATGTATGTGCTTGCGTACTGTCCTTACATGCCTGAAGAGAGTGGAATCGGTAGAGTACCTGAAAGCCTTCAATAAGGCCACTGAAATCATGAGTGTGTGAAGGTAATCCGCTATGGCACTGTGTTCTTACACGATTCCATAGCTCAAAATAATTGCACCTGTCATCACTGTAGTATTTCAAAGCAAATGGTTTCACCTGAAAATGTTATAAAATTAGATTTTAATCAGTAATTATTTGTTTGCAGAGAAGATTTATTTTGCATTTTGTGAAGTTTTGTGTTTAATCATATCTAGCATAAAATCAACATTATTTTTAAACAAAATATTAATTTAACTCATTAGGCAGCATCTTCTGAATGAAATTATTCCCCCAGAAGTGTATACTTGACCTCCCTTTGTCGCCAAAAATTTTTTGAACACAGAGTGGCTTCCATGACCAAGCAGGAAATTTATTTTCATTGTCTTCTTGCAGGGAGATAGGAGGATTTATGTTAATTTATATCAATAGAGACAACTCTTGTATAAACTGATATCCTGGAAGGGTCTATTCGACAGTTTTTGTCACCAAACAATGCATAAGCATTGAACTTGCGTACAGCGTATCTTGCAATAGGCATAAGTGCACAGGAGGATCGGAGAATGTGTTTTTGAATAATTAATAATTTGGGACCATTTAGAAATAAATTTTAATGGCCTTATTCATTTCTGTCTCCAAAACAAATGTGTGAATTTAAGTGCAATAATAATAATATACTTCAAAGGACAGACATTAGCCATGCATGCATAGTCGCCAACGGAAGGGTAAATATGTGGGTCGGATTAAATTTGTTGTCCTCGGTGATACTCTGCAGAACTTGTCACAGTGACTGTGGTTACGTAACGATTAAATGCTTGGAATACACTTATTTGTCATNGTGTATACTTGACCTCCCTTTGTCGCCAAAAATTTTTTGAACACAGAGTGGCTTCCATGACCAAGCAGGAAATTTATTTTCATTGTCTTCTTGCAGGGAGATAGGAGGATTTATGTTAATTTATATCAATAGAGACAACTCTTGTATAAACTGATATCCTGGAAGGGTCTATTCGACAGTTTTTGTCACCAAACAATGCGTAAGCATTGAACTTGCGTACAGCATATCTTGCAATAGGCATAAGTGCACAGGAGGATCGGAGAATGTGTTTTTGAATAATTAATAATTTGGGACCATTTAGAAATAAATTTTAATGGCCTTATTCATTTCTGTCTCCAAAACAAATGTGTGAATTTAAGTGCAATAATAATAATAANGAAATAAATTTTAATGGCCTTATTCATTTCTGTCTCCAAAACAAATGTGTGAATTTAAGTGCAATAATAATAATAATATACTTCAAAGGACAGACATTAGCCATGCATGCATAGTCGCCAACGGAAGGGTAAATATGTGGGTCGGATTAAATTTGTTGTCCTCTGTGATACTCTGCAGAACTTGTCACAGTGACTGTGGTTACGTAACGATTAAATGCTTGGAATACACTTATTTGTCATNGTGATACTCTGCAGAACTTGTCACAGTGACTGTGGTTACGTAACGATTAAATGCTTGGAATACACTTATTTGTCATTTGATCTTTTCTGTTATGTTTGCAATTGAAATAACTCTATTTTGAGATACAGTGATAAATGTAAATACATATAAACATAGAATAAGCACCCTGATAAATTTTCTACTGTCTGGGATAGAGCTGGAAGCGTGTAAGAATGTGTGACGGATGTCACATCTAATGAACTTCACCTGCTTGTAAACGGAGGATTTACATCCTATGTTACCTGCTTGAGAGTTGGAGGCGTGCGTGGACATTGAACATGCCTGGTGTGTCGAGTGTGAAGGGGGCATGTCTGACTGCGTGGGCCATCTAAGCGCTGATCAGCAAGTGTGCACGACTGCTATCGGCAGGCAGCATGTTGCATCTCATTTACTCTCCACCCCCTTGTCTTTGAGACCTTGAAGCAGCATGCGTGCTGCATGTGAAGTCATCAAGGAATGCCAGCGACGTCCAAGATTGTTTGAAAATGTTCTGGACGATTTGGAGAAAACGACAGAGCTAAATATAAGGGATGGCTTCCTGTCTTCAGGCAGTGATGCAGAGAGGGACTATTAATGGCCAGGATCCTCAGAACTTCGTTCCGACAGGGGAGCAAGGGAAATTCACCCATTTGTAATTATGAAAAGATAAGTTTTGCATTGTAATTTTAAAGGGGTTTCTATGTAAAGCATTGATGATGTAAATTTGTATAACTTTGCTTTGCTTTCTATATTTAAATATCTGTAAATGTAAGGTTAGGCCATCCTTCCATTTACAGGAGTAATTAGATAAATTCCTATGGAGGTATTTATTTGGTTGCCTAGGGCAATATTTGAGCTCCTACTGTGATAGGCTGTGGATTTAATTTTTAGAATACTCTGGGTCCTTCCTTCAGAGAGGCCAGACTCTTTGCTGATGCCAGGGATGACGCCACAGACAACGCCCAGTTTCCCAGCCTGCTAGCATTCTGCGAACTGTAAGATGAACACGTCATTTAACTCTCTGCCAAAATTATGTTTTAAAGTTATGCAAAATTAGATTTTTCATCCAAAACTTTCCGGTGGCCACGGTCATTTATTTGCTTACCACTAAAACTGCTGATGAAATTTAATTTTTTTTAAACTTTGTTCTATTATTTTAATGAGCACTCAGAGTAAATAATGTGATGCAAATTAACAAACTATATACAAGTTTGGATGAAGTCCACTAGCTTTCCCATTCCCCCCTCATAATGAAATATTGTACNAAATTAACAAACTATATACAAGTTTGGATGAAGTCCACTAGCTTTCCCATTCCCCCCTCATAATGAAATATTGTAAGGGAGGATGTAGTTTTGCCAAAAACATTTAATTTTCTTAATGTAAGTTAAAGGGGCATGATCAGAATTTCATTCAATTAAACTCATGGCTTTTACTACTTGTTTTATTCCAGATAGATNAAATTAACAAACTATATACAAGTTTGGATGAAGTCCACTAGCTTTCCCATTCCCCCCTCATAATGAAATATTGTACGGGAGGATGTAGTTTTGCCAAAAACATTTAATTTTCTTAATTTNAAATTAACAAACTATATACAAGTTTGGATGAAGTCCACTAGCTTTCCCATTCCCCCCTCATAATGAAATATTGTACGGGAGGATGTAGTTTTGCCAAAAACATTTAATTTTCTTAATTTAAGTTAAAGGGGCATGATCAGAATTTCATTCAATTAAACTCATGGCTTTTACTACTTGTTTTATTCCAGATAGATAGAATATTGCGTATTTTAAACAGTTTTGGGTTTGCTGTATGAGAGTTTGAAGGTCTTGTGTATTACATTTTTAAAGGGTTTATGTTGTCTGCACNGGGCATGATCAGAATTTCATTCAATTAAACTCATGGCTTTTACTACTTGTTTTATTCCAGATAGATAGAATATTGCTTATTTTAAACAGTTTTGGGTTTGTCGTACGAGTGTTTGAAGGTCTTGTGTATTACATTTTTAAAGGATTTATGTTGTCTGCGCTGTCTGCTCTTGGCATCCACATACAATTTATATCAATTTACATTCCCAGTACTTTTATTTAAAAAATAAATTTGTTAAACAGGGTATTTGGAATATGTAACCATTTTAGGGGTTTTCTATTTTTGTACAATTGTTCCAATTTATATGACCATTGTGGTAGTGTGTTTTAAAGGATTTTGTAAAGCCTTTTTTTTTATAAAATATACAAAGTCCCAAATACGCTTGAAACAAAAAAAAATTGTACCAAACTTTCACAAACCCTGCACATTTCAACTCCAACTTTGCCGCTCGATGGGGTAAATTTGTCTCTGGTTAGTGAATTTTAGTTTCCATGGAAGGAGAGACAAAGTTTTGTCCCATGTGTCTGAGACCTACCAGCATAAGTGGCACATGCCACAACAGAATGAAAACATTGGAAAATAAAATTAAGACACTGGAAATCAAGAAAATAGTAGTTTGTAGATACATAATGTTTAGGCCTACCTGTAGAGGTCATCCTAAGTATATGTTCTAAAAAAGTACTCCTTTTTTATTGGCAGTGTCCCGAGTCTTTAAATTATTTTGTAAAAAACATTCTCTGATAACTTGATGCTAACTATTTGACTAAAACAGTTAAGTTTCATTTTCCACTCTGATGCATCCTGTTGGACTGCAACCAGCTTCGCATCAAGACGCTGCTCTCTACCCCTTCGGCCGTGGGAGGGGAAGGAGTCGCCAGCTTCTGCAATTTTCGCCACTTCTCTGCCGCCCTCTCACTTTGCGACTTTTCTGCTACCCCTGCACCGTTTCTGTGCTCCACGTATAGCCAGGGTGTCCACCCACAGGGAAAAGTCAGTGAATTTTCACCTGGGTCAGGGGATATGTAAATAATTGCTACTCTTCAAAAGTTGTTAGTTATGTGTGTACAGGATAACGTAATTGTGAGCATACGTGTCTTAAAATATCAATTTTTAAGTTTGTGAATTGGCAATAATACATCTGTACCAGGGCCTATACATACAGAATAAACACTTTTGTGTTTGTAACGGACATTCATGTGAATTCAGTGGCGTGCATTGTGAAAATATCAACGGGATGAATAAAATGTTGGCCCTGCTTGCTTGGTCTGTTGCAGTGTAATAATATGGTATTAGAAAGTTTCTGTCCTGAAAATAGGTAAGGGGAAAATGGTAAGATTCTGCTTGGAAAACAGGGAATAGTCAGGGAATTCCAAAATGAAATTTCAGCGGACATGCTGATAGCTTACAGCCCACAGTTTGAGACTGTCTTGCGTAAGTCTGTTGTAGGGCATCGCTCTGCCTGAACGCGTGCCTACTTGGCTGTCTCGCATCAGTCTGTTGTCGGGTGTTACCCTGACTGAGTGCATACCGACTTCATCAGTTGTAGTGTGTTACTCTGCCCAAGCATTTACTGACTTGTTGTCTTGCATCAGTCAGCTGTAGGATGCCACGCTGGCCGTTTGTACACAGACTTCTTCAGTCATCACTGCCTTATGCAGCCTTGTCGAGAGTGTTACCTTGCACGACTACGCACCGCGCTGCTTGCCAGCAGTTCGCCGAAGCTTTCCGTGCTTGTCGGCTACCTCGTAGCTCCGCCATCAACATCACGAGTCTGAGTACTGTTGGCTGGGGTCACCCTCACTCCCTGCGTCTACGCATCACTCTGGTTGGTATCCTAGGTTCGGCCCTTCAGACCCTGGTTGGGGTACAGGCTGATTTGTGTGTGTTTACTGTCCAGTAAATAAAAAATCCAAACTTGGTTGAGTTATCACTCCAAGCACTCTTTACTTCCCTACCTTGCTCCAGCTATCTCCTGCTTCACAACCATAGCTTTTACTTTCTTGCAGGAGTAGTGACAAGCCGGAACCCTTGTTCCCAACCTTATCCACCTGAAAGACCATCTCGACGTTTTGCTTAGCGAAGCCCGCCTTTCTAAGTAGCATGAGAGAGGGCTACTGTCACCTCCAGAACGTGCTTGGGTCCACTAGCGAAGTCCTGCTCGCCAAGTTGCTTGCTGGAGATAGATAGACCAACCCCCTAGTAAGGAGTCCGCTGTCCATCTCTCTATTCTGTCGCCCCTGCTCCCTCCTCATGCCTCCTCACAGGGTTGGGCAGGGGAAAACAGTCAAGCAGGGGTTAGTCCTGGTTGGAGGTCTGGATAGTGTTGAAATGGGTGCTCACCGAGTCTACTCTTGGAAGGAGAGGGGATCCACTGTTGGCACAACACGTCATCACCAGTGTCTGATCTGGCACGTGACACAAACTGCTTCCACCCCATCTAAGAAACCATCAACTTCCAGCCGGTCCTCAGCTGCAGATAGGGTGTTCAGACACCTGAGCCTAACTCCCAGCTACACACAAACTCGTGTACCAACCCGATCTACACTAGCCAGCACACCTCTGAGCTGAACATCAAGAGATTGAGGTCCCGAAACCAGCTGTCCATGACAAGAAGAATAACCCCTTCAAAATGGTGACTCCAGCTTCACAGTCGTCTGTGGGTTGAGGAAAGGGGGGCGGGGAGGAAGCCTTGATGCCGGTCAATGACAACAGAACTAAGTGAGTAGGGCATCACAATCATTGAATGTGCTAATACATAACTTTATTGTCCTCTATTTATGTAGACCATCACATGAACAATATGGAAGTTTTATGCCATTTTACCAGGACCAATCGGATTCCCACCAGATGTCCCCTCCAACTCATAGTGCTACATTATGGTGTGTAATCAGGTTCGGCAGACCTTTTTTTAATACTGTTAATATTATAAGTAACTTAGTTTTGTATGTTTGTATCTATAAATCAAGTCAACCAAATTTTGTACAGTATTCATTAGAAACGTCAATTATGCACACAAAGATCCAATTTTCCAATTTATTCGCAAAATAGTGCTAGTTGGAAAAATTGAACATTTTGNGGACCAATCGGATTCCCACCAGATGTCCCCTCCAACTCATAGTGCTACATTATGGTGTGTAATCAGGTTCGGCAGCCCTATTTTTAATACTGTTAATATTATAAGTAACTTAGTTTTGTATGTTTGTATCTATAAATCAATTCAACCAAATTTTGTACAGTATTCATTAGAAATGTCAATTATGCACACAAAGATCCAATTTTCCAATTTATTCGCAAAATAGTGCTAGTTGGAAAAATTGAACATTTTGNGTCAATTATGCACACAAAGATCCAATTTTCCAATTTATTCGCAAAATAGTGCTAGTTGGAAAAATTGAACATTTTGCTGTATTTCTGGAACCGCTCAACTAATTTCCACCAAATTGTGCACACTATAAATGCTACAGAACGCCATGTAAAGTTACATGATTAAGTGGGTCAGACAACAATGTTCAAAATGGCAGCTTCATAAATAATTTAGGTAAGTTTGCTACAAAACAATTTAACCAAATTCAGCCAAACTTTGTACGTTGTNTGGCAGCTTCATAAATAATTTAGGTAAGTTTGCTACAAAACAATTTAACCAAATTCAGCCAAACTTTGTACGTTGTGTTATATCGCTTGGTTTAGGATATATAACAGATAGGTTAAGATAAGGAAATTGGGTTAAGTTTAGAATAAAAGAGTTAATACAATAAATACTAATAGAGACTTTACTTTATACTTGTTGAATAAGTGATACATCGAGTTAAATGGTATTATAGACTTGTCCAACGGTAGAGGTAGAGGGATGGACAGAGGAAAGTGGTTAGGAGGAAGATTACATTGATAGAAGGAGCTCACCCTTAGCCTCGTCCCCTGGAGTCGGTTGACGGACACCGCCCTCTGGTGTCGCTGTGGTCTGGTAGGAAGTTCGGCGAAGACAGCCCCTCTCTAGGTCGCAGACAACTATATTACTCTTCTCGCCCTCCCACGTGTGTATCGACGTACTTCACTCTGATTGGTTCCCGTTGAGTGTCGGAGGCGGGTTTGTTCTAATTACCCCAAATGCCATTAGATCAGCAGGCCACGCGTCCTGTGCGCATTTCCATGCCGGTTGCCGCAATCACTCTCCGTGTGGTGTTTGCACTTCTGTGCCCTCTTTGCGTAATCGTTGTTGCAATCCTCGAAGCGCGTCTCTGGCCTCTTTACTACTTCTGCTTAGCTAGCATTGCTCAACGGGGCCAAGCGTAACAGTTGACTGTATGCAGGATGAGGTACCTAAGGTAGGCCACCTGAATAACACTGCCACGTTCAGTCTACGTGTCCTTTGTTATTTTATTATATCGGGTGTTCAAATTGGTGACCATGTGCATTGATACATACTATATAGAGATTCTGAGCGGACAATATAGCACATCGAATTTCAACCAGACTTACCGCAGAACAAGCTCGTGTTATACTGCCTTTGGGAGTAGTCTGTAGGTCTTGGTAGACCTGTAACTTTAATATTCCCCACAGATAAATGTCCGTAGGCGGTGGAGAAGGTGCAGGCCATTTCGTGTTTCCAGACAGACCGACCCAATGACCACCGGTCTGTTCAGAACCATTGTAATTCACTGTGCAGAATGAGCGGGACATCCGTCGTGTTGGTACCACATGGATTGCCTTATGTTCAGTGGGATGTCTTCCAATAATTGCGGCAAATGTCATAGTATTTATTACATCTTCATACGCACTGTCGAGGGGGTTTTAATAAAAATTATAATTTCATTTAAAGTAACAAAGTTGACCTACCACTGAAAGTAGCAGTGTTATTCAGGTGGCCTGCCTCATTCTGTATATTAAAAGCATCATAAACAGAGCCTTTTTTTGATAATTTTGTATGATAGCACCAAACAAGTGAATGAGCGAGTGAAGGGATTTGGGAGGCTCTATAACAGTGAGGATGATTGAGGTGAGTATAGCAACTCCAGAATGGAAGGGTGGTGGAAACGGGAGACTTCCAAGAAAACCCGCCAACCAGCGGCATCATCCGGCACAATTTCTACATGTGAACATACGTGAGTGACTCGGCCGGGGATTGAACCAGGGCGCAGTTACTTAAAGCGAGCGCAATGTTCATTTCCAGTAACTTCTTGCAAAAAAATCAAATAATTTATTAATGCAATACTAATTTATTTCAATAGAGGGACAGACGTCTTCCAAACAAAATCATACCCCAGAACATTATATACGACTTTCCCCTTTGTTACCAAAAAAGACTTAAACACAGTGGTGCACAATCATTGTGCATACATTACGTAGACAGCGCAGCGTCCATATTTAAATATTTATCACAGTGGTACAGTTGTTTTTATTGTATACATAGGCATGATGTCTACCTCAGAAGAATGCAAGCCAAACTGTGGTGAGGTGCTACGTTGCGTGAAGGTTGGGAGAATAGGAAAAAGAAAATTCAGCTGCGTGTTGTGGCGCATGCGCCAAAAGGAGGTGGAGGTGTTAGGAGCAAGATGAGAATGCTGATGATGAATAAGGGTTAGGGGAGGAGGGAAGAAAAATACAGTATCTGGTGAAAGCGAAAGTGTGGATTGTGACACTGTTTAACATTGGAAGCAGAACTTACCGTACATGAATATGAACCACACAATATCTTTAATGCAGACGAAACTAAGCTTTTCTTCAACATTTTGCACAGTAAGACATTCATTTTTCGTGGAGAAAAAATGCCATGGTGGCAAAACCAATAAATAAAGAATGAGTTTTACTGTTTACCAACTGTGACAGAAGTGAAAAGCTGCCACCAATTGTTGTAAAATCATAGTCATGGTGTTTCAAGGGTGTTTAGACCACCAACAAAATACCATGCCAAGAGAAAGGCTTGGATAACCAGACAGTTGTTTACATCTCAACTGCATGCTCTAGCTGTGAAGATGGGGTTGCAGAATTGTAAAATAATATTACTTATTGACAACTGTGCCCCTCACACTGAAACTGTTACTTTGAGGAATGTTAAGTTGTGTTTGTTCCCACCGAATTGCACAAGTGAGCTGCAACCACTGGATTTGGGAATAATTCACATCTTTAAAGCAAAGTACAGGTGGCAGCTTGTTGGAATGTTCACGTGATCCAGCTACAATGAAAATAAGTGTGCTGACTGCTTTGCATCTTATTGCATACGCATGGTCTCAAGTAGAAGCAAACACAATGAGAAATTGCTTCAAAAAAGCAGGATGATGCCACAGTAGGGGATCCTGAAGTCAGTCGTGAGCAGTGGAAAATTATGAGCTATGATGCTACTTTTGAGGGCTTGTTAATATGGATGCAGCAGTCGTTACTTCAGAAGTACAGTCGCTTTATGACATTGAGGACCACATTGAACAAAAGACAACCAGAAAAGAAATACATGTAGAGGTGATGGATGATGATGATGATGATGATGATGATGACAAACCAGTACGAACCTACAGGGAAACAGTGGATGCACCGGTTACTGTCTCACGNTTCAGAAGTACAGTCGCTTTATGACATTGAGGACCACATTGAACAAAAGACAACCAGAAAAGAAATACATGTAGAGGTGATGGATGATGATGATGATGATGATGACAAACCAGTACGAACCTACAGGGAAACAGTGGATGCACCGGTTACTGTCTCACGTTACTTGAACAGTGTTGGTGAGAGTGAACATGTGTTAAGCCATTTGTACAAAGTGGAACAACATACTGAAAAATGTGCATGTCACAGTAGGAAACAAACTAAAAATTAAGATTTCTAATAGGGTATGTAACAAATATTCAGGGTTATCAACAGACTGACGTAATTTCAGTGCAGTTCCTATTAATGTTGAAAACTTTTTTTTTTTTACCGAAGAGATTACTTGCTTTTTATAAACACTGAAAATGTGGACCAAGCAAGTACTTTTTGCTTTTCGTGTTTTCTCCTCTTCTTATTACTGTTTTAATTGTCTATATCATAGTATATGCATAAAATTTAATATTATAGTCCATTCATAGTTTCCTTTGAAAAATCACCCTAAAAGTAACACGCCAACTTGCGTTTTAAGTAAATTGTATAACACAAATATATAACACTGCAATTAACTTTAAAGTATTGTATTCTTGAATAAATGAAACTTTAACTAAGTATCTTATTAAACATTGCCTATTGATGTATTTAAATTTTTAGGTAGCACTGAAGGAAACACATTTTATTGTTACAGTTAAAAATATCAGCGCAAATTATGCTGCATAGACCATAGTGACATGGTGTTTTTTTTTGTCAGAGGAAGAAACTAATAGGCGGAGCGAAACTTGTTGCTCTCTCACTTCCTTTCCCTCTCTCGGGAAGCTTCGCACCACTAGTAGCAGCAGGAAAATTATATATGTTTTCAATTCTAGCATATTTGATACTTATTACAGCGAAAATAATGGATTTTTGAATTTGTAATTTACAACTGAAACAAGATTTTATTGTTTTGAATAGGTACTTATTATAATATATTTATATATGATGGCGGGATAGTTACAGCTCTGAAGCTGGCAGAATTGGCGACTGGCAACAGGACATGCCGTGTTGCTCATAGAATAGAGAAACTGAACGAAGCATTCATTTCTCTTGCGAAAAATACTGAAACGAACCACATCAAGTTTGTACATGTGATTTTTAAACCTACCTAGGAAAGTTACGATGGCAGGAGTAAATATACTGTAACGTGCGTCGTGACCTCTGTGTGTGAAAGAATATTGTGTTGTCTTTACATTACGTTTGACCAGTGTGTGTAAGATTGCAAATATTGGACGTGCAAAATTTATACGTTTTAACCTTAAATGGTTTTTATGATGAAATTAATTTTTTGAATGACACGTTTGTTTATTTATTATAACGTAACTTTGCCCTAGGTGTTTGAAACACAATCGTGTACGTGCTTACATTTCTGTGATTTGAATGTTTACCACAATTCCAACAAAATACTAAGACCAGCCAGATAAATTTTAATAAGTAATGAAATAAACCTAGCAAACAGTAAGTAACAATGCATAGAAATATGAGCAGAATAAAAGTTATGGCAAGTCTATTTGTGTACATTTTCACCATTACAAGTTTGTCGCTGCTACATACAAAATATCAGCAACACAAATTGCGTGCTTGAATTTACTGTGTCTGTTCGTTGGACTGGTTGTTCCTTTGTTTTAATATTTATTCCAACTGAGGCCATCCTTCTAAAGAAATAATCTAGCATATATCGATAACAAGAGGTTAAATACTACAGTTCTTTCACCCGCAGTTGCAATGAGGTTAAACACAGTCGCTGCAAAACATTAACGTGTAATTTGCTACGTCATGTGCAACAAATATGTTTATAATGTAAAATAATAAACGTAAGAATTATAGTCAATACAGACATTGTTAGAAAGTCATAAAGCTGACCTAAATATGGTTATAGGCCTTGAACATTCGTACGAAATGGTATTTGAAATGATCAAATTCTTAGAAAAACTGAAAACAGTAAACATACCATTTGACAGTTAAAATGTATTAGTCACATGGCAGTATTTATGTTTAGAGACCCGAAAAATTCGTGGATTCATTTCCGGACAAGCTAGAATACAAGCCATTGGTCCACACAGTGTTTCACACCTCCTGGGGAGCGCTGGCCCAATCGTCGCCTTCCACTGTGACAGCAGACAACCAATGTGCAATTTATACCGGCATATTTGTACATAAGACTGTAGAGTCTAACTTACAAGTCATTGAACTCGCGAATTTTTCAGGCTATTTATGTTTACATGTAGCGGAAGGATACATAATCGGTAACCAAAAGTAGAACTTTAGCAGGGCTTCAGAAAAGTGTGAAGTAACCATGAATGGCCTATATGAAGAGTTGCATCATTCAGGAATTTCAATTTCACCATTTCCCTTTTCTTACACCTTCCCACATTATACAACATTTTTGTACTGTCCCCTGAAAAGTGTAAAATAGGGGCTCTATTGCAATATATGTAATCGCTTACTTGATTCAATGACTAACCTAAAACATGGTAAGCAGGCATAGAATAAGAAGACTGAACTGAAAAAAAAAATCTTTATGGTTACTAGATTTTCACAACAAACAGTAATCAAGGAAAATTTAAATTTTCATTAGGGTTGTAACAGAAATTGTGAC
This sequence comes from Clitarchus hookeri, assembly GCA_002778355.1. Taxonomy (NCBI): domain Eukaryota; kingdom Metazoa; phylum Arthropoda; class Insecta; order Phasmatodea; family Phasmatidae; genus Clitarchus; species Clitarchus hookeri. The sequence goes on from NQII01002059.1 coordinate 149,606, forward strand.
TACATCACACCCATTTTTATACACAATATAGTGTACTTTGTGCATGGGAAAAAAAAAATAACATCTGACATGTACATAAATAAAAATAAATAAATAAAACAAGGAAGCCATATTGTCATCTTTTCAACAACAGATGTGAAAAACAGCTTTTTTTTTTATCCTGGCCAATTTTTTGCAAACACTTATCTGCTACAGCACTGCCACGTAATTTACATTTGTAGTTTGAGACAACTGACACACATGCCATCTCCCTTGTAGAGAGAGAGCTGGTGCAACATGTTCAGTTTCTTCTGGTTGCTGAAAGAACTCTCCAGTTCATACAGTGTGCACACGTTGAGCAACAGGTTTTCGTGCAAGCCTTGCGTGGGGTCGTTGTTCACTGCGTTCTCCAAGAGACCAAGTGCCTCCTTCAGGCGTCCCAGGTACAACAGACACACTCCCATGTTGTTCAGCAGCTGGTGGCAAAGGAAGCATCACCACAGAGCAGTGTGTAGTTCTGTTCGTAAGATGTGTTAGGCTACAGCTCAAAATAATTGTTTGTGTTATTAGAAAGTCATCAAGCATATTTGTTGGAAAGTTATGTAGTTTGCTCTTGTACCATTTCCATTTTATCTTTCGAGAAAAAAATTAAAATCAAAATAGTTAGTAGTTAAACCATTACCATGGTTGACCAAGTGTTATATTTAAAAGAAATTACAACATGCGAAACAACTTTGACGAATATATACTAATCAAGATTTTGTTATTTAAAAAAAACCACACACACACACACACACACACATTGCTTTTTAAATTATCTAGTATGTCATGTTTAATTTAAGGGGGGGGGGGAGAGGGATTAATTGATTGGCTCCTGAACACCTTAACAGCAGGTCTTTTGTGCCCACAAGAGCACCTTGAAAAAACTTGCCAGGCAACTGCTATGTTCACTACAGTTTCCTATGTGAAAAATGGTGCATGGTCCCACTGTGAATAAAACTATATATGAACAATTTGGTGGATAGTGCATTAAGTACAATGTTATGTTTCAAAATACGTGATTTCATTTAACAAGCAAGTTTTTTTTAAAGCAAATTAGTCACGCTAAGTGAAGATTTTGTGTATACATGAGGTGATGGAACACATTTGTGGGATACTGTTTAAAAATGCCAAGATGCCTGCCCATTCGTAGAAAAAAAAAATTAGCATTTATTAAATGTGCAAGCCCTGAACCGTACAAAATGTTGTGTATGAGTATGTGGCCCACAACACCAGCAGGTAAGGTTTACCCCCCCCCCCNTGCACCCAGATTGGCGTTCAGTTGAAATAAGTGTTAGATATGTTGCAAGGAGCGGGGAAGGGGACAACCTATACTGAACTGGCTTTCCTTTACTCAGTTCAGATGCATAGTGTGACAACAACAAGCATCTTAGCTGCTACTGTTTGTGGTAAGCATGCTGGTTTCTCGATATCTTCTGCTTAGCAATAGTGCAAAGCAATAATGCATGGCTCCAACCTGTTACAGCAGCAAACTATCCACCTTACAAGTTTTGCATTTTTTTTTTTCCAGGAGAAAAATCTTTGACCCTAGTTCTACTACTTCAGGCATGTGAGCATTTGCCAAGTCAAAATCTTGTTCTGGGCCACTGGTATTCAGAGAAACTTTTCCATTAGTCGGTTCAGAAACTAAGTTCCGATTTTTGTGCATGTGTTGTGCCTGTCTCCCAAATGTTACAATCCAAGCAGAAAAACTTTCAAATTCAAAGAATCTGACATGACAAAAACAACCAATTTAAGAATAGATTTTTAAAAAGTATTACTGATATGCACTATTTCCCCTTGTAACAGATTTACCTGTAAAGTATTTGGGGGATAAATTTTTGAATGACAAATATAGTCACAAAAGGTCTCCAAAAATTTGCTCCTAACAAGGGCATCACTTTGGAAGAAATTGTTTTCAAAGTTGAATATATTGTGTGTTCTGTGCTAGACTGTGGTTTGTTGCTGGAGCTTAGTAATTTGAACAAAAAATTTTAATTTCCTGGAGACCAAAGAATAGTGTCAAAACATACAATAAATATGATAATTCCAGCCAACAAAAGGTCTATAAACATATGAAGGAAAACAGATCTGCTCCTCCCCCCCCCCATCCCAGAAGTTCCAATGAAAATTTATTTTATAACATTTCCACAAGTTAACTAACAGATGATGACGCTTGCACACACACTGAAAATTTTTTCTTGACTCATTTGCTCAACATTCAAGAAAATATAATTCTGTTTGGAAAATCACTGTATCTTTCTTTTTTCAATGTTTGCTACATTATATATTTTAAACTGTACTTATTAATCGTAAATCAATCCTGCCTCAATCCTAGCTGCACCACTGGTTGGGTAGTAGATAATAAGTTTGTCCACAATCAATCTATGACAAACACCAGCAGTACAGCTATAGCCATTAACCCACTCAGACCCAGTGTACGCAACTGTGTAAATTATGCATGTGTGTAATTTCTGGTGTGGACTGCACTCTGTGAAGCCCAATGACCAATGATCCTACCTTTGGGTTAATGATTCGCAAACCGTCTTACTGGTCTAGGTCATAATTGGTTCACGTTACTGTAGCCGAACATATAGCCTAGAGCTTATAGGTTGTGACAAAGCATCATGTGTTGTGTCGACTTAAGTACAGAACACATCAAATTAAAGTAAATTAAAGTGGGATTAAAAAAAATGTTTAAACCTACCAGTGCGTATTTTTTAACTTACCATTATGTTGGCAGGGTCTAACTCCAATGCCTTCTGGAACAATTCATACGCTTCTTGGAAGTTATTATCAGCAACAGCCATCAAGCCTTTGTCTACCAGGTCCCGTAAATCAGGTGCACTTGAAAGAGAATCCCTTTTGCACATAAAATATTTACTACCATTTACAAACTATAACAGTGCACTCACTGGCTACAATTAAATTTATTTTTCAGTATATGCTTTCTTTAAACATGCAAGCTAAGTTTATTTTAAATTCCACTTAAATTTTATTTTGTTAAAAAAAAATATATATATATATATATATATATATATATATA
>NQII01002059.1:152690-205093 GCA_002778355.1 Clitarchus hookeri
TAATGCTTAGCAGAAATGTGGAAGTTATGACACCAAGGGTATTTCATGAAGAGTACACAAGTTATGATGCTATTTCACAAACACAATTAAGGAGATGAACACAATGAGAATTGTTGATTGAATTGAAATTACATTTTACTTGTGGAAACAATTTCAAAAACTTACAGCAATAGGAAAAAATAACCTAACTGCTTATGTAAAATAATTTTCATCAGGAATTCTCCACTTCCTGTACTTTGCATGTCAAAAGCCCCCACTCAATAACAGACCACCTTTAGTGTCCAGACATTGCCAAATAAAGGAAAAATTGCTTTCATCTGAAATGTGTACATCTAATAAATTGGGATACCAAGTGTTTTTGCTTGGTTTGATGGAGAGTTTTTGCTAGAGAGGTGTTGGGTGAGATATTAAAGAAAATTAAGACTGAAAGAAAAGTAAAACATAGTTAACCAAAAGTTCAAAGAAAAAGAAAATAAAGTTGGATGTTTACACTAAATAAATGCTGTGTGTCATTTCCATTCAGTTACACGAGCAAGCCTATGAACATCACATCATTTCTAATTAGTTCTTGCAACAGTAAACACTTTCTCATTTGGAACAAAAGTGCAGTTTCCTTTATATTTCTCTCGCTGCTTAATATGTGGCCATAGATGCTGCAACACTTAATGCTCAGTAATACTCAAAATTTGTAATTGTGACAAAAAATAATAAATAAATACAGTTGACTTCCTATATACCATTTTTCAGGGGACTGTCAAAAAATTTCCATACATCTAGGATTTCAGTATATGAGAGTTCTGACATGTAAATCAGTAACATACAACTTCTAGACTTTTTAGACTTCATGTTTATGACAGCTGTACATTATCTGTAAATAAAGTTTAACTATTAACCACAATGAATGAGAATTAAAAAAAAAAAAAGTATTACCGTAAATAATACATTCAAAAACATTTCATCTTAACTTGTTTCAATAAAGAATATAATATCACAAAATATTGTGACATTCTAGGGAGAGCACATCAGCGCCTCAAAAGAAGTTACTTTTAGTTTGTGCTAGGGGGGCAGAACTTACTAAGGCGGGGTCTGCAAAATCTGGCGCTTGGCCTTAAGGGTGTCTTTATACCGAGTCGCGCGGGGGAAGGCTGCAGACTTGGCACAAAGTCTAGCTGAGCTAGGATGTACTTGCATGTGCAGGTTGTTGGCGGAGCCGCTGGCTTACCTCCCACTGTCAGGCGTTGGGTACTCATCAGCATAGGTCCTGCAGTGTGTCACCTGGCTGGCGGCGACAGCGTCTGCTGGACGGCTCGGGTGAGAGGTTGGCTCTGCTGCAGCAAGCAGCCGTCCTGACTACTGATGCTGGTTGGCTGTACTGGTCCGATGTTGACTGGCTCAATGCCTAGTACTAGGCCTAGGTGGAGGTACTCTACAACTGGGTGTGCAGCTCCATGGAGTTTCACAAGGGGACCAAATAAGTTACTGGGGGGAACTGTGAGGTGAGGCCTCGACAGTTGGCGGGCGGCATGAGCTCGTTCCATGGAGGTCAAGTAGCTGAAGACTGGGGCAGACTGTTTAACCAGGGCTTGCTTCCCAACTAGGATAGTAGCTGCGGTCCAGTCGCTCCACTTACTACCCCTCCTATGGGTGAGAAGCATTTAACAGGAATGAGGTGCTATGGTTCACTTCCGCACGGGGTGGCAGGCAACGATTTCCCTAGCTAGAGTGTATTTCAAAAGGAGTAGATCCTTCCTTGCCAGACCTGGCGCTCCCTCTGGCAAGTTTATACGCTGTGACTGGAGTGGGTTAGCTGACAAGGGGAATCTAGCCTCTTCGTCGTGTCTCTTGCTAGTGGTCGTGGCTCTACCATACATGTGTACCAGGTACCGTTGCATGCTTGGTCTACAGTATGGGTGGCCATCTAATGGGTTGTGTTTTTAGGGGACAGGCCACAGTCCTGCACTAAGTTCGGCACACAAGTCGCAAATTCCGTGGTTCCCTGCCTTTCCTTTGCGGGGTGACACTTGCCTGGGATGGCTAAGCATAATTCACACAAAAAAGAGCAGACAGAGGTTAGACTAGTAACGTGTTTTATTCTATCCAGAATAAGACACGGTGACCCTTACTCTCCTGCTGTAACCAAGGCACTGACTAAATCTCAGAAGGTAAAACAAAAGAGACAGGTGAAGGGGCCTGTTGGTTTGAAGAGCCTTGCCTGAAAGGCATACTAGAAGAGCAACGAATTAGGTAGCAGTGATAACAACTAAACCCTAACTGAAGCTGGTGGTGTCCTGAAGGGACTTAAGGGGAAGTATGGAGTGTGGGTTTGACTGCAAGTGTAAAGGGCGGACAATGACTTCCTCGGGGGTCGCTGGGCGAAGGGCTAGAAGACTTCTTGAAGGTAGCGGTGGTCCTTCGTAAGGAAGGCGATAGACAGAGAGCTCCAGCACTCGAGGTAGTGGAGTGAACTGCCGAGTATCAACTACAGTTCTGCGGCGGTGCAGGGACATATATTCTCCTAAGCTGGGGGTGCCTTCGGGTAGCTTCGGCGGGGGTGGCTCCTCCCATCTCTCGGAGCGGCTGGAATCAGGTCTTACTGTTGTGCTGGTGGTATCGGTTACGTGAACTCAGGCGTAACTTTGTTGGCGTGATTTACTGGCTTTTCCCATTTCATGAAGTTTTGTTTAAGGTGGGGGTGATTTAATATATTCTTCCTTTGGGTGCATTCCGGTCTCCAGGCATCCAGCTTGTTTAAGGAGACGTAATACTGGCTTGGGTAGCTGCCGTTCAGGTTGTATTACTTGTAGGGCAAGAGGTGCACATGATAATACGCAGTTGCAGCAAAAAAAAGAAATGGTATTTATATGCATCACGCGTCAACTGTATACAGGTTGTTCCAGAATGTGCCATAAAAACCACACCACATGAATCCTGAGCGAAATCTGAGACAAAAATGTTTCTGGCAAAATGTCGTACGATGACATTTTTTATGCACAATGTGGCAAAACAGTACGAAGTTAGTCCCCTCTTACGCTCCACTGATATCATGCTACCATTTTTCTAGCCATCATGTTATGGGTGCTGGTTCAAATATTGGCAAGTTCAAAAATTTAAGCAACATGTAATTTACATAACATACATAAGCATACCAGGACATGAAATCAACAAGTATTTGAAGCCCATTTATCACAGTTAATGTCGTGCCACGAGTTGCATTGCACATTAATCGTCAGTTGACACAGAGTGTCTGGAAATTGCTCGGACTGGCTGGGATTTGAACCCACACCCATAATTTGATGGCCAGACCAGTGGTATAGTTCATTTCATATAAGAAGGCCACTTTCTGACAGTCAGTGAGTGGCAACTTAATATATTGAAAACAAATAACCTGCCATTNTATAGTTCATTTCATATAAGAAGGCCACTTTCTGACAGTCAGTGAGTGGCAACTTAATATATTGAAAACAAATAACCTGCCATTTACAAAATCCTGTATCAGCTGATGCACGAACGAACAAAAGTTAATATTACGTTGGCTATTCTGAGAGCAGTGCCGAAGCACATCACACAAGCAGAAGATACGTGGATAAGAAAGAGTTCGTAGATTAATTAATACATTTTATTTTACGTGGTCATAAAACAGCAGTTTTTAGTTTTAGAAACAAAACTTTGTGATAATATTGTATAGTATGATAGTAATGTATAGGTGTTCAAAATGAGATGCACAATAAAACGATACGTATCCAAATGTGACGAAAAAATCCAAAGTTTCCAGACTCTCAAACCAGGTGCTGCCATCTTGTGAGTTAAAAGCGCACCATCATTTGCAATATGCCCTTCCATGCCATCTGTTATCCATATCCCGAACTACACCCAGAAACATATCATAGATTTGTTGTTTAAAATAACGTATTCACACGCATATACAAATAATTTTATTTTCCAGCGAGCTCTGTATAATTTTTAAAGTAACATATATTTCGTGTACCGCGTTTACGAACGACCCTACACACGTCCACCAAGTTCCGTTTACGAATGCAGCGCCACCCAAGCAGTTCACCAATTGCCACACGGAGCAGCACCTCCTGGACGCGCTGACTCGCCACATCAAAGCCTATTCTTGACACGCCTGTTGATGGCGAATGGATACATAAACGAAAAGACACGGCGATTGTCAACTGTCAAGAATGTGGCCTTCTTATATGGTACACAGTATAGTACGATATCAGTGGAATGCAATAGGGGACTAACTCCGTGCTGTGTTGCCACATTGTGCACACAAAGTGTCATATGACATTTTGCCACAAACATTTTTATCTCCAATTTCGCTCATGATTTACGTGATGTAGCACATTCTGGGATATCCTGTATAAGTAATTGTAATCCGACACCGCATGCAAGCAGACCCAAAACTTTTGAACCCTCTGAAAATGAAAATAATATGATGCCAAATGCAAGCTAAATTTTTATTTCTCACGCACACTCAATCAGTTGAGAACACATGTGGAGGTTATCTACTTGGAATGTGTTCATAGNCATGTGGAGGTTATCTACTTGGAATGTGTTCATAGCGGGCGAGATGGAGAAGGGAAAGCTTCAGCAGCAGGAGGAGTGAAACAATTTAACTCTCCACTTCTTAATCAGTCAGCACCTAGAGGGAAGGTTGGTTGCTANTGGGCGAGATGGAGAAGAGAAAGCTCAGCAGCAGGAGGAGTGAAACAATTTAACTCTCCACTTCTTAATCAGTCAGCACCTAGAGGGAAGGTTGGTTGCTAGGGGGTGCGGTGGCTGAGCGGTTAGCGCGCATACCTCTTACCAAAGCGAACAGGGTTCAATCCTTGGCCAGGTCACTCCCGTATTTTCACAAGTGGTAATTGTGCCAGGTAATGCTGCTGGTCTGTAAGTATTTCGGGGATATCCCGTTTCCCCCACCCTTTCATTTCAGCGTTGCTCCATCCTTACCTCGCTTCACCCTCATCATGGAGGGGTGACCACCCGCTTCCCCCCCTCCCAACTCGGCACCAATGTGCAGACACCATAGTACTGCACACCACTCGGATAATACCACTATTCAACCACCACCGCTAGATGTACCAAGTGAGGTGACTACTTTGTGACTATGAGTGATCCCCAAATCGAGTTACTCGTCCACTNACCACCGCTAGATGTACCAAGTGAGGTGACTACTTTGTGACTATGAGTGATCCCCAAATCGAGTTACTCGTCCACTGAATCCATTTTCCAACTAATGTGGTTTGAACATGAAATCACTTTCTTCCAACTGTTGATTCCGATTTACTTTGATTCATATGGTTTCTCTGTTCCACTTTCACATACATGTATCAACCTTGGTTCAGTCTAGACGATTTTTTGTGTGTACTCAAATCTGTTTTTAATATCTCAAGTATACTTTTATCCACCTCAGAGCTATTATAATTACTTGGTTAAACTTTTATCAACTTTGAACAATATTTGCTCATTTCTATCTTTTTATAATCACGGTGAAAGTAAGAAGATATAAAGTGATTATATTGGATAAAAATCTATCATTTAAAACCTTTTGGAATCGTGGAAGGTATGAAACTAGTGAGTTGCAGGAATGAAACGTTTTTCAGTACAGAATATTTAATTAATATTAGTTAGTATTTTACTAACCTACAGTAATTTTTTTATATTTATAGTTTTTCTACATTTTATTGAGTAAAATAAAACTTGACTGAAAAACACTTTACATTTCAGATAAGGATGACAAGCAAATATAGTTCAACTAATAATTTAAAACATGTACAATGTGATGCAAAGTACTTATGTAGGAAAAAGTACAGGAACAAGAATTTCCTAGAAACTACAGCATAGAAAATTTAGGACATGGAACTTATTAAATACAATAATTAAATTTAAGGTTATGTCCAAAGTGTTTAAGATAGCAAATATAATTATTTAACTATATACCACAAACCACGAACAAAAAATAACTATTTCAACTCACTTAATGTAAGTTATACTACATGTATCATAGATAGCTCACATCATAACCTGGATAGATTCACACTTCCAGAACCAGTGTATTCGGTCTAGCAAATAATCAAGTTTCAACTGTTAAGGTATAATTTACATTAAAATTAAAAGTTATGTGCTCATCAACTTACTCCCGAAGTAATCTGAACTTATTACTTAAAGAAATAACCCTGCAATTTTATAAACTGGTGATCAACATAAACATTTTACATTAATCTTTGATTTTTTCCCTAGATTTTTTCCCTATATTTTTATAATTTTAGTTTTACTGACAATAAGAAAAAAAGTTTCCTTCATTACAGTGAAGTCTNCCACCGCTAGATGTACCAAGTGAGGTGACTACTTTGTGACTATGAGTGATCCCCAAATCGAGTTACTCGTCCACTAAATCCATTTTCCAACTGATGTGGTTTGAACATGAAATCACTTTCTTCCAACTGTTGATTCCGATTTACTTTAATTCATATGGTTTCTCTGTTCCACTTTCACATACATGTATCAACCTTGGTTCAGTCTAGACGATTTTTTGTGTGTACTCAAATCTGTTTTTAATATCTCAAGTATACTTTTATCCACCTCAGAGCTATTATAATTACTTGGTTAAACTTTTATCAACTTTGAACAATATTTGCTCATTTCTATCTTTTTATAATCAAGGTGAAAGTAAGAAGATATAAAGTGATTATATTGGATAAAAATCTATCATTTAAAACCTTTTGGAATCGTGGAAGGTATGAAACTAGTGAGTTGCAGCAATGAAACGTTTTTCAGTACAGAATATTTAATTAATATTAGTTAGTATTTTACTAACCTACAGTAATTTTTTTATATTTATAGTTTTTCTACATTTTATTGAGTAAAATAAAACTTGACTGAAAAACACTTTACATTTCAGATAAGGATGACAAGCAAATATAGTTCAACTAATAATTTAAAACATGTACAATGTGATGCAAAGTACCTTATGTAGGAAAAAGTACAGGAACAAGAATTTCCTAGAAACTACAGCATAGAAAATTTAGGAACATGGAACTTATTAAATACAATAATTAAATTTAAGGTTATGTCCAAAGTGTTTAAGATAGCAAATATAATTATTTAACTATATACCACAAACCACGAACAAAAAATAACTATTTCAACTCACTTAATGTAAGTTATACTACATGTATCATAGAGAGCTCACATCATAACCTGGATAGATTCACACTTCCAGAACCAGTGTATTCGGTCTAGCAAATAATCCCGTTTCAACTGTTAAGGTATAATTTACATTAAAATTAAAAGTTATGTGCTCATCAACTTACTCCCGAAGTAATCTGAACTTATTACTTAAAGAAATAACCCTGCAATTTTATAAACTGGTGATCAACATAAACATTTTACATTAATCTTTAATTTTTTCCCTATATTTTTATAATTTTAGTTTTACTGACAATAAGAAAAAAAGTTTCCTTCATTACAGTGAAGTCTNATTTTTTCCCTATATTTTTATAATTTTAGTTTTACTGACAATAAGAAAAAAAGTTTCCTTCATTACAGTGAAGTCTTGGTTAGAAAGGTGATTTGCTGTGATCTGAGGTCGCTTACCTTACTTGCTGCCGAAGATCTCTAGCCATGGCAAAGTTTTTCTCTGCTCCAGCTAAGTCACCTAGCTGAAGGTATATTCTGCCCAACGCTGAATGCAAATTTCGTTTCTGGTGGGTAGGCCAGTCGTGTGAATGAAGCATCAATTCCATTACTTCAACAGCAAGGCTGAAATCCTACCCAATGTGGTTCGCATAACTAACAAATGAAAATAGCATTCAACTTGTACTACATTATTTAAAAACCACCAAAATAAAACGTTATGCTCCCAAGAACTAGAATACCATCACTTCCCCTCTTAACACAAATTAAAAATCTGTGTATAATACACAAAATACTGATTTTCCCCACATTAAATTGACACGTGACGCTTATTTGACATACATATAAACACGACTTCACCTCATCTGTACGTATCATCACATTACTCCAGGCAGGGTTTGAACCCCGAAATGACTTGCTACAAGAGCGTACAAGTACACCCCTAGTTGCGGGGGCACCCACAGACACGTCAGTCAAGATCGTTCGCCCTTATGTCACACATCACGCCACCCCCTCACGTGTGATTGAGGCTAACCAAGCAGCCGAGTTAAGCACCTAAGCTCGCACAACCAAGGCAACCCAGCATTACAGAGGCACATAGTTGNGGCTAACCAAGCAGCCGAGTTAAGCACCTAAGCTCGCACAACCAAGGCAACCCAGCATTACAGAGGCACATAGTTCAGCCACAAGCCGAGGGATCACGCTAGAGAGCAAAGCTCTGCTCAGGAAGAGAAGCTTGCCACCCGCACCCCAGACGAGCCCGTGGGCAGGTAGAATATATGACCATGCACCACCGANGGCTAACCAAGCAGCCGAGTTAAGCACCTAAGCTCGCACAACCAAGGCAACCCAGCATTACAGAGGCACATAGTTGAGCCACAAGCCGAGGGATCACGCTAGAGAGCAAAGCTCTACTCAGGAAGAGAAGCTTGCCACCCGCACCCCAGACGAGCCCGTGGGCAGGTAGAATATATGACCATGCACCACCGAGGAACGTCAGTTGTTCTCCAGAGTTCATCTCCAGCAGCTTGCCCCACCACCTCGTGTGGTGGGGCTCTCTGCTGACCCCAACGTCTTCGCGACCTTCCAGAAGCTCCTCACGACCTGCACCAGCAACCGCCAAAGAAGTCTTCGAACCCCTTGAACAGCCTACCCTTCTGGTAGTGGCCCTCAAAGTCCCTTCTGGACAACTGCATTGAGATAGTTAGGGACAGTTGTTATTATTAGAGTTCCCTAGTCGCATCTGCTCTTGTTCAGGTTAGACCCAGGTCCCCTTCACCTGGTTTACATAGTTTACTTCCGTTCAGTTCCCGATTAATTAGGAGGTAGTATAAGCCACCATGTCTAATCCTCATGGAATAAACATCTTTCTCTCAAACCTCCGGGTGCTAATTCTAGGGTGACTGTGATTTTAGCCTCTGTAAATGTCAGCCCACCAGGGTAAAGCAGGGGACTGCATCTTTGACAAACCAATTACCGAACCTAGAGTAGGACTGCAGGCTCCCTTAACCGGGTGCACGTACGTCGTAAAACACACACTGTTTGCGGCCACCTGTACTGTGCACATGGTGCGCAGTAAGGCAGAGCCACAACCGCTAGCAACACAATCCAAGGGGCTGTCAGTCAGCTAGTCCAACCGATTCTTTCCATCCACCGTGCTGAACTGACGCCGGATGGAGTGAGACTGGTTCTGGAGGACTGCTCACCTTTAGACGTACACCCAGCGTCGATGTCGGACTTCCAGGGTAAACCTACCGCTCCAACCACCACGCTGAATTGTCACCGGTAGGAGTAATTGGGTACGACTCTGGTTGGCTCGACCTCGGCTCGATTCTACAGCTAGCTAGGGAACTTCGTCGCCTGCTCTCCTGTCGTGAGGTTGATATTTGTACCTTCCTGTATGTCGTACACCCAAAGGAGTGGTACGAAAAGGCAGGAAAGGAAGGCAGCTGCGGCCTCCAAAGTCAACGGGAGCTGTAACCCAGCCCCAACTGCACTTTGCAGCATAATCTCCCGGGAACGAGCTCAAGCCGTCCGCCAGCTGGTGAGGCGTCACCTCTCAGCTCCCTCCCACTCATTATTTCAGCCCCCCGTCAATACTAGGTAATACTAACACACATATATTTTCCCTGTTTTCATTCATATTAATTGTAAATGAAATATTATACATAAAATAAAAGTGATACAAGACATGTAGGAAACAACCAGACACGTTATACATAGGGTGAAGGTTTGATTAAAGAAGGGCGAAGAAACAGAGAACAGACGATTATACTTAGTTGCTGCCTCCACAGGCACTGTTGTCTGTCTACTATCTTAACAATTATGTTCCTGTGTTTGTATTATCCTGTAAAAACTTGTGCATGGCCATAAAATCATCTCACCCCTTGCAATGTATGGTGCCTTCCATTGATAATTAACACACATTAATGAAACCTTTCTTAAAATTTAATCAATTCTTTCTGCNAGCTGTAACCCAGCCCCAACTGCACTTTGCAGCATAATCTCCCGGGAACGAGCTCAAGCCGTCCACCAGCTGGTGAGGCGTCACCTCTCAGCTCCCTCCCACTCATTATTTCAGCCCCCCATCAATACTAAGTAATACTAACACATTATACATTATACATAAAATAAAAGTGATACAAGACATGTAGGAAACAACCAGACACGTCATATATAGGGTGAAGGTTTGATTAAAGAAGGGTGAAGAAACAGCGAATAGACGATTATACTTAGTTGCTGCCTTCACAGGCACTGTTGTCTGTCTACTATCTTAACAATTATGTTCCTGTGTTTGTATTATCCTGTAAAAACTTGTGCATGGCCATAAAATCATCTCACCCCTTTCAATGTATGGTGCCTTCCATTGATAATTAACACACATTAATGAAACCTTTCTTAAAATTTAATCAATTCTTTCTGCGAAGTTCAACCTTTCCCCAACTGGCAAAGTTCAAAGTTATCATTCCCACTTCTAATATTACTGAAAAACTTTTTCAAGGACTGCATTTGCCTTTTTTTTGTCCTTGAAGCGGATTTATGTCCAAATATCTCATTGTACAGGGTGTTCACAAAATTCACCGACAAACTCATTAGGTGATTCCTCAATCAAAATATATATCTTGAGTATATACATGACATTTAGCCTAACTAGCTTCCTAAGGATGGTACACGCCTATAAAGATGGAGATGAGTGACAGGTTTACTGTGAATAGCACGGAACCAAATTGACTTAGACCTCTGAAAGAACATGTAATGTACCAGTAAATGTGGTAACACCTGCACATGAGCACACACAGTAGTGAAGCGTCATACTCTCCTCCAATGCGACTGGAAACACCTGGGTGGCAACCACAATTTTTTTTCCCATAATCTATTACTTATGTACACAAGCAGTAATTTTGTTCACTTACTGGTACACTACACATATTTTCATAAGCCTAAGAAAATTTGGTCCCGTGATATTCACAACCTTAAGAAGCGAGTCAGGCTAAATGTTATGTGTATACTTTTAGTTTATATTTATATGAGGAATCACTAGCTAGAATTTGTGTGCAATTTTTGTGAACATTCTGTATATTCAATACAAAAATTTTAAAAATTAACAATTGCAGTACTATTCTGCTAAGAAGTGTGTGAAGGGACTGTAGAATTTAACTTACTAAACAGGATATTGTGTTAAAAAGAGTTAAATTTCTTTTAATGTTTATGGAAAAAAAGTTTAAAATTACGTATATAAACTCATTAAGCATTTAACAAAACATTCAGTAGTTGACAACACTGTGAACATACTAACCTTCTGGTATATTGCACAGTTCACAATTGAGTGCAGCACTCGCACTTCACGGCTCACCCATAGTTTCTTTGATTCTGCCCTATCATTTGGGCCCAGCTCAATGCGACTGCCGTCTTCACACAAACCACTGGCTAGGTTTTTGATAATCTACGAGTTTTCAAATAACAGTATCAGTATAACAAGACTATAAAGTTATATACACAACATCATGATTATTTGCACACTTATTAAATACGATGCCACATATATTCTGAAAAGGTGTTCAGAAGAGCATTACTACGGCTAGCCAGAAAAGGTTCCCTATTTTGTTTCTGCAGAACTGGTGTGCTGTTAATATGCGTTTACACATGCATCCTTCCTAGTTTTTTGTGGGACGTACGACCTTCATTGCGCAGGCGCGCAGTGCTGTATTAAAAATACAGGCCAACTGAAGAGTGCATGCCCAGTGTTCGTGCAGTGCTGTATTAGACAGGACGTGCCAGGCAAGCATGGAGAACAGACGTGTATTGCAACTGTGCACATAGAAGGAAGTTCGGGCTGTTCACTATGGTACCAAAATCCATCACTGTCAAATGAAAGTGTATAGTCCCGACATCATGTCAACACCAATGGTACAGCAATAAAAGAGTGAGTGATGGATGATGCGAGACCGGGGACCCAGTGGCAGCAACGGGAGAGGAGACCATTACTAGGCGAGCTGATGAGCTGATTGAATGAGACAGGTGTGTGATGGTGTATCACATCACCACTGAAGTCGGTATCTGCCATGCAATAGTCCACAAAATCATCCATGACATCCTGCAATACCATAAAATGTCATCATGGTGGGGTTCATCACCAGCTTGCACCCGACCAAAAGTGTGCAAAAAATGGGAAAAAGCCTGCAGCATCTCTTGTGCTAAGAGACAGAGAGAAATACCTTTCTGTTCTGAATTTTAACTGAAGGTGAGCGCTAGGTCCACCATTTCACCCCTGAGTGCAAGGTCACCCCCATGGCACGAAAGTATACAACAAATCCCATCCGAAAGGAGTTTGAGACAACCCGCTCAGCAGGCAAGGTATTTTGGAATACAGAAGGGGTTCTTTTGTTGGATTTTTTGGAGAAGATGACATGGAGGAGAGGAGATCCGTTAATGTTGAATGCTAATGAGAGACCTGGCCTTCTC
Source organism: Clitarchus hookeri (assembly GCA_002778355.1). Lineage (NCBI taxonomy): Eukaryota > Metazoa > Arthropoda > Insecta > Phasmatodea > Phasmatidae > Clitarchus > Clitarchus hookeri. The sequence goes on from NQII01002059.1 coordinate 165,297, forward strand.
ACAGCACGAGTCATCCTACTGCACAACAAAATGAGACTCCACACGGCAGCTGCAATGGTCAACCATATTGCCAACTGACCTGGCACCCAGCATCTTCAACTTCTTTTCTGCATTGAAGAGGACAATAGGACGGTGCCGTTTTACTACCACTGACTACACTGAAGCAGCCCATACCCAGGACACTGACTTTCACCAACAAGGATTCTTCAAGTTCGTGACGCAGCGTGATAAATGTATACAGTGAAACTTCCATATAACGGACACCCTTGGGGAATGAAATATTGTCCGCTATATAGAAGTGTCCGCTTTTGGGAGAAAAATGAAAATAATGTTTTAAATTGTACATACATACAAACATACAAGATGTGCCATAGGTAAATAATAAATTATGTACATATTTACGTGAAAAAGGCAATTTATTTCACAACACGGAGCACAGAAAACAACTACTGTATGTACAGTAGTAGGTATGTACGTATTACATACGTACATTATCTTAAAAATGTATAAAAACAATTTAAAATATTTATGAAGCAATAAAATTTATGACAGAAATTAACACTTAAAAAAAGTCTGTTATTTTTGATTGATTTATTCTTTTAGTAAGAATTTTATTTTCAACATTTGACTGAATCCTCAATGCTAAGTCAAGTCCCTCAGCGTCACTGTTTGAAATAAAAAAATTTCTGACCCGCTTAATTTGTATCAAGACTTTTTCAGCCTTCATCGGTGGGTCATCGTCCTCCACTTCTGACTCTCGTAAAATTTCTTCGTCATTTAGGCTTTCCTCTGAAATGTAAACAAATGAAAAATTAATTTTTTTTAAAGACAAAAACATTATTACGTACATATGTGTACGTATAACTGTATGATTACGTACCTTCACGAATAAGATCTGCAACTTTCAGAGAATTATTTTCTGTGACCAGACTTCCATCGATGTCGGCGTACGTTGTTTCGCTCGTCGGGCCGTATGATGTTAGCAGGTCTTGAAGTTCTCCATCTTCATCAACATCTTGTAGATTTGCGGCTTCATCGCTGGAATTTACGAATCCCGACTTTATGAAGCAATGTAACACAGTTTCTTTGCTTATTTTTTTCACGGAGGACGTTATCCAGTGAATCGCATCCAGGATGTTAATTTTCTTTGCAAGATCACTTGACGATGTCGCATTGTCCATGTTGGCCAACAGGTGCTTCAAAACACACTTTCTATAGTGAGTTTTGAAGTTCTTTATAATCCCTTGGTCCAAAGGTTGGCATGTAGCAGTTGTATTCGGTGGGAGGAATACAATTTCCACATTGCTGAAATTTGTATTGGGATGGGAGGCTGCGTTATCCATAAATAAAACTATTTTTTGATTTTGTAGAATCATTTTGTTGTTCAATTTTGTCAACCAAATGTTCATAACATCTCTGGTCATCCACGCCTTAGAATTAGAATGCCAATCCACATGCAACAAATTGATATCGATACCTTTGAAACACTGAGGATTTTTTGACTTTCCTATGACCAGAGGGTTTTCAAATTCACCAAGCATATTTGTGCATAAGAGCAAAGTTAAACGCTCCTTTGAAACTTTTCCTCCTTGACAACGCTCATTTTTCAACTGCATGGTTTTATCCGGAAGTGCTCTAAAAAATAAGGTGGTCTCATCGCAGTTATAAATGTTTTTGGGTTCAAAACCAACGCAATATTGTTGAAGCTTCTCTGTCCAATTTTGTACTACTTCTGGGTCTACTGAGGCCGCTTCTCCACTAATGGTTTTATAAGATATCTTATGCCGAGATTTGAATTTGTCAAGCCATCCTACAGAGGCTTTAAAATCCATTTGACCAAAATTTTTTGCAACTTCTAAGGCCTTTCTCGAATGATCGGACCGGTAAGTGGAATGTTTGCAGCCCGAGCACGGCAAAACCATTTGAAAACTGCATCGTCAATGCTCAAACCGGCCGTTTTTGGAAATGATCTACGGGATTCGTCATTTCCGTGTTTGCTGAATCTATCTAAAATTTCCTTTTTATTTTTTATAATCTCACTCACCTGAGTCTTTCCTATTTTGAATTTTGCAGCGCAGTATCGCACACTTAGTTTTTCACGTTCACTGGCTTTAATTATTTCCACTTTTTGCTTTAAGTGTCAAACGCACACGGGGAGGCATATTAGAGCTGTGTTTATCGCTCGAAAATCGGAAACAAACTTAAGAGGTAAACATGTTTGTACAGTGTGGCGCGATTGAAATCTAGGAATTTGAGACAAAGGATGTTGGTGGCAGGCAAACCAAACAGAGGGGAGAAGGCTTTTCTCAGAAAACGTTCCTTTCCGTAAGGCTGCTGAAGGCTTTTCTCAGAAAACATTCCTTTCCGGGAGGCCTCTGAAGGCTTTTCTCAGAAAACATTCCTTTCCGGGAAGCTGATGTCCGCTTTTGGGAGATTTTTGGGGTCAGAATATACACGAAAGAGCTGTCCGCGTCCGTTATAGGGAGTGTCCGCTTTATAGAAGAATTTAATATTAAGAAACGAATGGGACTATGCCGGGGAATCAGAATTTGTCCGCTCAAGAGAGTTGCCTGCTTTTGAGAAGTGTCCGTTAAGGGAAGTTTCACTGTATATGTCGGTGGCGACTAAGTAGAGAAATTGACTAGGACCTCTGTCCACCCACATCACTGTGTCTTGCCAGTAAAGTTTCCTGCAAATGACAAGATTGGGGAAACTTATTTTCTGNATCACTGTGTCTTGCCAGTAAAGTTTCCTGCAAATGACAAGATTGGGGAAACTTATTTTCCGACTAGCCCTCTTAATATAACTTATCATATTTACTCTAAATAAATGTCCCCCTTTTTTTAATTAGCACCTTGGAAAAAGGGCGAGCTTAATATTTGCGACAGCCATTTTGCTTCCCAGCAAAGCACTGCTGCTAGATAACATGAATGAAAAAATCTGTCAGTCGATGGATACAATCTGAGGGCAACACAAATACAATCAGACAAGATACTTTAACGGCCGCCATTGGTGTAAATAAGAATGAAGAGAGTAAACTTGGCATAACTATTTTAATGATAATTACTGTTTAAAAAGTTACCTGTTCATTAAAAATACGAATGAACAACTTCAACAAAAACTTAAAATGTGGACTGCTTGTACGCCCACCTTCAGTACTCGCAATAGTTACAGAAGAAGGGAGGCAGCACAATAAGGGAATGAATGATGAGTATATAGGTTGGTGTGTGGATGTGTGGTGGTTTGGCTGATCAACAGTTTTGTTGATGGATGGCTCTATCAATCAAAGGGTTAATGACTCTTCGAACCAACAGTTACACATTTCCACGAATGGATGCCTGGCTCAAATAATATATTTGAAACGTGGATGAAGATAAAACTTACCACCCTTTCCATCAAATACATGTTAACCACAAGTGTCCCACTGTTAAACATTTGAGAAGAAAAATACCAATGTGACAAGAGTTTCAGTAATTTTTAATAGCTCCATGTTATATAAAATGCATAAATATACGTATTGTGTAAACAGTTATTGTTCACACTATGTTTGTTGAAAATTCAAAGAAGTGGTATTTTGGTTTCTGTAATATGCATAGAACCATTAAAATTTATTAGATATCTTTTCACTATGGCCACCATAAGGTGACTTAAAACTGTTAACCAACTTTAGAAATTATTGATTTTCCTTTACCAATTTTCAATGAAACATACATAGGTGGTATTTTGACTATACACCCATCAATNAACTTTAGAAATTATTGATTTTCCTTTACCAATTTTCAAAGAAACACACATAGATGGTATTTGGACTGTACACCCGCCAGTTCACAGGACCTGGTAGGGCCATGCATGCCAAATGCACAGTTTCAAATGTGAGTATCAAACCATGATTTGTAGGGAGCTACCTCTAAACAAATTTCAATCACAGAATTATTTAAAGTAGGTATTATGGTGTACTTACTATTCAAACATGTGTTTTGAGGTATCTACACAACTTCCATGAACAAGCAAAATGCATGACATTTGACTGACCTTGCGAACGGTGGCAAGCAGTATATGTAGCCTGACCAGGGCCTCGTGATGTTTGCCAGTGTACTGCGGGAGTTCTGCCAGTAAAAGACGGAAGGCAAAAGGCACCATGGAGCCCAGCCGGCCACCGTACAACTCAGGATAGAACTGGAAGTAGAGGTCTGGCCTGTCCAGATCTCCGAATGGTTCAGACTCTATTTCGGCCAGTGAGAATGATCGTAACTTCACCAGAAGAGCAATACGAGTAAACCAAAGCTGTAAAGACAAGCACAAATAAAATCATAAATTTAATTTAACATTGGACTGTAAATATTTTGATATTCTTGAGTGTGATAAGCGCAANAGCACAAATAAAATCATAAATTTAATTTAACATTGGACTGTAAATATTTTGATATTCTTGAGTGTGATAAGCGCAAAGGAAAATTCAAGAAAGTTAAAACTCGGAAACTCAATAGTTATGGAACTAGTTTGCAGTGGCTTCCATTAATGGCAGTGTGCTAAACCTTATGTCCTTAAAAACACCTCATGTTGGCACAGGTTTTCATGCNCAGTGGCTTCCATTAATGGCAGTGTGCTAAACCTTATGTCCTTAAAAACACCTCATGTTGGCACAGGTTTTCATGCCCACTTAGAGAATCCTCGCAAAGTACACACGATAGCCATAAGACAAATGTTGCATAATCATATTCCTTTCTAATGGAATAGAGGTAAATTAATTAGGGTTGGATATACATGGCAAAACAAAAGTGGCCATGTTATTTTATCTTCACATTAGTTAAATTTATGGAGCTTTCCAGTTAGTGCATGGACCAACCCAGTGCTCAACTAGTATACAGCATGTTTGAGCTTCAATGTAGTTACAGTGAAGTGTGGTGGTTTTTCCCACATTTAAATTGTGCCGNCTAGTATACAGCATGTTTGAGCTTCAATGTAGTTACAGTGAAGTGTGGTGGTTTTTCCCACATTTAAATTGTGCCTCAGACCAAACATTACACAATGCATGCAAACTTTTTCACACCGTCTTTGTAGTCAGTACTGCTATCCAGATCAAGGGAGACAATAAACTCATCTTGGGAAATTATGTACAAACTGCCACTTTTAATTTCCGCTGCACTCACTCGTGTTGACAGGAAAAGACCATTATAGAAGTGACATTTTATGGACAACTGATTTCTGCAAAAGATTTCGTATCACAGATGTTCAATATCAGCATGATTTAATTAAGACTGACTCAATAAAGTAATAAAATGCCTACTCACAAAGAGAGACAGCCTATAATGAAATGAAAGCTTTCTATGTGCACTTGAGACATTTAAGTCTAGCTTGCACACAAACCTTTTTTTGCAAAAAATCAAGTGTCCACAGTAACACACCAATACAACTTATTTCCCACTTTATTGGGATCATAATACAGTACTCTAAAATGGCCTTCTGAATATGAAAAGGTAATGACAGTTGACTAACTATGGCCATATACAACCCGTAACTATAGTTTAGACCATGTTTAAATCAGCTCTGAATATGACCCTTATATTAACACAGTAGAAGCACTTATTCTTGGAATAACAGGATACCATGACACTGTACATGAATGGCAGCTTTTAAAAATGTTTAATGCAGATAAGACACGTCTGCTATTATCAAGCTGGCATATGGGTGGTGCGGTCAGCATGCGCCACAGTAACTCCAAACCTAGACTACCTCCTAGTGGTTTTCATTTATCTCCAACAAGGGGAAAAAAACACAGTATCACAGACACAGGCCATCTGTGCCCCAGACCATGGTAAAAAGATGATATTTGTCGTTCACAGTAAAGCGAGCACTTTTGAAAACCCTACTAAATTTATATTTTCAGTAAATTTGTATCTTCCAGCAACATGTAAATATAAACATTGCCATACAATTTACTTTTCAAACATAATGATTACATTTTACTGCTTGGCATAGGCATGCGCATAGGGGGTGCAGCTGCACCACCCATCGCATCATAAAATTCGGAAAATAAAAAGGAATTTTGCCAATTTTGTATTTTCACTAGACAGTCTGTGTGTTTGAAACGACAACTAAATTAATCATATGTTTGATGTAGTGTAGACTATTTGTGATGAATGTTTAAATATATTCTAATTTTGTATTTTTTAACTTGTAAAAGTGTTTTTTCATTTTGCTGTTTGAAACCCCCATTACCTCATCCTGCGCACGCCTTTGCTGCTCAGAAAATTGTAGTCTTGTTGTGTTTACCCACTAAATGCACAAGTAAAAAATGGGATTATAAGTATTATAAATACCTGCAAATTAATGTAGTATTTTTAATATCAGTTTGTGTACATTGGTTCTTAATTTTTTATTATACAATACACTTCCTTTGTGTTGGGCTCCCCTGGGACACCCTAGAGTAGAATTTTTGCAGATTAAACTATCAGCTTAAATAGTGTACCATGTAATGTAAACAGTAAGCAAGCTTGTGTTATTGCGAACTAGGACTGCACGTTTCATGTAATGAAATAATAGGTGTGTGTGGAGACAACTGAGGTGTAGAGGTGATACTCGCTGGTGAACATACAATACTTACGTTTCCCAGTCGCTAACTCACCTTGTTCTCCGCTGAACCAGTTGCTCCACAACAATGGCCAAAAACACTAAAATTAAGAGTGTTGGGTGTCACATGGTAAATATCAGTGAAAAGCTAGTGCAGCCCTTACCAGTTAAAACAGTACACTGCCCTCTTTCAGTACCATAATTATACTTGCAAATGCACAACTCTACTACAGAAATAAACACAACATGAACAACGAAAGAACAACAAGCAAGAATTTCCAGAACGGTACAATTAGGTATTGTCATTAAAAATGTGGGAAAAAATTATACTCAGGTTAACTGCTCATTTTTTGGGAGGCCGGCAACACTAGCCAAAAATTAATTTGGAATACACAGAAAAGCTATTACGAGCAGTGACAAGTCACTGAGAAAGTGTATTATTATGTAAGATCCTTTTCCAGTGGTCTTCATAAAGGATCAGTTCTAAACATGTGTTGAGACTTGTGTTTACTGAAAAATGAGCGCAAGTGAGCATGTTCTGAAGCAGGCAGAATATGCTATCTATTGGTGGAGATTAGAACTTCTAGCATCACTGTTTGGCTTTACAAATGCATAGCCAAGTTAAATGTTTGGGTCGTTAGAAACCTAAATAGGCTATCCTATACACGTTACTATATAGTATTTATAAAACATGAAGGAACTGATTTAATTTGACACTAATTCAAACATTCTTTCAGTAAGACGTTAGTACGGTGAAGTACTTTTAGTTATTCGCTGCCAACTTACAGTCAGTGAAGCAACCAATGTTAATGTTGAATTATACGCATCATCGGGCAGTTATTTTTTCGAAGGTTGATTTCAAAAGTGCTTACTTTACTGTGAGCACACCCTATACTTTACATGACATGACAAAACTCACAACCTTGTGAAACAGTGTTTAATAAATATTATTATGCTGTGTAATCTTAAATTTAACTTGGGAGGGTGCATGTCCTCAAACCAGCTGGCTAAAACAATTCTTAAATAATAATGGTATTTAATAAATACACACGCACAATGTTTATACATTTACTGCAAGTAACACAAGAGAATTTCAATTAAAAAAAAAAAGGTTGCACCTGGATGGAGTGGACAGTGTGCTTGCTGGGATGCCCTGCTCTGCCAACTCCTTGGCCGTAGATAGTTAGCAGTTGACTGGTCAGGTTAATGGCAGCTCTGTAACATCCCGCCTACAAAAAAAAAGTTAATAAATTAGTACAGCCAAGATACAGAAAATGCATGACAAAAATTAGGTTTTTCAAGAACCCTTGAATTAACACTTTCTTGTATATTGCACCAGTTTATTTTGGTCCCACTTGTTGCCCGTACCATATAAACCTCTTTCATTATTTACTTTCCCTGCATTTTGCAATGTTTCATCATGGTATTTTTAAAACTGTAAAAATAAATCTGGCATGGATGAAAAAGATGCAGAATAATAATGTATACAGCATTTATATATAACATTTATATATACACATTTCCTGCATATCTTCATTAACTGTTGTGTTGTGCCATGCTTGTCAGTCAGTTGCTGTGTCGTTGTTGGATGACTGCCTGTTTACAGAGTCACAATACGTCTCTGACAGGAGCCATTCCGTTAAATGTCAAGAATGACAGCTGTCAGGTGTCATGTACCTATCCTAATCCACCTCAATAATCTCCTCCCTACCCTCATTATTCTCATATGCCTCCTCATCCTCCACCAACCACATTTTCATCCTCAAAATCCTCATTATCATCATCGCCATCCTCCTCATCATCATCCTGCTCTACATCATTCTCTTCCTCATTAACCTCACCATCCTCCACCTAATCCTTATCATTATCATCAATATCCTCCTCATTCTTATCAAAATCACCATCCTCCTGATACAATCATCCTACTCATACCATCCTCCTCCTCTACATCAAAATCTTTATCCTCTTCTCGTCGTCTTAGTCGTCATCATCATCCTCATTTACATTCTCCTCCTTGTCATCATTATCTTCTTCTTGAGTGGCACAGTGGTGTAGTAGTCAGACAGACTACTCTCACCTCCCACCAAGGCAAACATAGTTTGATTCCCGGTGGGGTCATCTGGATTTTTGCATGTGGGAAACATGGTGGACTGTGCTTTTGACAGGTGGGTTATCTTGGTGCACTCCTGTTTCCCTTCACTTGCTTTCCATTGCTTCTCCATCTTCACTTCCATTAACCCTCACTTGCTCTCAAGACGTCCCTGTTAAGAAACAACCAACCACACACCACCACACTCACCTTTTTCTTTTCCACTAATGTGCTTATCAAATATTCGTCCACTTGACCAATAACAAAATTTTTTGNACCACACTCACCTTTTTCTTTTCCACTAATGTGCTTATCAAATATTCGTCCACTTGACCAATAACAAAATTTTTTGTCTGTATTCACTTGTTTCTTTGCATTATATGATTGCTAAAATATGTGTCAACAATACACTTCACATAAAATGTTGGCAGAGTATTCATGGTAACTCAATAATCTTTGTTTTTTATTTTTTAAATTAAGGAATTTTTTTAACAGCATTTATTTACTCCTTATGCAGTGTATTCATGTCACTTTTCATAAATGCTTAACACCGAGTGTGCTACTGATGCACAGAGAGCTAATATAAGCTAGAAGTGAGATGCCTGTCTTCAAGACTTAATGACCATCAGTCCCGGTGGTCTCTGTATTCCCATTTACTACCATCCTATTGGTTCACACACCAGGCAAACTTTCTATACTGTAAAACGTTCATTACTTGCTAGCTCTCTGCCAATATAATGCTGAGTTGAAAGTGCACCAATCTAATGTTCTTTTTATGTAGAATAATGCATAATTCATCCTGTTCATTTGAGTAATTTGCACATTGTGTGTTGCTGACGTGATATGTCGCAGAGAACTTGACAGAAGCTGCTGGTAAAGTAATATTTCTTCAAGCATGTCTTCAAAGAACATGAATGTTTTACCATTATGTCAAACTCCAAGCAACTCAAATTCACGTTACATAATATTACATCTGCAGCACTCTAAGTGTTAAAAGGAAATATTTCTAACACTACTGGTATGCACAAGTTAGATTTTGCATTCTGAATATACAGTGTAAATAATTAATTTAACACTGTGTAACAATACGTAACAAAAAATTTGGCAAAACATTATGATTTTTGTAAAACATTAGTTAACTTGGAACTTTCATAAAAATTACCTTACGTTTTTNAAATTTGGCAAAACATTATGATTTTTGTAAAACATTAGTTAACTTGGAACTTTCATAAAAATTACCTTACGTTTTTGTTTTAGTGCCATTAAATTCAGTAAAAATATTTCATTTTCATTTCATGACACAAAAAGTCACTTTCACACATGTTTTCACACTTAATGTTCATTCATACTTTTGCAACGACCCTTCTTTCCTCTTTTTCAAGTTGCATTCCCATCATCTGTTCATCTACTCCTTGTACTAATTTCCAATATAATATCATCCTAACGATCGTATGATACTTCTTTGTCGCTGCCGCCATTGTCCTCTTCCACCACCATATTGTACTTTTTATTGCCTTCCACATCGGTTTCTAACATTTTTATTTACTCTTCCACCCACATCTTTTCTTTACTGACATTCGTGCAGTTCGTTCTCTTTTAAGGTATGTTTCCCACTAAGCATATATAAGGTTTATTCTCCACTATTATCTCTCCAGGACAGTTGCTTCTCAGAGGTATGAATGGTTTAGCATCAAGACATTTTCCAAAATTGGCTGTCGCCACGGCTAGCATCTTCTGCCACTCCAGTGATCATCTCTGCTTCCAGACCAGAAAGAACAAAGGACTTTAGTTTGCATTGTACACTGCCTTCTGAAATCAAACTGAACACAAACTTGAATTGTGTTGGAGAGCGTCTTAAAATTAAATAACTTCTTGTCACCCACCTGGAGATGGTTTATAACAAGTTTATCATAACAGCCATCATTTCTTGCCACAAAACATTGGCTGTATGAAATCTCTCGGCATGCACATCCCATTTACATCACTTTTTTTTTAATAAGAAACAACACAATGTTCTCGCAAAAAACTGCAAAAGACATCAAGTACATGTGAAGATGCTAGGTTGAAAACCAAATAGCATTGAATGCTTGTGTTTGTCCTGTGTGGTCATCATTGGTGGTAATAACGATTTCACAATAGAAACCCAGAGAAAAAGATCAGTTTATCATTAGACTTTTATAACACTGTGTGATATGTATTTTTTTTATTATGTGAAACTCGCAAAGAAAAAATACACTTACATTTGCAAACGTGCTCACCTTTGGCTACCTTCTTTCCATGACCTGAACAGCCGACGGAAATGCAGTTACGCTACAAAGTTGTTCCATTACAAAGTCGTTAGTAACAAGAGACCCTGTTTTGTGATAACATTGCCAACCTCTTACTGCAAAGTTGTTTATTCAAAGAATTTCTACTGCAAGTATTAGATAGTACAGCATATTTCAGGCTAAACGTGACAATGCAGGAAGGTTTTAAAATTTTTTCCATCTAGAAGTGAAGGATTTGTCAAATACCAATATTATAGGTATTTTGAGTTGTTTGGAAACCAAACCATTGCATTTAACATTATTTTAATTGGAAAATTCTACTTTCACAAAGCTATTTCCTAAAAAAGGTTGCTATTTTGAAGGACATAAACCAACTTTATAATGACATACTGTTCCACTAGATTTAAACTCCACAATTAAAAATAATAAATACCTGTATGAGTTCTCGTAAACCCCGAACATCTTGAGTTACATCATTAGCAGTCAGTACTTTTCGTTTAGCTACCTCTGCTTCACCCAGAAGATGATTAACAAACTCGTAAACAGTATCAACCTGCAACAACATACATGGATAATTATTACGTAGTAGTAAATTCTGTTTTAAAATTATATTGAATTATTATATGCCTAAAACTAATTGCTAATTGTAAATTTTTTTTTTTAATTATATCAAAATATTACATACCTACAACTATGCAATAACTTTACCACTGAAATGGGCATCCAATTTCGATCATTATTTTCCCACATTGCACAGTGTGATATTAACTGTTAAAAGCTACTTTATCAGTTTGGAACTCGCCAATAGGTCACACACACAATACCATGGTTCCTTGGGCAGTGCAACAATTTCCACAAATAATTCAGCTGAGAACATAATTTCTCTCACTAAATGTAAGTACCAGACATTTCTGTTCACATGACACATTGCATAACATGTTAAGAGGATATGAGAACCCCTTCAATCACGTATGCATTCATTTTTTTTTATTTTTTAGTTTTTACATACCTATTAGTTGGTGAAAGTAGGCATGTCAAATATTGCAAAACATTTTTCTAATTTAATTGATTAATTAAAGATGCAGATAGCTTAGGAGGTTGTGATGTAGTACAATCCAATGCAAAAGGGCACTGGTTTCGATACTTATTACACATTCTGAATATACGAAAAGTTAAAATTGTTTTATAGTAAAATGCCATATCTTTTTCTCTACCGTGATGGTAGTCACACCAAACGAAGGAATTACCTGCATATTTTTCACCTATGAAGTGTGGGCACTGTCGCCTCACCCACAATATTGACTGAAAAATGGGCCAGTTGGGGCTGACTGCAGAGAGTTCTGCGCATCGCGGGACGTCTGCAATCAAACTGGCACGTGCCACGAGGCTTGGCTGCGACCCCTTNCTGCAGAGAGTTCTGCGCATCGCGGGACGTCTGCAATCAAACTGGCACGTGCCACGAGGCTTGGCTGCGACCCCTTCCCCTCCTAACCGTTCCTTGCCTGCCAACGGTCTAGGCTCGCAGGGTATGTATGACGTATTTCAAAATGGACCTATCACAGTGAATGGAAGAAATTGGAATGTTTTGTCCACTCAAGAGAGTGGAAGGCCAGCACAATTACGAGTATAAAAGACTGTTTTCCTGAATTTCTCATGCAGAAATCCAGAAGACTTTGGTAAAGACAGGGGTAGGGGAGACTTCTTGTATTATCTTGTGGGAACCATAAGAATTTAAGTTATATAATCATTTTAACCATAACATTTTACTCAAAATTTTTATTGACTTAATTTATTTTTAATTTTTCTTGGGGTTTTTGGCTTAACATTGCAATATAAAATCCAGTTTGTATATTTACTAAAAAAATTTATATTTTGAAGAAAGTTGAAATTGGGATATACTCTGGCACAAACAGCACCTTTTTTTACTTTAGATAATTGCCTCCAGTAGTAACTTTTCTGCTATACTTAAAGTATCATTTTTGGGAGTTTGCTGAATGTGGGAGTTGGAGTTTTTGAAAGACATGTCTGCTGCATGTTATAGACTGAGGCCTGTTGCATGTAAACCGAAGGCTGCGCAACTCTGCTAGACACGAGTGGGCAAAATTTAATTGGACAATAATCATTGTGTGGTTTGTGACCGAGTTTTTGGGGGANTACTTAAAGTATAATTTTTGGGAGTTTGCTGAATGTGGGAGTTGGAGTTTTTGAAAGACATGTCTGCTGCATGTTTTAGACTGAGGCCTGTTGCATGTAAACCGAAGGCTGCACCACTCTGCTAGACACGAGTGGGCAAAATTTAATTGGACAATAATCATTGTGTGGTTTGTGACCGAGTTTTTGGGGGAAGTATGAAATATTGTTTGCAAGTGCAATCGCCAATCCCAAAAAAATGTTATCAGCTGGTGCAAATGCTGTGAGGAGGTCGTGGGTCCAATCCTTAACGAAAGAGTCTCTTCAGCTNAAAAAATGTTATCAGCTGGTGCAAATGCTGTGAGGAGGTCGTGGGTCCAATCCTTAACGAAAGAGTCTCTTCAGCTGGTCCTGAAGGATGCCGGAATTGCATACAACGCAGATGATAATATTGATGTTCTACGCCAATTGATGCGAGGACTTGTACGGAAGGAAGGTGCTGCTGGTTTTGCCCAAGGTGAGCCAGTTTCTTTATTTAAGTATTTGAAAATTTTTTGTAGTACTGTAAAATCCATCATCCCTCCCGTAGTGACTTCTAATGTAGATAGCGTAGTGGCATTCCTTGTAGGAATGGCCAAAGTTGTAGTTTTAAATGTGTGTGTTATTAGTAAAGTTTATGCCATTGCCTTGTATAAGTTCCAGAGTTATTTCAACCCGTTTTTCGTCAGTCTATGAGGGAACAGTGGGTGATTCNTGCCATTGCCTTGTATAAGTTCCAGAGTTATTTCAACCCGTTTTTCGTCAGTCTATGAGGGAACAGTGGGTGATTCCACAGTTTCGACAGGTCATGTTAAGTCAAGTCGGGACTCCCATGACAATTGCTAAACATAGGATGAAAATGTTAGATTGAGTACAAAAACCAGGCATTTCTATGGAAGAATATGTCTATGATATAATTAGGTCAGTAGAGGTTTTAGGGTTACCGTGTAATGAGTCCCAGGCTGTGGAGATAGTATTTTATCATATGCTTCCAGAAAACCATAAATTTTTCACTTTCTCTCTGAAACCCACTACTTTAAAAGAACTATTACGTCTTGTTACAGGCGTTGAGTTAACAGTTGGTGAATGAAACCGCAACACAGAAGTTAAAGTGAAACTGCAATCTAGTATCTATTTGCTTTCGTTAAAATCACACCACGAAAAATTGGTGGCAAAGAGGAGGAAAAATCTGAACGTAAATTAACACTGTTCAGAAAGAAACTAAAATGGATAGTAATGAAAAAACTGACAAACGAAAAGCCATTATTTGTTTAAAACGTGGAAATCCTGGGCACATATAGTGTCATGTCTTTTACGTAAAAAAAAAAAAAAAAAACAGATGGAGTGGGCTTTGTAAATAATTTACTGCTCAAAAATTACTTTTTGCTCCGAAGACANAAAAAAAAAAAAAAACAGATGGAGTGGGCTTTGTAAATAATTTACTGCTCAAAAATTACTTTTTGCTCCGAAGACAATTGGAAATGTAGAAGTGTAGCCTTTAATTGCCATAAGAAAATTATCTCCCTTTGTTGATGCAGAAGGAATCCTGTGTGTAGGTGGCAGACGTCATCATTCGGACATAGCATATGATGAGAAACATCCGATTCTCCTCCCAAAGTGGAGTCGCTTTGCAGAACTTCTAATTGATCAACACCATGAAGATTTCCTTCATCCTGGGCCCAGTACAATTCAGTCATTACTGCAACGTGATTTTTGGTTACTGGGTGCACAAAATATTATTCGAGGTTGTCTTCATAAGTGTATTCGTTGCTTTCATGCTTGTCCGACCAGTCACAATCCTGCAATGGCAAGCCTTCCAGTCAGTAGAATGTGTCGAGCTAAGCCCTTCCTCACCTCTGGTGTTGATTATGCTGGGCCAATCCCAATTACCATGGTGCGAACAAGAAAACCTCGCATACTGCAGGCATACATTTGACTTTCTGTACGCTTTGCCACAAAGGCAGTGCATTTAGAGCTTGGTTCTTATGTGTCATCTGAAACCTTTCTTGCTGCATTCCGACGTTTCATTGCACGTCGTGGAAAGTGTACTCACTTGCATAGTGACTGTGGTACAAACTTTGTAGGAGCTAATAATCACTTGTCAAAGCTGCAAGAGTTCTTAGCTGACAACAACAAGTCTTACTGACAAGCTAGCGGAAGACGAAATAACTTGGCATTTTAATCCGCCATCAGCCCTGCACTTTGGAGGACTCTGGGAGGCAGGCATCACATCTGCTAAGTCTCTTTTAAGCAAAGTGGTGGGAGTAATTTTCTAGTTTAGGGGCTTTTCTGAAAATAATAAAAAAAACTCCAGAAAGTGGTATATTTCGACTCTACTAATAACGTAGACCACGAATATACTAGGGGCATTAACGTACGACGAATTTCCTAACATGTACCCACCTAACCTAACAGAACCTAACTCCACGATGGGTGAATCACTATTTTACGTTTTTAAACTAACCTAGGATTGTACGGCTCTAAACTAACCTAGGATTGTAAGGNACAAACTGTCAGAAACAGTCACCTCACAAATTTGTTCAATTTTTTAAAATATGTTGTACTTATTTTAAAGCTATGCCCCCAATATATTCGTGTTCTACGTTATTAGTAGAGTCGAAATATACCACTTTCTGGAGTTTTTTTAATATTATTTTCAGAAAAGCCCCTAATCTAGAAAATTACCGTGGTGGGCAGTCAGCTACTGTCGTATGAGGAAATTTACATGGCGCTGACTCAGATTGAAGCCACGCTCAACTCTACACCACTTTGTGCCATTTCCTGTGATCCAAATGACACATCTGCCTGACTCCAAGTTATTTTCTGCCTCTTGGTCCTCCTCAAGTGTTACCAGAACAGGACTTCACCAAGGAACCTACAACCAGATGAACAGGTGGTCACTAATTCAACAAATTCATCAGTCTTTCTGGAAACACTGGCATACTGAATGCCTGCAACAGCTTCAACCGAGGGATAAGTGGCTCAAGAACAGCAACACCCTGAAAATTAGTGAATCGGTCCTAATCAGGAATGACAATCTCCCACCCCTCCGTTGGTGACTGGGACGCATCACCAAGATACTGCCTGGGTCAGATGGCGTTGTGCGGGTTGCCCAGGTCCTCACTCAACAGGGAGTCCTGACTCGTCCTGCAGTCAAGTTGTGTCTACTACTAGTTTATTAGTTTGAAGTGTGTTCACTTCAAGGTGGGCAGGATGTTTAGACTTGGGTATTTCAAGNTGTCTACTACTAGTTTATTAGTTTGAAGTGTGTTCACTTCAAGGTGGGCAGGATGTTTAGACTTGGGTATTTCAAGTGGTGTGCATTATAGACAAGCTTTTAAATTTGTTTTCCCCGCTGACTCTTTGTGGATGCCATCTTGTCCGCCATATTGACTAAACAGACAAATGAACAAAAAGGTATTAGTTGTGTGCAATATGGCGTCAGCGTGTGTTGTTTCGTTGTGCGCGATCTTTTTAACTTCGTCGTAATGAACTACACAGTATTTACAGTCTATTCTCGTTGTCCCGTGGCCAGACAACGACCTAAGAAATTTATGAAGGTTTCATGGGCAAAATGACCCAAAAAGGTAAATTTAATGTTTTGGTTCCAAAAGGAGTATGCCCTATGGTCTTTAAATATTATCATGAATCATACTTTGAGGGTATGCAGGGTGTGATAAAATCATTCCGCACATGCTTATTTATCATTGGTCTACACAAAAAAATATATAATAAAATATTGACCTGTAAATACTAATTGCTGTGTTAGCATCTATGATTAAACTTTGACTCTTTAATGGTTGAAAGTACACGTTAACAAAATAACAGAAATTCCAACTTTGTACAAGAGACATGCTACCACCAATAAGACTCCTTACACATAAACAAGCTGACAATTATATTCAAAATACAAAAATATTTCTACACTTAATAACCTACATGAAACACAATCATAGTTATAAAAAATTAGTTATACTCTACTTGTTACATTGTCAAATGAAGAAGGAAACATGCACTAGGCCTACTTATCAGTTTCTAAGAGTGACCTCAGACTTTATCCTCATAAGCTGTTTTCTCGATGCAGCTGCATAATGACAGTTCCACGACTGCTGGTATATATACATCAAGTTTTGGAAAAGTGGAGAGACAGCTCCTGTTTTCTTGTAGCCTACATGGGTGTGCATGGCTATGCTGTATGTATGCAGTCAGCTAATTCAATTTTGATTTGCTGTCTGAATACAAATTTTTAGTGTGTGGTTTAAGCCTAAATGGGGCAAAGACTTCTCATGTGAATTTGCATCATAAAACATAATAAAATTAATTGAAAAAACTTTTTCCAAAAATAGGACTTTTTTTTTTTTTAATTTGTATATTTAGACTTTGCAGAAGTTGCTGAATTATTTTTGCACAGGTACAGTGAAATATTCAGCAAGATAGGTTTAGATTTGTTTGTAACTGAATTGTTACCAATTGCAGGAAATAACCATCTAAATGCCTATGTATCAAGGCAGTTCTTTAGCCAAGCTATTTGAAAATGTTGCGAGGCAAACCATTTGGAGATCACCTCAGCCATGCAAATGGAGCGCCTGAACATTTATTAATTTGTCAGTACTGTGTAATCCTGGCTATTTCTTATTGAATACTAGTTGGATCACTGCGTTTTGTTTCAAGATTTGAAGTGCGACTCACATGAGGGCTTTCCAACTTGCCAAGAGCAGCAATTTTTTTTCTGTCAATGGGATTTTTGACGCATATTGGAAATTACGTACAAAAACGGTGCAGGATAAAAAGGCAAGTACAGTTATTCTACTGAAGCAATATAGTCATTCACTCACTGTTGAGTGAATCACTGTGAATTCCGTAACATTCACTCACTGTTGGGTGAATTACAGTGCATTCTATAACATTATTCGTGGGTTTCTTGGTTTTGTGTGTAGCACTTTTCATCAAATGTTGGCTGTGAATCTTTATGCTAATTGTTACATTCATAGAAGCAGGTAAATGGATGCAATCCTGTATGCTTGCTTTGCCTGCGCACCAGGAAGCAAAGTGGAGTAGATGTGCAAGTTTTCATTTTTCCAGAACTATTTGTTGATATGTTCAATAATTTCATGCTTGAAGACATTATTCATGATAATTCTTATGTTTTTTACCCCACAATTTTTCTGATCAAAGCCCTCCCCACGACGGCATTGTTTAGGATGTAGATCATATAGTGCACCTATGTGGAGATGAATCTAAAACTTCTCTAAAACCTAAAAATACTATTTCAGAATTTTTTTTTNTTTTTTTTTAATCATTCAACTTAACAATTAACATGTTGGCAAAACTGACAACACATAAATTAACACAATGCTTACCATGTTGCCCTCCATAATGACACCAGGCATAGTCAACAGTTCCCTGTCAGGAACGTAAGTCCCTGGTGATGAAGTTGCTACAGAAATAAGTACTTGTCTTGTACGATCACATGGAATCCATGCATCCCTATGTCTGTCTGCTTCACATGGATGAGCACCAGAACTTTTGCTAAATACATCATCACTAAGAATTGGATCCAGTAATTCACTAGTAGGAGTTGCAAGTGATGAAGGTGTCAGGAATGATCCATCTGTTGTGGCAGTGAAATCTGGAGTTGTGCCCATACTGCTACTAACACTAGCAGATAATCCCGGTATCATCAAATCCATACTGGATTTTGCAGGTACAGTTCGTCCTGTCAAGTGTTGATTCGAGGTTGTACTAATCAAGTCAAAGAAGTTTTTGTCAGAATTCTGATTAGCCTCTTGGGAGAAAATTTTGCACACAACAGGTTCTTCCATGACTAATGTTTTGCAATCCAGACCGACATTCACGTCTTTTGTTCCTGCTGAATTCTGTTCCGATTTGGAGTCACTGTCCATTCTGGGAGGCTGCCGTAAATTCTCCATGACAGTGGTTGAAGAAACTGTTGTCATTGCAAAAGAAGCAGGCAATGATGCAGTTGGATGAGTGAATGTCTGGCTGTTTGCAGCTTTAAATAAATCATGAGAAGATGCACTCTCTCTTACGCTTGTCATCATTGCCGGGCCGTTTGCGGATGTCAAACGGTCAAAAAAGGTGGATGCAGGCGATACTGACGAACTGTCAGAAAAGTAATTACTTAATGATGGCTTACTGGTTTGATTGTTCATTTTTATAAGTATGTGATTAAGACTTAATATTAGCAACTAGTATTTAGTATAATTAAATCAATTCGCAAAACTGTCTTGAAGTTACCTACGAACCAAAAAAATATCATCACTGGTTTGTACAATTCTAGTTACTGACTACACAAAAAATACAACTGAGGTAGTTTACTTGGGGCAGTTTAAATGGTTCATGTTAACAACACTGAATTTTCTAGCCCTTGAAGTAGTAACAACAGCAACGTACTACTTCTCCATAACCTTTCTTTCACTCTGCGTTGCCGTCGCCCCCACAAANTTGAAGTAGTAACAACAGCAACGTACTACATCTCCATAACCTTTCTTTCACTCTGCGTTGCCGTCGCCCCCACAAAGTATATATTTATTTAGGAGTTATAATGGCCTACGCTTTGCGCTCACGGCCAACATCGACGATTCCAAACGAAACGCACAAAAAAGACAACAAAATATTCATAAGGGTAGAAAAAAAAATCTAAGGTCTATTTAACTAACGAAAACGGTCAAAACCCCACAAACACAAAATTAAGCCGCTACCCCGACGCTGAGGTCTAAAAACCCGAACCTTCACCGACGGCGGCGAGAACTATTTGCCACAAATATCAGCAACTCCCATTGTCTTAAACATTGGGCCATTTAAATATAACTTCAGTGTGGCCACANATCAGCAACTCCCATTGTCTTAAACATTGGGCCATTTAAATATAACTTCAGTGTGGCCACAACATAAGTTACTAAAGTTTTTTTGAAGGCGGAAGAAATGTCCTTTGCTTGAACTNTGAAGTAGTAACAACAGCAACGTACTACTTCTCCATAACCTTTCTTTCACTCTGCGTTGCCGTCGCCCCCACAAATATATATATTTTTTTAGGAGTTATAATGGCCTACGCATTGCGCTCACGGCCAACATCGACGATTCCAAACGAAACGCACAAAAAAGACAACAAAATATTCATAAGGGTAGAAAAAAAAATCGAAGGTCTATTTAACTAACGAAAACGGTCAAAACCCCACAAACACAAAATTAAGCCGCTACCCCGACGCTGAGGTCTAAAAACCCGAACCTTCACCGACGGCGGCGAGAACTATTTGCCACAAATTGTCTTAAACATTGGGCCATTTACATATAACTTCAGTGTGGCCACAACATAAGTTACTAAAGTTTTTTTGAAGGCGGAAGAAATGTCCTTTGCTTGAACTGATAAAGATGAGTTTGATAAATCAATTACAAAACTCCAAAATTGAAGTAAATGTGACGAAATATGAATTTGTTAACAACTTTATTAAAATCTTCACAAATATCACGGTTCATATTAAGATCTGTCTTGTGAACTGCCTGAACGGGACCGCCAACCCAACACGTGAAGTTGTGTACTTAGCTGTCAAGGCCATCTGTTGAGATTTCATCACCATGGCGAAGTTGAAGTAGAACGTGTAGTGTACACAGCATTATTAACAAGCCTTGGTGTAACCAAGTTTTCTTGTAACATGAGTTTAGTGAAGAACACACAGTGAACGCGCATCGAAAATGACTAATTTTTTAGTATGTATTCTTGTAGTACTTGTTGGCATTGTTTTGACGTTTATGCCATGCATAGTTAACAGTTTTAACCAAACTTCAGTGATGTTACAGTATATTATTTGTTTGAATTTTGATCATCACGTACAAAGTTTATGTGTGTTTACATACATACGCAAAGTTCTACACCATAAGCAAACATTTAGTTGACTTGGCATATGTAGATATGCTGTTGTTGTGTAAATTTAGAACAAATTTTGACAAAACAGTAATATGTGTATGTTGTCCTTCGTTACCAAATCTTGTGTAACCGTGTACGACTGTAAATTTTAATAATGCTGATTTCTGTGCAAATTTAATAGTGTTTTTATTGTCTATTGTTTTTGCAGGTATTTTAGTGTACTGTGAATCATAATTATTATCTCATAACGATTTAAGAAAATATTTTTGGCATAATCAAGATATCCAAAATTTGTACTAACTGTTAATCTACATTTGTTAGTAAATTTGCTCAAATGGCACCACTTGGGAAAGAGAACAGTGGAGAGCAAAAGAAAGGCAGGCAAGGGAGACGTAAAAGTGATGACTACAATAGTAGCAGTGGTGGAGATGTGAACACGGAAGATTATCGACGAAGGAGAGAAAAAAATAATTTGGTAAGCCTAGTGTTATTTTTTTGCAATTTGTTGTACAACACTTAATGTAGTTCTTTGTTACACTACACCAGAGCTTTGGGGAAATAATAACACAATACAAAAGTAAACTACTAAAACAAATGCAAGTATTAGGCTGGTGGATTATTATGCCTAACACTATTTCGCATATTTGTTGCATGTAGACAGGCCTGTCTTAAATTAAGGGTGTAGTGCTCTTTTGCTGTATTGACAATTTAAGTTCCATAAGGCAATTGTGACAATGTATTCATAATAATGAAATGAAGTATAAAAGCAAGAAATGCAAGAAAAAAAAATGCAATACAATAATAAATTTTGGAAAATTTTAAAACAACATTTACAAGTATACTAAAGGTAGAAATACTGTTTTACTATACATAGCTTTCACATAACTGCCTCTCTGAATTGCATCAGGAACAGCTAACGGCACAGAACTGATTAGACACAAATCTAAAACATTCTGCTTCTTGAAGTGCGAATAAGTGAGTTTCACAACAAATCTTAGTAATGAAGCAGTTACGTGGTCCACTGCGCTCACTTCGGTTGTGCTCAAGGAAGCAAATTGGTGCAGATTTANCTTAGTAATGAAGCAGTTACGTGGTCCACTGCGCTCACTTCGGTTGTGCTCAAGGAAGCAAATTGGTGCAGATTTACATCCAGTCTGTTGTATGCAGCTAATTGCGTGTGGTACTATTTATGGAGTTGGTATTTTAAACAATATTTGATTATGTAATGTAGTATTTGTCAATAGGCTTTAAAAAAATATAATTATTAACCTTTTGTATTGTATTCAATTTTTTTTCTTGCTACCACATTTTGTCATTTAGTTTTTATGAATACACACTTGTCTTTTTTTAAACTGTAACTGTTAATATGATAAAAAAAGTACCATACCTATTTTAAAAAATGTGAGATTTCTAAAACTTTATTTGGCAACTGAATTAGTAAACAATTTATAATAATAGAAAAACCTATGTTAAAAATATTTTACCATACAAAATTGTTGTGAGGGTGCAGAATTTATGCCTCAAACTAAGTTTTCATATATTCACATTTTTTTTTTTATGTAAGGGACCTTCTCAATTTTATATTTAAAAATTTGAGTGTAAAATATTTTTGTGCAAGTTAAGTTTTTTTTGTGATTGCAATGTCATCATAATATGAATATACCCAGTCCATATCTTCCTGTTAAATTTAGCTATGTACATCATATGCATTATGCCAAAGTTTTTTTGTTGAGGTGTGATCATGAAATAATGTTTTGGGTTTGATGTCCATTGAGAATGTCTAATTTTAAGTTTATCATCTTGTAGCATAAAAGNATCATGAAATAATGTTTTGGGTTTGATGTCCATTGAGAATGTCTAATTTTAAGTTTATCATCTTGTAGCATAAAAGAATTCAATTTAAATTGGCACATTTTACAGTGTATGCAATTGGCTTCATGCTGGGAAAAAAAAAAAAACATTGTTTTGGACTTTTGCTAGTATTTCGTCTAAGTTTAGGTATTCCAGTAAATTGGTAATCTGGTAAATGATCAGTTTTTTCTGTTCTGTTACTAGCATTCTTTTTCTGGATTTACTTAAAAGCTGGGACAGTGTAATTCACTCGTGAATGTCAGTTGGATTCTGAAAACTTGTAATTTACCCAAAGAACCTAGGTTAGATTAGGCTTGGGTAAAAATGCATTGAAAAAGTGAACTATGCATAAGCGTTTTAGGTAATACATCCTGTTAATCCTAAGCTTATGCTCAGCGCCTTTGGTCCACTGAAAAGTTTTAGGGTTGTGCTTAACCCCTTATGTCTCACCTGTATTGCCTAGGTATATGCAGAATTGGTATTGATGTTTTGCATGCTTTCCTTGCATGAGAGAGAGAGAGAGAGATTGATTGTATTTGTAGCGGTTATGATGTGGAACAGGTATTTTCTTTTCTTGCCATCCTTCGAGCAAATAAAGTTGAGTGCACTGCATGTGCACATATTGCATCCTGAAAATAAGAACTTTGCAAATATCATGCCATTGCCCAATAGAAAGAAACAAGTGCTCGCTTGTTTGCCGTTGTTCATGCTCAGCCGCTGCACTGACTCTGGAGACCGTGCTGCACTCGGTGCAATCATTGATTGGAACGTGGCAAACAAGTGTGCTCTTTTTCAGATACAGTGAACATGTTGCACTTTTGGGCAGTGTGCATTATAGTGCAGGGAATTTGCCATGCGAGGAGGGTTTTGTCAAGGTCAGATTTTTGGCGTACTTTGTGAACTGTATACTCATACTTGCACAGTTTTGTTTTAATGTCGACAAATTATACAGCTTCCCCACTGTTATTTTAAGTCATTCCAGTATTTAAAAATTAGCCTTTTTTTTGTCTGAACTTTATTCTGTGTTCCCCAAAATTAACCTTTTTTTTTTTTTGCCAGTAACTTTATTCTATGTTCCCCATTATGAATTCATAATAGTTCAGCACTGACATAATTACTTGCATTTTTCATCATTAGGCCTACCATAGTCATTTAAATAATTTAACATTTCGGTAATTATGTAGAATAGGGGTTTTTCTGAAAATAAAAGAAAAAATCACGGAAAGTGGTATATTTCCATTTACTAATTACAGAGAACACGAATTTACAAGGGGCATTAACATATTAGCATTACTAACCGCAAATACAATAGTGGGGAGGGCTATGAAGATCAGGGAAAATAACTACGTTGTCGTACCTAACGTTACATTAATGTTATGTTAACGAAACCTAATCTAAACTAGCCTACATTAACCTAGGTTGGTTTATGTGAGCTTAGTTTAGGTTACGTTACGTAACGTACGGAAATATATATATACTGAAAAATAATGGTAACGTACATATTTCGTACATGCGTAAATACATGTACACTAAACCAATACTAAAATGTGTGGAAAAAATATACTTTACCGTTATATTTCCGTCTGTGAATACAGTTGAAATATGCTTGATATTAATATATGACAGATAATATAACACACCAGACGTATGTAAATTTACTCACCTAAGAAGGCGGTGTGTCCTCGGCCAATTCAACTACAGTCACGGTTTAACGGTACCGTACCTGACCATGACGTACTAAAGACACGAAAAGTACTGGCCAAAACAACTTTAATTATATACACTGGGAAACACACACGAGCACTCGTACCTCCATTCTTCAATCACAAGCCTTCACGTGGTCAAATTCGGACGTCACAAACCACGCACGCACCACACTCCACTTACCTCAAACTGCAGTGTATGCCATCAAACGGCCAACTAAACTATTGTACACCTACGCATCCGCAGCCGACAGGTGGCGTTAGTACAGCATTGCATGGCTATTCAACATGGCATCCTATGTAAACAAAGAGGGCGAACTGCTGGTGTTTTATCTATTTTATTTAGTACACTGTACTTATTTTATTACTACACCCTCCTCAATATTAAAAAAGGTAAGCTGTGCAGAACCCATTTATGTTATTTTGTGGTTCTACTATGTTTCCTTCAGAAAAGCTGCTATTCTATATAATTACCACTATAATTTGTTGTGATTTGTCCGCTTGTTCCATTTCCTTACGCATCAGTGTATTGTAGAGCTGACCCAAGAGCTTACTCAAGCAATTAAAACCTGTGTTAGTTGCATATGTAGTGATTAACCCAAAAGTGATTGTGTAGGACCATTGTAACTGTAACTGCTAAATAACATACACATACAGACTATGGAAATAAAAATTTGTGTGGCGTTTATTCCTATATTTATTGTATCTATCTTGCTTTTGTATTATCTAACGAGTTTTGGTAGTATGTATACTCATCAAGCCTAGTCATGTTGAGGCTGTGATGACGGTGACTGTGAAATGGTTCTTTGAGTTTCAAAGGAACTTGTGGTTTTAGTGTTATTTTTTTTCTTTTGTGGTAGTTCTTTATTAATTAAAAATATCAGTTTTATTAGACAGCATGATAAAAAAAATTGATACTCATCTTCAGAAAACCAGATGTAGGATAACTAAATACCACTGTCGTTGCTTCAGAAGGATAAGCATGCACATTCCTTATTTGGAGGTATTTGTGAGCATTTTAAACAGGAGGTGGCACCTAGTAGGAACAGGATGCCAGCTTCACAATTCTGGTTTCTCTCTCCATAGTGAAGTCTGTCTCTGCTATAGTTCATTTCATATAAGAAGGCCACTTTCTGACAGTCAGTGAATGGCAACTTAATATATTGAAAACAAATAACCTGCCATTTACAAAATCCTGTATCAGCTGATGCACGAACGAACAAAAGTTAATATTACGTTGGCTATTCTGAGAGCAGTGCCGAAGCACATCACACAAGCAGAAGATACGCGGATAAGAAAGAGTTCGTAGATTAATTAATACATTTTATTTTACGTGGTCATAAAACAGCAGTTTTTAGTTTTAGAAACGAAACTTCGTGATAAAATAGTAATGTATAGGTGTTCAAAATGAGATGCACAATAAAACGATACGTATCCAAATGTGACGAAAAAATCCAAAGTTTCCAGACTCTCAAACCAGGTGCTGCCATCTTGTGAGTTAAAAGCGCACCATCATTTGCAATATGCCCTTCCACGCCATCTGTCATCCATATCCCGAACTACAATCAGAAACATGTTATAGTTTTGTTTTTTAAAATATCGTATTCACGCNGTGATGACGGTGACTGTGAAATGGTTCTTTGAGTTTCAAAGGAACTTGTGGTTTTAGTGTTATTTTTTTTCTTTTGTGGTAGTTCTTTATTAATTAAAAATATCAGTTTTATTAGACAGCATGATAAAAAAAATTGATACTCATCTTCAGAAAACCAGATGTAGGATAACCAAATACCACTGTCGTTGCTTCAGAAGGATAAGCATGCACATTCCTTATTTGGAGGTATTTGTGAGCATTTTAAACAGGAGGTGGCACCTAGTAGGAACAGGATGCCAGCTTCACAATTCTGGTTTCTCTCTCCATAGTGAAGTCTGTCTCTGCTATCACATATCTCTAGGCAGTGTAGAAATAGGTATAACTTCAGCTGTATAAGGACATAAGAGAAAAAAAAAAATTTATTTGTTTGTTTACTTTTCTATCTGTCAATATGATATGTCTTGTTTGTTTACATAAAAAATGATGGTATAAATTTTATTACAATTTTATTTTAATGAACAGTCTCTAAATTTTCTGAAATTTTAATTAATTGAACATTTCAGTGTCACAGATTGTGTAAATTATGTTGTTTTTTTTTTCTCTCCTTGTTAAACTAGGGCTTTGCATAATGTTAATTTGTAGGCCTAGAAGATCACTAATTTTAAACAGAAGTTCCCCTCATCAGGAAATTATTTATTCTTTGNAAATAATTTTATTTTCCCGCGAGCTCTGTATAATTTTTAAAGTAACATATATTTCGTGTACCGCGTTTACGAACGACCCTACACACGTCCACCAAGCTCCGTTTACGAATGCAGCGCCACCCAAGCAGTTCACCAATTGCCACACGGAGCAGCACCTCCTGGATGCGCTGACATACCGCATCAAAGCCTATTCTTGATACGCCTGTTGATGGCGAATGGATACATAAACTAAAAGACAAGGCGATTGTCAACTGTCAAGAATGTGGCCTTCTTATATGGTACACAGTATATCACATATCTCCAGGCAGTGTAGAAGTAGGTATAACTTCAGCTGTATAAGGACATAAGAGAAAAAAAAAATTGTATTTGTTTGTTTACTTTTCTATCTGTCAATATGATATGTCTTGTTTGTTTACATAAAAAATGATGGTATAAATTTTATTACAATTTTATTTTAATGAACAGTCTCTAAATTTTCTGAAATTTTAATTAATTGAACATTTCAGTGTCACAGATTGTGTAAATTATGTTGTTTTTTTTTTCTCTCCTTGTTAAACTAGGGCTTTGCATAATGTTAATTTGTAGGCCTAGAAGATCACTAATTTTAAACAGAAGTTCCCCTCATCAGGAAATTATTTATTCTTTGATTTGTTAAGGAAGAAGGACTGCCTTAAGCAAGCCCAGGGACTCTCTCTTCGGACATGATAGCGGTCAGACCTTTAGATTTTGTCGTATTTGAAATTTGATTTAATTTTGATTTGGACCGCCCATCATAATGGTAGGGCGATGGAAGAGAGCCATTGCAAGTGTACATTAATTGTGTGCAGGCTGTAAAAGTAGCCAAAAAGCTCTAAATTATTTCTCTTAGTGTCTGCAAGAAAGAAGAAGATGGCCAAGGAACGCTGACATTATCATGGTCGTAAGACTTGTCTACAGTGAAACTGTGCATGTGGTATGAGCAAGCGTTCCTTCTTTATTTCAGTTTCCTTTTGGAAATTTTATAAGTTATTTCACTAAAGAATCTGAACCACAGAAATTCTAATTTTCAATTTTTCATAGAACCAGTGATCTGAGAATCAAGTCTATTAATCTGACAGCTAGGCAAAAGAAAATGAAACTTTACTAAGCCAATTAATTATAAATAGTAAAATGAACTGGTGCATAAACTTTTACTGGAAGACTAATATGTGTTATCAGAATTTTGGAATTTCTTTCACTAAAGCTCATCTCGTAGTTTGTAGTTCTGAGAGAGAAAGAGAGAGATAATATTTTTTTTTATTGATCTGAGAAAATTTTCTATTCCTGCATCCCATTTATTAATAGTGCCAAAGATATCGGAAATCAATGAGTAATTCCGAGTATATATGTTCACAAGGGTGTAATGTAATGTGTTCTAATTTCTTATGTTCTGAGCATGATAATAAATATCTCATGTTTAACTAGGGTACTTGTGTGTGCTTTATGTAGATATTGAATTCCTGTATGAATCTTTAAAAAAAAAANATCTCATGTTTAACTAGGGTACTTGTGTGTGCTTTATGTAGATATTGAATTCCTGTATGAATCTTTAAAAAAAAACAAGGGTTTATGTATTGCTATCTATCGTGATGCTTCGTCACAGCCTATCTTCACCAGACAATCCAAAGCAAGGCAAATGTGTAAGTACTTACCTGTGATAAAGAGTATTGCTAGTTTAGATTGATTTCTGTTTATTTACAAGGGTTTTATGTATGTATCCCATATTGATAATGTGTTTATCGAGACTTTCAGCACACGTAATTTTGAATGNATCTCATGTTTAACTAGGGTACTTGTGTGTGCTTTATGTAGATATTGAATTCCTGTATGAATCTTTAAAAAAAAAAACAAGGGTTTATGTAATGCTATCTATCGTCATGCTCTGTCACAGCCTATCTCCGCTAGACAAACCAAAGCAAGGCAAATGTGTAAGTACTTACCTGTGATAAGAGTATTGCCTGTTTAGATTGATTTCTGTTTACAAGGGTTTTATGTATGTATCCCATATTGATAATGTGTTTATCGAGACTTTCAGCACACGTAATTTTGAATGACACTGCTATCCCCGAAGAGAAAGCTAAGAACATCGTATAACCAGGTTTCCCTATACAATACGTACTTATGTTCAAAACAAAAATTAACACACAATTTCTGTACACACACATATGTGTAGATATATATATGTACATATATATGTATATATATTTATATTTATATAACACATATATATTACACACACTCCCTCATACACATGCACTCACTCATGTTAACATAAAAATTGACACTGTGAGTATGATAAAAGCGTACTATACCAAAAGTAGCTGTGAGCATAGAACATTTTAATTATATGCACAGTTTTCTTCACGTATTGCTGACATAAATTCTTCCATTCCGTTCTACAGAATAAAAAAAAAATTCGAGATCTGTTTGGAATAATTCTTGTTTAGTTTTATTTTACTCCTGGAAAAAACATTTGGTTATAAACATTAATTTGAAATGCTCTATGCGTGACTGTCTAAACATTATTGAAACAAATATTGCTATGGACAAAGAGTATAAATGAATAGCAATTTAAACTGCCTTAGGCTACCAAAGTAGGCAATCATCGTCTGAGCACATTTTAATTTTAAATGAAAACCTGTCCCAAGCCTGAAGTTACGAACAAAGGTCAAAAATGTTCCCTTCCCCAAAATATTTTAAAATATTTAAGGAATATTTTATAATTGTATAACTATACAGTATATCTATAACATATGTAATGTTTTCACATATTAATGAGTATTATGACACTAATTTAATGGCTATCATGTAGAACTAAAACAATATGAAAGTTGTTTATGATTTTCAGCAATATTTATTATTGTGATTAGAAGTAAGTTTTTTTTATACATTATTTCAGGCAGTAAAGCGGAGTCGTGTGAGGAGCAAAATGCGTACGCAGCAAACACTAGCGAGAGTCAACCAGTTAAAGACTGAAAATGAAAAATTGGAGGAGAAAATTAAATTGTTAACTAAGGAGCTTAGTTTCCTCAAAGATCTCTTCCTTGCACACGCAGGTCAGTGAGGTATTTTCAGAACATAAGCATATATATATATTTTTTTTTAACTAGAACCCTTGTGATAAGCAACTTTTTTTGCATAAATTATTCTTAAAGTTTCTTTGCTGCATGTCAAATATGGGGTGTCTCATGCTTGATCAATTCAAGTTTCTTTGCTGTGTGGCAAATACGGGTTCTCTCATGCTTGATCAATTGTGAGTAGCATCTGGGGTAGCTAAGAGTTCCGTTATTGTCTGTGTATTTGTAAGTAGCTGCTTCTTGTAGCATAAATAGCAACTGTTTCCACCGCCCAAACAGCATAAAAAACAAAGCTTCCGGTAACACAAACGCCAACTAGCGGAAAAATAGAAGAGATCTTGCTGAACCAGCACAATAGCAAACCATGGGAACATGCGTAGTATTTACATTTGCTGTTTTATGAGTGGCAATGTACATGTGCTGTATGAAATGTTGACTACTAAGTTGGCAACTTATAGTTTGACTAGTTAGGTGCCCACTTCAATGTTACATTAATGACAAACATGTGTTTACTTACAGGTTAGAATGCAAAATTAAAATTGGACTTTTTACACAATGCATTTTGTTTCATGTAATGTTGTGATTTTCAACATAATTTTCATTGGAAGAAGTTTCCATTAAGGTTAAAAAATATTATAACGTTTCAATTACTTTGTAATTGTACTATATTTTAGGTGTGAATCTAGAATAAAGGAGTTAATGAAATACACCAGCAGATACGTTTGTTAAACATAATTCTGCAAAACTGAGTTCTCATTTTGTAGTTTGTAATTTTTGCAGGTTCTGCACATGGTGTTAACCTCCAGAACGTAGATCTCGAAGCAATGCTGAAGGACGAACCCATGGATGATACACGCATGGAGTTGTTAGAGGAAGGAAAAAGAATGTGTTTCCCAGATCATTCAGACTAGTTGAAGAGCCAGGTTTGTCCACCATTCCGTTGGTTTTAACAGCAATGTATGCTCTTATCCCTGGTTTGCACCAAGTAGTTATTTTTTGGTNTTGTCCACCATTCCGTTGGTTTTAACAGCAATGTATGCTCTTATCCCTGGTTTGCACCAAGTAGTTATTTTTTGGGTCAGAAGTGACGTAGTTGGTTGAAGACTGCAGTGTGGAACTCAATGTTAATCAAGGTGAAAGACAGTTGAGAACTGTGACCTGTTGTACTAAAGATGTGTAGGTGTGCCCATAGGTTTCTTGACACCGGGTGCAGACATCAGTGTTTCTCATCCCTGTCCACCCTTATCCTTTAGGTAATACAGTTTTCAGTAATCACTGTCATTTTTTTAAAACTACTACAATCGTTTAAGGTAACTTTGTATGTACCTATGAGGTCTTACTTTGTGCCACACATTTTCATTTAAAATTAAGGTTTTATAACCTCTAAACTTGATGATTATTTATGAGAACACAGTTGTGTGCAGAAAATTTTTGAGCCATCATTTAAAATTAAATTAGGAGGGTGGTATGAAGCTTCCCTGGCTGGTACAACGTGTTGCAACAGGCACGTTTGCCATAGAATTGGCGTACTCTGCTGGCACCCAGATGTACAAATAGCATGAAGAAACTGAAGGTTGCAATAAGCGCAATTGCTAAAACTGTTCCCTCTCTTTCTTTCTCTTTCTCTCTTTTTTCCCCAGCACTTTATGACGCTGCCCAGCAACGGCGTGTCTCACCACCAATTTCAAAGTGTGNACCAATTTCAAGGTGTGGCCAGCCTGTAGTATTGTTTGCTGATAAGGTGGGGATTATCTTCATATTTAGTATAAGATTTGCATCTTTAAAAATGTTCTGACGAGTTCCTTTTTTTGGTCTGTTAGGAATATTGTAAATCATGGTTGGTATTAATCTTCAAACCCTATCGTGAAGTAAACATTTTTTTAACAGCTCATCCTTCCTATTTGTTCTGTCATCTGTAGCATACCCTGATTTTGCTATAACTAACTAAACCCAATATTAATAACCAGAGTTACTCCAAATGAATTAAATACAAAGTCGTAATAACACAAGCAAAGTGAGAAGGTAAGCGTGCGAGAGCACAATGACAGGACAAACGGTGAGTGAGTGAGTGCTTTTTAATACATATTCAAAAATATATTCAGGTAATGCCTGCCAATGTAATATTTTGTGTATAAATTGCTAATTGATTCTGGAGCATTCAGGTGCCAACAAGGGGATATAGTAGGGTAATGGTAATTCATTGGTTTATTCTCTAAATGTTAATCACAGATCATGATATGTGGAGGAATGTAATATATTTAATAAAATAAATGTTTTGCTTGTTTTTTTTTTTTTACCAGATGACATCTGTTGCAAGTACGGCTCGTCACGCACTAGTTTGTTTTCGTGATCAGTTTATGCTNAATAAAATAAATGTTTTGCTTGTTTTTTTTTTACCAGATGACATCTGTTGCAAGTACGGCTCGTCACGCACTAGTTTGTTTTCGTGATCAGTTTATGCTACTTTCATGTATAAGTCGTTTTAAGGTTACTAGTATATTAGTGTGTTCTTTTTCAACCTGAGTAATTATCGCTTTGGTTTCAGGTACGGACATCACCCGTTCATCGTACTTCCATGGTCACAGTAGTTTGAAAATGTCTGTTTTCTGTGGCACTGTAAACATCTTTTCAAAAAATGATGATTCAGCTGTGAACATGTTTTTTATATGGATGAATGATGGCCAGTTTCTGAATGTTTGAAATGTTTTTACGTGTTACGATGTATGCATATCTGNTTTTTTATATGGATGAATGATGGCCAGTTTCTGAATGTTTGAAATGTTTTTACGTGTTACGATGTATGCATATCTGATTTCTTTTGCACTGCAGTTTGTTC
Organism: Clitarchus hookeri; assembly: GCA_002778355.1. Classification (NCBI taxonomy): domain Eukaryota; kingdom Metazoa; phylum Arthropoda; class Insecta; order Phasmatodea; family Phasmatidae; genus Clitarchus; species Clitarchus hookeri. The sequence goes on from NQII01002059.1 coordinate 198,057, forward strand.
GTTTGAAAGAAATGAATTAACAGCCATTTAAACTAACACTGCAAATTGAAATAGCGAGTTAAGAGTTTTGTGCTGGAGATGGCAACACACCAAAAGTAGGTGTGTCGCTTGAAAAAAAAAAAACCATACATACAGAGTAACCTGATGTTTAAAAAGTGCACTAGATCATATAATTTATTAGAGAAACATTTGTTTTAGTGTTGTGCTGTTTCACAGTGTGGGTGTGAAGAAGACTAAAACCTAAACCTGTTTAGTGGAGGCTATTTCAAGAGTACTGTGTGACTTTAACCTGTGTTAGTGTATCTGTTCTATGTATCAAGACGACATGAACTATCACTTTATTTCAATAATCGTCTGAGTGTACAGTATCTTAAAACAGTGATGATATGGATAAATCCAGTCTGTAGTTGCTACGCGCACACCATTGCGAACTATTTTTGTGCCAAATGTTATAGCGAAGGTACAGGTACGTTCAGGGAAATAGTGACTCAAGATTAAGTAAGTATTTGACATTTACTCTGCTCAAACAGATTTGTTTATGGCCAAACTATCTGTAAATTTCAGGGTTTCCTGAAATATCTGCTGAAGTATAAGTTATTTTTAAGTTTCACAACTGTTTACGCCTTACTGCTTATTGCAGTTTCCTGCAAGTTTTCAACTTTACTGTGTGAATTTGATTGAAAATTCTTTTATTTATATAATTGATGTTTATTTCTTTTCTTATAACAACTTGTTAACTGCTGTTAGCTACATTGCAGTAATTCAGTATGTTGTATTACGTCATGTTAGGGAACTTCTTTTCACACAGGTTAATGTGGCACTATGTAGATTATAATTAAGTGTTTGAAATGCTGAATACTTGATCATTGAAAAAAAAAAAAAAGTAGAATTTGATGTTAAAATTCATTAATATTGATGTCTCTTTTTTATTTCTTTAGCATTGAGCAGTCAGTGGGCATTTTGAGGAAATGCAGTTTTTAAACATGTTCATGAGAATTTTCCTTTGAGGTATACTGTCCTTGAAGTGTAAAATACTTTAATATCATGGTTATTTTTTTTCTCACTTATCACATAATTCTGAGTGAATATGCATTGTAGAATGCTTATAATAATATTACAAAAATATTTTAGTTGAATTGATACTAAACTGCTATTGATTGTAAACTGCGCCTTTTATTTGTTGGGGAATATCAACCTGGGGAAAAAAGTGTACATATATGAAGTTGCAGGTAATGTCGTTTTCCAATTGACTGCTCTGGGTTCATACTCTGTGCACCCTAAAAACTACAAAAGTGCAATTTCATGTGATTGTCTGAAATGAGTGCTTGTTTGTTAATCATATTTGCACTCAAACTGCAGCAATGACTCTGAAACATTGCAAAAAAAAATGCACTTGGTTGTTGTCATTTTTTACTCTCTTTTCTCCCCAGCCCAATCGACAATTGGAACGTGGAAAAACGACTGCACTCAGTTTGAGCGTAGTGAATTTGGAACACGCAGTACTCTGCCAGCACAGGCTGAGCGCATTCCAGTGCAGTAATTCGGGAATCACTATTTGTGTCTGTACTGAACTTAAATGGAAAATGGTAGAAAAATGGAGGTAGCGTCAGAGGAAGAGTGGCTTAAACTCCACTGTTTGCAGGTAGAGAGTGTAGTTCTTATTGTAGGCATAGATAACTGCCAGGGTGTCGTTATTATTTGGGTGAGAAGAGTTTTGCATGCCTGTGAATGAAAATTTGATTTGACAATCTAAATTAATTACAGTTAATTTGGGTATTAAAAAGGACTAGTTTCATACACATGCTTGTACCCACCTAGATGAAAATATTTTACACAAATGGTAATGATGGTATAGACACATATGTCAGGTATGTAGTTACCTCTATTTGCAAGCCACTGAACTGACATGCACTTGTTTTGGTTTTTTTTTTGTACCTTGACAGGAGTTTCAGCTGTGGCTTACAAAGAAGGATAAGTGTATATGAAAGTTCTTATTAATTACATTACCGAGACCTTCACTTCTAAAATATCCCTAGAGAGGCTATGAGAATAAAGATCTTCCGTGCGAGGTCTCTGCTACTCATTTAATGAGACTTCTTTGGAACCTGCCTTTGCTATGTTGCACACAAGACGACTGCACTCGTCCTCATGTTTGCAGCAGTACATCGGAAGTTTACATTGCTTTCATATTAAAGAAAAGAGGGGAAAGTATTGTATAATGGTATATATTGCTATAAATCGCAGTGAATGAATTATGCACGCAGATCCCTGCATATANAAACTCCACTGTTTGCAGGTAGAGAGTGTAGTTCTTATTGTAGGCATAGATAACTGCCAGGGTGTCGTTATTATTAGGGTGAGAAGAGTTTTGCATGCCTGTGAATGAAAATTTGATTTGACAATCAAAATTAATTGCAGTTAATTTGGGTATTAAAAAGGACTAGTTTCATACACATGCTTGTAGCCACCTGGATGAAAATATTTTACACAAATGGTAATGATGGTATAGACGTGTATGTCAGGTATATATGTGCAAGCCATTGAACTGACATGCACTTCTTTTTGTTTGTTTTGTACCTTGACAGGAGTTTCAGCTGTGGCTTACAAAGAAGGATAAGTGCATATGAAAGTTCTTATTAATTACATTACCGAGACCTTCACTTCTAAAATATCCCTAGAGAGGCTATGAGAATAAAGATCTTCCGTGCGAGGTCTCTGCTACTCATTTAATGAGACTTCTTTGGAACCTGCCTTTGCTGTGTTGCACACAAGACGACTGCACTCGTCCTCATGTTTGCAGCAGTACATCGGAAGTTTACGTCGTTTTCATATTAAAGAAAAGAGGGGGAAAGTATTGTATAATGGTATATATTGCTATAAATCGCAGTGAATGAATTATGCACGCAGATCCCTGCATATANGGGGAAAGTATTGTATAATGGTATATATTGCTATAAATCGCAGTGAATGAATTATGCACGCAGATCCCTGCATATAGCAAGACTTCTTTTAATTAATCACATTTTTCAGTTTTCCTGCTCTCTTTGGAAATTAGAAAGACATTTTGTTTACATTCATTGAAAACTGTGTAATACATGGCGCAGTAACAAAAAGTGACCATAACTCCAATTGATATTTTGTTTTTAAACAAAAAATGTTACCAGCAAAATTAAGTTCTTGCTTGGCAAATCATTTCAAGTTCCACACTTGTTTCTCGAAAAAAAAATATTTTGGGAAAAGATTGTGTAGCCTAGAACTCAGTAACTATAGGACTTAACTTAAGAAATTGCAGATGTGTGATATATTTAATATATTATATATAAAATCGACACCTAAAGGTAAAAGTAAGAAACTTTCCATAAGTTCATAATTTTTTTTTGTTGTTATGGTATCAAGTAATAATATTACATTTACAGTGGGGCTTGACAAAATAAGCCTAAACACAAGTATTCGACAACACTTAAGTTTGTTTGGAAGTTTGTAATACACTCTAAACCTGACTTCAAATAATGCAGCTATGTAGTTTAATCTTAAACTCTGTTACTTTTATTAATTTTATTTTTATTTTTTATTTCATGCTGTTGATCCCATAGGTTGTCTAGAGGACAACTGGGATATGGAGTATGTCAATTTGTTACATATACAATTTTAGCACATACAATAAATATAACCATAACAAATATCATGAAAAAGGTACAGTGCAAATTTAACACATGAAATTTATAGCAGTATCTAAATTGTCAAAGAAGTTAAGAAGACATATGTGTTATCCATTATGTTATACTAATTATTAATGTTTTAACAAGACTGGTTTAAGTTAGGTGAATACCATTAAAAAATGAATGTAAACAAAATTTATAAAATCAACCAAGTACATTTTTGCATATAAGTAAAGACATAAAAATTATAAACACTGAATTGTAAGAATTATTCTTTGTAACAGTCTGCTGGTTCATTACTAGAGCCAAAATATTCAGCCATAGAATAAAAATAATGGGAATGTAAATAATCTTTTATCTTATGTTTAAATAATTTTGTCTCACCAAAACAAAGATCTTTATATTGAGGCGGAAGGGAGTTAAATATCTCTATAGCAGAGAAGGGAACTCCTTTCTGGTAGAGGGACAGAGAGGCTGTGGGGAAAGTGCAGGTTTCAGGTTAATCAATTTTTGTAGTTATGGACATTGCTGTTTAATTATAAATATATTGTCCTGCAAGAGAGAATTTTCTCATTTTTGAAGTGTTCAGAAAAGACCAGCAAAGAAAGGAGCATGCTCTGGTTAAGTATTAATTTAGCCGGCAGGGAGTAGACATTACATCATTGCTCATTCTCTGTTAAAATAGTTGATGCAGTAGTGCCCCTTTTTACACATCCTTTCATTACTGTATTTTGCACTTATTTTATTCTGTCTCAGTCTCAAGTAATGCCCATATATGGAGCAAAAAAATTTCCCTCATTTGACAGTCGTTCTTGTATTTTGCAAAATTCTTTCTTGGCCACTTNCCCATATATGGAGCAAAAAAATGTCCCTCATTTGACAGTCGTTCTTGTATTTTGCAAAATTCTTTCTTGGCCACTGTAGAAGTAAAAAAAAATAAGGCTTCAACATATATGTGTAAAGTAAATGCTTTCTATCGTAAAAATTGACTGTAGTTGAATTGTAAATAGTAAGTCGTAGTACTTGTGCTTTCCATATGAGATGTAAACAAAGTTCTAACATGAAAACTGCACCAGTTTGCGATATGCACGCCCATCACCTGCTGCTCGAGAAAGCANCCCATATATGGAGCAAAAAAATTTCCCTCATTTGACAGTCGTTCTTGTATTTTGCAAAATTCTTTCTTGGCCACTTTAGAAGTAAAAAAATAAGACTTCAACATATATGTGTAAAGTAAATGCTTTCTATCGTAAAAATTGACTGTAGTTTAATTGTAAATAGTAAGTCGTAGTACTTGTGCTTTCCATATGACANAAGACTTCAACATATATGTGTAAAGTAAATGCTTTCTATCGTAAAAATTGACTGTAGTTTAATTGTAAATAGTAAGTCGTAGTACTTGTGCTTTCCATATGAGATGTAAACAAAGTTCTAACATGAAAACTGCACCAGTTTGCGATATGCACGCCCATCACCTGCTGCTCGAGAAAGCAGAAATAAATGTGCAGTTGCCCTGTTTTCATTTAGTCTTTTGGATGGTAAACAGACACTCGCATAGCCAGAGTTTGTGTATTGCAGTAGAATCCTTCAGACTTTTTACTTACCATCTGTTATCAAACTTTAGCTTTTTTTTTAATGTTATAAAGTGATTATATTACTGCAGTTGTTTAGCTGTGTGTTGTTTATTTCGTAGTTTTTATGTAATGTTTGTTTTGTTTGTGTATAGTATAGGAAAATGATTGAATGTACGTGTTTGTTATTGTGAATCGGTTTTAAAAAAATCCNTGTTTTGTTTGTGTATAGTATAGGAAAATGATTGAATGTACGTGTTTGTTATTGTGAATCGGTTTTAAAAAAATCCTTTCATTAAAAGGTTTGAGAACGGTCAGTTTTGACATAAATAAATTATTAGTGTTTCTATGGAGTACTTAAGAGAATTAATTTTTCCAAAAGGTGTTTATTTGATGGTGGTAGTTATTTTAATGCTACTTTACAAGCAAATATTGCACCTGCTCAAAGGTTTCCCACCTACCCCTGTTCCAGTCTTGTTTTTGGTTTAATATCCCTAGTTTGGTCAGCCAGTACTTTGTATATACAGTATTTTTATAACTCCATGTGCCACTGTAAATAACTACTATATAAATCCCTTTTAAGAAGTTTTCCTGCAATTATATAATATTGCACCTGGTTTATAACATCAATGTAATTTTACACACTTAATAAGTTTTACTTGTTAAGAAGCCTAAATTTTTCAGGCCCTTCGGAAACTTCTGGACAGTTTTAGTGTGCAATAAAATTAGGACAGTAAAAGTCGAAAGGTTCCTCCCCTCTCTCCCCACACATAGTAACTAAACAGAGGGAGAATTTTTTGTCAGAGATTTGATGGTAAGAAGCTTTGAGATGTTCAGTTTGTTACACTATATGCTAGTTTGGCCTTTTCATGCCTTGTTTGTAGATACAGAGTAACTGTGCCATAATGAGTATAGGAGTTGAGTTGAGAGGTTTTGTTTGGTGGGTAACAGTGAGGTTTTAAATGCTGGTGTAGATGAAGTGAGATGAAGATGGAGTCACAGTGGAATGCAAGGGCAGGGGAAACACGAGTGCCCTGAAAAACCTGGCTAACAACAGTGTATCCCACATGCAAAAGTCTGGGTGACCCTGTCGGGGAATCAAACCTGATTCGTTTTGGTAGGAGGCAACTTGTCTGACCACTACATCACTGCAGCCTCTGCCGTGTCTTGGTTGGCTGCTGTTGTATTCTCAGACAAAGCTGCATTTTGGAAACAAGAAGGGGATGGAGAAAAGTATTTGTCGATTAGCAACTAGAAGAGGGGAAATAGCAAACAGTAGTTTGTGAGCATTTAAATAAGAGAAAGACGAGAGATGAGAGCACGGAAATATTGCAGCGCAACGAGAAAAATTCAAACTTTGCTTCATGGTTGGTTCACTGGTATTGTTGAGTGCAAATAAACAAGTAGTCGATATTGTGTTTGTTTCAAATTATTTGTGTTCATGGNTGGTTCACTGGTATTGTTGAGTGCAAATAAACAAGTAGTCGATATTGTGTTTGTTTCAAATTATTTGTGTTCATGAAGGCAATTTAGGCAAGTGAAATTTGCAGACTGTATGCTGCACAGTAAATATGGTTTTCCAAGATATGATTATGAAAATGGCACATGTAAACACAGGATGAAAATTCAAATTCTTTCATATTTCGACAATGTATAAAAAGGCACATAATTCTGCATTTTTACCACTTTCGTCTATTTTTACAATTTATGTAATAATTATTCATGTTGCAGAGGAAATAAACAGTTTCACTCATTAACTTACTGATATAATGTATAAGGTTTTTCTCAAGTCTCCAGGCAGAATGTC